>CM021107.1:464852898-464915837 GCA_007115665.2 Sequoiadendron giganteum
AGGTCTCTCATGTATCTCTCTCCCATACCTCTATCTCCCACTCCATCTCTCTCCTACTCTCTTAGGTCTCTCCCTCCCACCCCTCTCTCCCACTTTGTCTCTCTCCCCCTCTCTCTCCCTCTCTCTCAGGTATCTCCCTCTTTATCTCTCTTTATCTCTCTCTCTCTCACTCCCTCCATCTCTCTCTTGGGCACTCCCTCTCCCTCCCACCCACTCCCTAACTCTCCCTCTCTCTCTCTTAGGTATATCCTACCCACCCCTCCCTCTCTCTCTCTTAGGCATCTCCCCCACCCCCTCTCTCTCTATCTCTCTCTATCTCTCTATATCTCACTCACTCTCTCCATCTCTATCTCGGGCACTCCCCCTCCCACCCTCCCTCTCTCTCTCCTACTCTCTCCCTCCTACCCCATCCCTTCCACCCCCTCCCTCTCTCTCTCTCAGTTATCTCCCTCTCTATCTCTCTCTCACTCCCTCTCCCTCCCACCCCTTCCCTCTCTCTCAGGTATCTCCCTCCCACACTCTCCCTCTCTCTCTCTCTTAGGTATCTCCCCCCCACCCCCCTCTCTTTCTCAAGGTTGAGGGTTGAGGGTTGAGGGTAGAGGGTAGACAATTTAAGGGTTTAGGGTTTAAGGGGTAAGGGTTAAGGGTTTAAGGTTTAGGGTTTATGGTTTAAGGGTAGAGGGTTTAAGGGATAAGGGTAGAGGGTAGAGGGTAGAGGGTTTTACAAGTATAATTTGATAGCCATAATTACAAGTAATTCCTAGGAGTTTAGAGAAATTTCATGCAAGATATTTTCAAGACGGTTTGGGCTAAAAATTTGCGCCATCAAGTCCTTCAAGAGAAATTTTGTGCAAGACATTCTCAACAAGGTTTGGGTTCAAACTCTATGCCATCAAATCAACTTTGTAGGTATTTTTGCAAATTTAATTTTGTGTGTGTATATATATACACAGGAAATGCCCAATTGAAAAACAATAATTATTTTTCATTACTAGTTCATGGTTGAAACAAAAGATCTTTAGAGATTCTCTTTAGTGTATCTGATTCAATATATTAGAGTTAGGTTGAGTTACCAAGCCAGATAAACTTACTTCAATTGGATGAAATTACTATCTCACTAGTAATATATCTCTTACATTTGTAGAAACAAAACCCATTTACATCAACCCACATTTCCACTCTGGTTGGTTTGAGATAGATTGCTAGAACATGGAGAATAATGAATGTTACAATTTGATACTAGTGCAAGATCTCAATATGACAACACTTACCATGTGTGATTCTAAAATATTCCTTCCAGTTGAAAAAGGTTTTGCTTTGAAACTTCAAAAGCTATTTTACATATCTTCTATGATGAGAGATCTGTGCATGAATGGAATGCATGTCATCATCCATTACCCAAAATACTTTTCTCCACGAGTGCATAATTGAAAACAACTTTTGGTCCATTACAAAGAAAATGAAAATCAAAACCTACCGAACATGTGTCAATGTCATTTTCAAAGAAGGTCAATAAATTGGTGATTCAAGGGTTCGATAATCAATACACAACTAGCTACAATTTCTAATAAAAAGATAGTACCACTAAAATCTGAAATTTTTACATCAGTAAATATTGAAGGTAGGAACAATCATCAGAAATAGTTTGAAAGATAATTTTCTTACAATTCATGTTCCATGCTTTTTTCTTCTTTCTTTTCCCTCCTAGTACAAGGTAGCACATAAACCACCTAATAAAGGTATAATGCCTCTTTAGCTTGTTTGGATTATTTTTTTCCTTTTTAGCAGCACTGCGACAGATTTTATAAAAGTTGTAGGATTCAGTGAATTCTTTTGGTGCAAAGAATTGCTCATTTTGGAGATAGTCCAAGCTTTAGAGATCATATGGCCTACAAATCAAAGTATTTCATTGGTTTCTTTCCCACTCTCTCTCTTAGGTCTTCCCCCCACCCTAACCAAATAACTCTCTCCCCCTCTCAAGTCTCTCTCTCTCTCAGGACTCACCCCCTCCCACACTACCTAGACTAATTTATCGCACTCCAATCCCCTCTCTCACACTCCCTCTCTGTTAGGTCGCACGTACCTCCCACCCTACCTAGAAAAATCTATTTCATTCCAACCCCCTCTCCCACACTCCCTCTCTATCTCCCCCTTTGGTCTTTTTATATCTCTCAGGTCTCATCCCTCCCAACCTCTCTCCCATTGTCAGGTCTTTCCCCCCACCCTAACTGGATAACTCTTTATCCTTCTGAAGTCTCTCTCTCTCTCTCTTAGGTCTCACTCCCTACCATGCTACCTAGACTAATATCACTCACTCCTATCCCATCTCTCTCTATCTCAAGTCTCACTCCCTTCCTCTCTATATTTGAAAAATATTTCAAAGCAACACATTTGGTGGTTGCCAAATTTGGCGAGCACCAAATGTGTTTTTACCGTGAAACTATAAAATAAGGATTGACCCTGTGATTCATGTCCACATGCTTTTGCATTTGTCTGGTTTGACACTTTATCCAACTCAGAAACGCCTTTTTTATGTATTTGACTCCTTGTTGTACCAATCTATTCTTGATCCATCACCTTTTTTCCACCAATTTGCATGCTAGAGAACGTAGAAGAAGAAATTTTGAAGTTTCTACATCATTTTACATTATCTCAGGTAATATATTCATTTATTTAATATTGCAATGTTTTTATTTAGTATATTTGTTTGTTTTTAACAATATAAACTAAATTCCTTTCATGATTTTATTAATCATAACAATTGGACATAGAATTCAACATTGAATTAGATGGGAGTTGCATAAAAAAGTTCAATTTTTATGAGTTTGAAGAAAAAAATAAAAAACATGACATAATTTAGATGAATTCATGTTTAAACTTATATAAACAACATCAACTTAACACAAATTTTCTTATGAATTCTATTTGCATTTCTTATAGTAGTCTATTTCTAGCATGGCTAGTGGAATTCACTCTATTTAATTTTAGGTAGATGTTTATATTGAGTTTTTTTGTTTTATTTTGACAATTTATAGACCATTCATTTGATGATTTTATTAATCTTTATTGTTACACATAGAATTCAAAATTAAATTATATGGATGTTGCATGTAAAAGTTTAAATTTTTAGGAGCTTGAAGATAAAAAATGGAAAACATGACATAATAGATTCAAATTCATTATTGGTGATGGTTGTGGGAAAACTTATTTTCAACTAATTTGGAAAACCTAAGAGCTTTCATCAATGTTAACACAAGTTTCCATTAATTTTTTTGTGCCATAAAAATTTTACCTTCATCATGTGCTTAGATAAATCCAAGTGACATGACATAGTTGTTAATGCAAGTCTCCATTCATTCATACCATTTATCTTTCTAAGAAATAAAAAGGGAAATTTTTGTGTAATTGAAAATACTTATCGTCTTTCTAAGTTACCTCATTTCCAAAGAAATAGTGAATAATTTCAAGATATAGCATCACAAACCCTTCTTTGAATTCATGTTCTTCATGGCTTGGTTGACAATCACAATGTGGTCTTGACAACAATAAGCACAGGATTCTCTAGTTTCTAAAGGTGACAACAACTTATGCCCTGGGTTTGACACTTCTTTTCTCCTAAGCACTTGTCCACACTCCAAATACTCCCCTCAAACCCAATTCTTAACATTGATCAACACTTACATGAAGCAATTTTTATACAAATCCCTCAAAGTACTAGGTTTTACACAATATAGTTGCAAAAAGAAACAAACTATCCTCAATAACTCACACAAAATGATGATTTAGCAACCCTCCTTTTGTCATCACATGCATATAGGCATACAAAAAATTAGTACCAAGTTTCATATATTTTCACTAGACACATCAAAAGTTATGGGTTTTTTGAAGCTCGCTATAAACCCTAGGTTGGGGACAACAATGTTTGATAAGATATGTAATGATTGATAAGTCACATTAGTTATGTAATTTAAAGTAATGCTTTGAGTTTTAAAGATATGCAATACAATGTAATCAACGATATCAATATGTTTCATAAAATGCAATGTAATCAGCGGTATGGATATGTTTGAA
Source organism: Sequoiadendron giganteum (assembly GCA_007115665.2). Taxonomy (NCBI): domain Eukaryota; kingdom Viridiplantae; phylum Streptophyta; class Pinopsida; order Cupressales; family Cupressaceae; genus Sequoiadendron; species Sequoiadendron giganteum. The sequence goes on from CM021107.1 coordinate 464,856,970, forward strand.
AAAATGAATTACGTAATTTTCTTGAGGTATGGAGGTAGATGTATGTATGAAAAATGTTGTAGCATAGACATGTTTGATAATTCCAAACAACTTGCTGCCTTCTTTCATAAAATTCTTTGGTGTGTTTCATAAAATGTAATGTAATCAGTGATATCAATATGTTTCATAAAATGCATTACTTACTTTTTTTATATGTGTGTTTATGGACATGTAGCATTCAACGTCATGCCAAGGAAATGACCAAAGGATCTAACACCGGAAGAATGTGAAGTTAAAAATTCAAGGAGAAGAGAATCAAAAATTGTAGCTCGTGAAGCAAAGGAATTGCAACCCATACAGCTAGAAATTCCCATGCAATCTAAGAGAGATGTCCAATTGGCAAACAAAGGGCATGAATGAAAAAAAATTGTGGAAGGACACAAAAGGATCCCGAATTTTGGGGGCACATCATCAACCATAGGTGAATTTCAGTGCACATCTCTAATTGAAGACACACCAACAACGTGTGGTTTTCCAAGTACATCAAAAATCACATCTCCAATTGAAGACACACCATCAACAACATTGCATTTTGAAAGTACATCAACAAACACATCTCTATTTGAAGGAACTCCCCAAACGACATCTCAAGTTGGAGGTACAACATCGTTTACATGTCAATATCAAGGTATGTCATCAATTACACCTTTGATTGAAGGAACACAGTCTATCCCCAATTTGGTTGACACAAATTTACATTTGAGAACTCCTCCTAGAGTTTTGTGTAGAAAACCTACATTTTTTATTAATATTAATTCCAATGTTTTGAAATAGATGCCTAATAAGATTCCAAAATGTTTATGTCAAAGATATGCATAGAGGATATGGAGTTTATTTTTTGAGAAGCTAAGTGAGGTTGGAAGATGCCAACTATTTGTTGAAATGATGAGGCAAATAAAATTTAGGCCCACCATGAAGGCTCTTGGGCTAAGAGTTTTGAATGAAAAGTGAAAATTCCATTGCAAAGAACTTGATGAGTGCATACAATAGTTTGGGTTCTACCTCATGCACGAAGGATAGTTGTGCCACATGATGTGTGATTACAACAACACTGTTAAGTTGTCAAACAAGGAACAAGGTGAACCTTACAAAGACAAGTAAGTCTTTGAAAATAAGTAGATCATCTCTAATGAGAGCCAAATGAAGGAATGAAAGAGTGGAGGATCCAAATAGCAATGAGTTATGGGAATTCTTGGGTAGAGTTCCATGGAAAGATAAAAGAATTGCTCAAGCCTGGAGATCTATAATAGTAGATTATTGGAAGGATAACACAAGGACCTCTCCCAATCAAAGAGATATTGTAAGAAGGATAATTGGTAGTAAAATCCATGAGCCACATCCAAAGCATTATTTGGATACAATCAAACCCAATTTTTTGTTGATTTTGTACATAAGCTTCCTAAAATTAAAATATGTCAAAGGTATTTTGAAATGCTAAAGCCTTTTTATTTCAAAATAAATCACACACGCACTACTTGTTGTTGTAGAGTACATATTGAGTTTTCTAACCATTATGATGTTTATCAACGTATATGTGTAGATATGCATACTAACAATGTTTTGTAGGAATGTAACATAAGGCCTCCACCTAAATTCTCAAGGGAATTCTTATCTTCCATTTTATGTGAAAGAGTGGATGGTCAAATTTTTTACAAGAAGTCATGTTTGGACGACACATGTGATCATTGTGGTGGCATGCAATATTTGCCAATTTTCCAACACATGGCTAGTACACACACTATTGGAGATGAAATTGTGGAATTTGGAAAATACAAGACAGTGGCCTACAGTCTAAAAGATGGGAAAAAAGAAAAGAAGTGTGAATTGGTTAGTGATAAGATTCCATTGTATTACTTTATAGGCATTTTCCTTGATCAGGTGGTCTATGAGTATGCAAAGAATACACATAGAGCTCGATAGTTGGAATCACAATTCAAGTTATGAAAGGACACGTTTCCTCTTCATAGCATCATTTCAATTGTTGAATTTGTGGAGAACTAAACACTACAACCACAAAATGAGGTGCAATCACAGTACTACAACTCCATGTAGGTTGCTATATTTGTGCATATAACATTCATTCATGCAAATGATAGTACATAGGATAACAGGAAAGTATTGATGGATTATCACTTTTACATTAGTGATGATCACACACATTCTACAGAGTTTGTGCAAGGTTGCTTTCAGATGTTCTATGCTATTCTAGCTAGCAAGGGCATATTATTTAGTTAGCATATCATATGGTTAGATAACTGTACATCAAAATTCAAGAACTCTAGAATGTTTTATTGGTTGAGTAGGATGCATAGGATCTCAATGGTGGTCCCCATATGTGGAACTTCTCAGTGGCTACGCATGGAAAGTGGGAGCATGATGGAGAAGGTGCATGTATCAAAAAATCCTTATCATGAGAAGAGTTAAAGTACAAAGACAGTGTAAAGTTGACAGATGCAAGATCAATTGTCTAGTGGTGCAATCATGCAATGGGTCTAGGTAATGAAGGTAATTCTTTAGTTCATATATTTTTTCATTTAGTAGATGATACTAACATTGCAAAATATGAGGATTGTTGTACATTAACAGGATCAAGCGAGCTACACTCTTTTAGAAGCTCTGATGCAGGTACATGGACTATCCATATGCGGAAGATGGCATGCTTTTGTTCTGCATGTACACTTCAAGCATGGAATAATTGCAAGTCAACAGAGTGGGTTGACAAATGGTCTATAAGAATTCTAACCCCACTTGACACTTATTAGCTCTTGACGGCTCTACAAATTATGAAGATGCAATCATCCTTTGACTTTGATAATGTATCAGACCTACTAGAACTGGGTAATATATCTTACTTTCAGGCTTATTTTGATGTCCATTAAATACATCTAACAAGATGAACATATCAATGCAGGGAATTTTTATGCAGTGATTGCAGATGAAGATAATGAAGAGGGTACAAATTATTACCTATGTCATTGTATCAAGGCCAAAAAGAAATTGGAGACCCCAGTTATAGATGGAGAAAACATAGAATATCCTATAGGTTTAGTGGTTATTATTGACACATGGCTTAGAAGGTACCCAATTAAGAATGTTGTAGTTTGGTTGTTTGAGGACTTCAACACGCATCGAAAGATTCTTCATTACTCAAACCTTGTCATCGCAGCCAACGTTCATTTGATCATTTATATAAGGGAATACTCGTGAACAAGAACTTGTGGAAAGTGTGTGAGTCCAACCATGAGGAAATACTTGACACAATAAAGAGTAGAGTAGACCCGAATGGTTCTCTAGATTGATTTATAAGTATGCACATTGAATTTGTAAAATCATTTTATTGAGCACTGCTTTCTTTCAAGTGTTTAAGTTTGATTAATGTAGAAGGGTTTGCAAAATTTCATTATTGTTAATTTACAAAATGATAATTATATGTTGCTCTCTATTGACTAACTTTAAGTTGGTATTATTTATTGGTGTTTGATGTCATATGCATTAAGGACTATCATTGATGCATTTGTGACTATATTTTAGCCCACTTATTAATTATGTGTTTGCTTTAGTGATGAGATATGTAAGACTAGTGAAAGAGAAAAAAGGGAAAGGCTTTATTAAAGATTATCAACTTAAGAAAATAACAACATCAGTTGGTGGTGCAAGTGTTCATTGGTATGAGAAACATCGGTTGTTGGTGCATTTTCTGGTTTTTAATCTTCTCTTTCTTTTCCATTTTGTAGATTTGTTGGATTCTTATATGCTACATGTTTTATGTTAATTATGTTTATATATATTTGAAATTTATATGTAAGATCATTGAGAGATGAGAAAGTAGCAAAAAATGGGCCACATCACCATTCTAGGACTTCCAATCGATCTACTTATAGCATGCATGAAGGCGATAATAGATCTAGTCAGAAGGTGTATTTCTGACATTATTTAGTTATTGGTCTTTTAATGATTTTTATGTGAGTCCATGTCTGAAATTGTTAGGCTTTTGCAGGTTTTTTGTGGACCAAATTCCAGCGAGAGTACACAACCACAGAGAGGCCACTACCCATGTGTTTCCAAGGGAGTAGGGGATGTACATGTTTTGGAGCATTTTGGAATACAAATAAATGGGCCACTTGAGGTGGATTGGAGAAAACAAACTGGGCAACAACTCCTTTTGTTTCTTCTTGTACAATATATTTCATGATTTGGGCTACAAATGGGAGGAATATTTCCCTGCATGTATTGCTACAAGTATTGAGAAATGAGAGGATTTTCAAGATGTTCTTCCATCATTATTGTGATATTTGTTATTTACTTAGTGTATTTTTTGATATACAAAAATAATGAGAAATTAATACATGAAAATATGTATATTCCTTAATATATGTCTCAGTTAAATGTGTATATTACATTTAAAGTTAGTTGACAAAATCTTAAACAATGCCTTCTATTGTACAAAGGCATATTTAAATTTTTCTCTTTACATAATCTCAATCACCCTTCAAGGACTTCATTGAAAAGAAATGTGCAAGACATCTTAGTACACCTTGCCACCATTGACAACTTAGCCTAGTGGGCATCCAAGGAAGGAAAAACACACCAACAAGGGTAGAACAATATGAACGGTGGGGGAAACAATGTTTCAATACCCTCCAACACATTTGAAAACTCCCAAAAATTCTTCAACCAATCAATCTCTCCAAACAGTCACTTGGCATTTGGCTCTCTTGTCAACTTTGGCAACATAGTCACACGGCCAATTACACAAACAAAGGATGCAACAACATAAGCACATACCTTGGGTTGTCTCGGGTTATTAAAAACATATCACGATGATTATCAACCCTTTTTGGACTCAGACTTCCATGATATAGTGTTTCAACGCACAAATCAACATCATGGTTTATTGACAAAATGCATAAATGATGCACTATTACTGATCTAAACTCAAAAATCAAACATGAAACTTAATCCCTTTTCACTCGTGCACATGAATATCATGAAAATAAGCCCCATGAAATAATTCAAATACCTTTTCAATTATTTTGTCATAAAATAAAAGAACTTTGACTTAAATACTTTATGGTTGTTCTTTGAATATTGTCTTTTCCTCTATGGTGCAACTTTTGTTCTGCAACTCGTGTGACCAAACGAATTATTCCAACAGGTCTGAATCGCTCTGAGCTATGTTCAACCGGTAGAATCCCTTAAGAGTCTGAAGTGAAAAATGGTTGCAATCTTTGATAGGTTGTTACTCAGACATTGTGATGCTTAGAAAATTTTCATCTAAGCCTATGGGATTGCATTGGGCCCCTCTACAATAACATCTCTTAGTTTTTGCTATCTCAGAGACGTCTTCTCGTGGTGGCAACATTTCACTTTGAGAAAAAAATGTCAAATGCAAGTAGTGCAAAGTGGTGCAACTTTTGTTTTGCAACTCATGTGACCAAATGAATTGTTCCAACACATCTGGGTTGGTATGCTAACACTAGGCATGGTCCTCTTTCACACCCAAACACCCTGAATCACTTCAATCTACGTTCAACTGACATAATCCATTAAGAGTTCGAAGTGCAAAATGGTTGCAATCTTCAATGGAATGTTACTCAGACATCATGACACTTAGAAACTTATCATCTGAGCCTATGGGATCGTGCTGGGCCCCTCTACAATAAATTCTCTTGATTTTCACTATCTCCAAGGCATCTTCCCATGGTGGCAAAATTTCACTTGGGGAAAAGTTGTCAAATGCAAGTAGTGCAAAGTTGCAAAGTGGTGCAACTTTTGTTCCACAACTTGTGTGACCAAACAAACTGTTCCAATGCATCTGAGTGGGTACGTTTACGCTATGCATGGTCCTCTTTTTCACCCAAACATTCCAAATCGATCTGAGCTACATTCAACCGACTGAATTCCTTAAGAGTCTAAAGTGCAAAATGGCTGCAATTTTTGACAAGTTGTTACTCAGACATCGTGATGCTTAGAAAATTCTTGTCTGAGCCTATGGGATCATGTTGTGCCCTCTACAATAAAATATCTTAGTTTTTTCTATCTCAGAGGCATCTTCCCATGGTGGCGACATTTCGCTTGGGGAAAAAGTTATCAAATACAAGTAGTGCAAAGCTGCAAAGTGGTGCAACTTTCGTTCTCCAACTTGTGTGACCAAATGAACTATTCCAATGTGTCTAGGTGGGTACATTTACACTAGGAATCATCCTCTTTCACACCCAAACACGTTGAATCACTCTGAGCTATGTTCAACCGACATAATCCCTTAAGAGTATGAAGTGAAAAATGAAGGGAAAAATTGGCAGGATCTAGAGACCCAATAGTGCGAAATACATTCCCTTAACACTAAGACAATAGAGGAGAAGAGCATAAACAGGTTTCAATAGCATCTAAAATACTTGAGATAAAATACATGCAACATAAAAGAGATTACACCAATTGAACATTCACAGATGACACGGGTATTTAACATGGGAAAACCTTTCCAGATAAAAAACCCACCACACCAAGCAAAGAATATTTTGTATTACAGTAATAACAATATTACATACAAATCATAGTCTTGCTTCTGTTTAGATCACAACAACAATTCACGGTTACAATGTTCATGCAACATACAGTTCGAATTGAAAAACTCTATTTTATCAACGTATTCTGGCTAATATATTCAATCATGTACTCGACTCAGAAAGTCATACACAACATTCAATCCTATCAACCAATCACTGACCACCAGGTACATGAAACAGACACCCAATCACGTAACCGATTTGACCATACCGATCTCTCTGCATCGAGCCACCCAAGCATTAACGCAATTACTCAAATCAGGTTTTGTTCGCCACCCTGAGTCAACTTGTACCTGTTGCAATAACTGTTGTTGCTACAAATGGCATTGGCCAACCAAAAATAGTCAACCTGCCACATGTCTGATTTGCATTCACCTATCGCTCCTGCCATCGAGTCCAATTTGATCAATCACATCAACAAGCTCATCCGAGCTCTCCAAAGTCCTTACCGCTCTACCGCCAAGCTCGTTCGACCCGTCCGCGGTATGGCGGTGAGCTTGACCGAGCTCACCCCAACTTCACCGAGCCCTGACATTCCTTCCCATCACGCTACTGCAGCTAGCTTCAAGACTCACTGTGGTATGGCGGTAACCGTCTTGGCTAACCACTGACGGTCTTACCGTAGCCACCGTGGTCAGTTATTTGACTGTCCGCGATATGGTGGTAACCGCCAGCCAGGCCGCTAGTGGTCTTACCGTGGCCACCGTGGTGAGTGAACTCACCAATTGCGGTGGTGGCGGTAACCACCAAGACCACCGCAGGCGGTCTCACCGCGGCCACCACTGTGAGTGGATCCACCGCCTATGGTATGGCGGTAATCGCCAACAAAGCCGCAGGTGGCTTCACCGTGGCCACCACAGTGAGTGAACTCACTGACCGTGGTGGTGGCAGTAACCGCCAAGACCACCGCAGGTGGTCTCACCGTGGCCATTGTGGTGAGTGGATCCACCGCCTGCAGTATGATAGTAAACTGCCAATCTTGACAGAGAGACTGTTACCACGGCCACCGCGGTGAGGAAGGAGACCACACGCGGTAATGAGGTAATCTCCAAACCCTTCACCATGGTACCACTAGAGCAGAAAGGAAGATCGCCGTGGTATGGCGGTAAAGGCAGAAAATAGAATTTTTTTCGCCAAGTCCAAAATGGCACAGGTCCAAGCTGGGAATTGAGGCATCGTTTCTCAACACAAAATGGCTGCAATCTTTGATGGGCTATTACTTGGACACTATGATGATTAGAAAATTCTCATCTAATCCTATGGTATTATGTTGAGTCCCTCTATAATAACCTCTCTTATTTTTTTCTATCTCAAAGGCTTCTTCTCGTGATGGTGACATTTCGCTTGGGGAAAAAGTTATCATGCAAGTAGTACAAAGTTGCAAAGTGGTGCAACTTTCGTTCTACAACTCATGTGACAAAACGAATTGTTCCAACGTGTCTAGGTGGATACGTTTACACTATTCATGGTCCTTTTTTTCACCCAAACACGCCAAATCACTTTGAGTTACGTTCAACCGGTTGAATCCCTTAAGAGTCTGAAGTATAAAATGGCTGCAATCTTCGACAGGCTATTACTTAGACACCGTGACACTTAGAAACTTCTCATCTAAGCCTATGGGATCACATTGGGACTCTCTATAATAACCTCTCTTTATTTTTTCTATTTCAAATGCATCTTCTTGTGGTGGCAACATTTTGCTTGGGGAAAAGTTGTCAAATGCAAGTAGTACAAAGTTGCAAAGTGGTGCAACTTTCATTCTGCAACTCGTGTGACCAAATGAACTACTCCAATGCATACGAGTGGGTACTTTTATGCTAAGAATATTCATTTTTCACACCCAAACATGCCAAATCACTCTGAGCTACATTCAACAGGTTGAATCCCTTAAGAGTCTAAAGTGCAAAATAGTTGCAATCTTTGATGGGTTGTTACTTGGACATCGTGATGCTTAAAAAACTCTTGTATAAGCCTATGGGATTGTGTTGGGACCCTCTATAATAGAATCTCTTGGTTTTTTATATTTCAGAGGCATCTTCCCGTGGTGGCAACATTTCGCTACGGGAAAATGTTATCAAATGCAAGTAGTGCAAAGTTGCAAAGTGGTGCAACTTTCATTATCACACTCATATGACCAAAGGAATTGTTCCAACATGTCTAGGTGGGTATGTTTACATTAGGAATGGTCCTCTTTCACCTTGAAACACGCTGAATTTCTCTGAGCTACGTTCAACCGGTAGAATCCCTTAAGAGTTTGAAGTGCAAAATGGATGTAATCTTCAACGGGTTGTTACTCAGACACCGTGATGCTTAAAAAATTTTCGTTTGAGCTTATGGGATTGCATTGGGCCTCTCTATAATAACCTCTCAATTTTCACTATCTCGGAGGCATTTTTCTGTGGTGGCAAAATTTCGCTTGCGAAAAAGTTGTCAAATGCAAGTAGTGCAAAGTTGCAAAGTGGTGCAACTTTCGTACTACAACTCATGTGACCAAAAAAATTATTCTAGCGTGTCCAAGTGGGTATTTTTATGCTAGGAATGGTCCTCTTTCACACCCAAACACTTGAAATCACTCTGAGCTACGTTCAACCATTGAATCCCTTAAGAGTCTGAAGTGCAAAATGGTTGCAATCTTTGATGGGTTGTTACTCAAACACCATGTCACTTAGAAAATTCTTGTCTGAGCCTATAGGATCACATTGGGCCCCTCAACAATAATTTCTCTTTGTTTTCTCTATTTAGGAGGCATCTTCTTGTGGTGTCGACATTTCGCTTAGGGAAAAAGTTGTCAAACGCAAGTAGTGCAAAGTTGAAAATTGGTGTAAATTTCATTCTGCAACTTGCGTGAACAAAAAAATTGTTCTAGAACATTAATGTGAACAAGTTTACACTAGGCATGGTCCTCTTTCACCCCCAACAATGTTGAATCAGTTTGAGCTACGTTCAACCGATAAAATCCCTTAAGAGTCTGAAGTGCAAAATGGTTGCAATCTTTGACAGGTTGTTACTCAAAAACCATGATGCTTAGAAACCTATTTTTTGAGCCTACTAGATCATGTTGGGCCCCTCTATAATAACCTCTTTTTATTTTCTCTATTTCAAAGGCATCTTCTTGTGGTGGCGATATTTTGCTTGGAGAAAAAGTTGTCAAATATAAGTAGTGCAAAGTTGCAAAGTGGTGCAAATTTTGTTCTGCAACTCATGTGACCAAATGAACTATTCCAATACATCTAGGTGGGTAATTTTATGCTATCCATGATCCTCTTTCTCACCCAAACACGACAAATTTCTTCGAGCTACGTTTAACCGACAAAATCCCTTAAGAGTCTAAAGTGCAAAATGGATGCAATCTTCGATGAGTTGTTACTTAAACAACGTGATGCTTAGAAAATTATCATCTAATCCTATGGGATTGAATTGGTCCCCTTTACAATAATATCTCTTGGTTTTTTCTATCTCAGAGGCGTCTTGCTGTGGTGGCGACATTTCACTTGGGAAAAAATTTATCAAATGCAAGTAGTGTACGGTTGCAAAGTGGTGCAACTTTCTTTCTGCAACTTGTGTGACCAAAAAAATTGTTCCAACTTGTTCAAGTGGGTTAGTTTATATTATAAATGGTCATATTTTTCAGCCAAACATGTTGAATCACTCTGAGCTACGTCCAACCGGCATAATCCCTTGAGAGTCTGAAATGCAAAATGACTACAATCTTTGACGAGTTGTTACTCAGACACCATGATGCTTAGAAATATTTTATTTGAGCCTATGGGATCATTTTGGGCTCCTCTACAATAACCTCTCTTGGTTTTTTCTATCTCGAAGGTGTCTTCCCATGGTGGCGACATTTCGCTTAGGGAAAAAGCTGTCAAATGCAAGTAGTGCAATGTTGCAAAGTGGTGCGACTTTCGTTCTATAACTCGTGTGACCAAAAAAACTATTCCAATATATCCAGGTTGGTACATTTACACTAGTAATGGTCCTTTTTCACACCCAAACACGCCAAATCGCTCCAAGCTACGCTCAACCAGTTGAATCCCTTAAGATTCTGAAATGCAAAATGGTTGCAATCTTCAATAGATTGTTAATCGGACACCATGATAATTAGAAACTTCTCTTCCAAGCCTATGGGATCATGTTGGGCCCTTTTATAATAACCTCTCTCAATTTTTGCTATCTCAAGGTGTCTTCCCATGGTGGTGACATTTCACTTGGAGAAAAAGTTATCAAATACAAGTAGTGCAAAGTTGCAAAGTGGTGCAACTTTCGTTCTGCAACTTGTGTGACCAAATGAACTATTCCAATGCATTTGAACTTGGGTAACTTTATGCTAGGCATGGTCCTCTTTTGCAACCAAACACGCCGAATCTCTTCGAGCTATGTTCAATCGGCATAATTCCTTAAGAGTTTGAAGTGAAAAATGACTGCAAGCTTCAACGGGTTGTTACTCAAACATTGTGATGATTAGAAAATTCTCATCTAGACCTATGGGATTGTATTAGGCCCCTCTACAATAATCTCTCTCATTTTTTTCTATCTCAGAGGCGTCTTTTCGTGGTAGCGACATTTCGTTTAGGGAAAAATTTATCAAATGCAAGAAGTGCAAAGTTTCAAAGTGATGCAACTTTCGTTCTTCAATTTGTATGACCAAATGAACAATTCCAATGTCAGGTGGGTATTTTTACGTTGGGTATTTCACTTGGGGAAAAAGTTGTCAAATGCAAGTAGTGCAACTTTTGTTCTACAACTCGTGTGACCAAATGAATTGTTCCAACGCATCTAGGTGGGTATTTTTATGCTAGGCATGGTCATCTTTCACACCCAAACATGTCGAATTGTTCTGAGCTACATTCAACTAGCAGAATCTCTTAACAGTCCAAAGTGCAAAATGGTTGCAATCTTCGATAGTATGTTACTCAAAAACCATGACATTCAAAAATTTCTCATCTGAGCCTATGGGATCATGTTGGGATCTTCAACAATAACCTCTATTAGTTTTTGGTATCTTTGAGACATCTTCTTGTGGTGGCGACATTTCTCTTGGGGAAAAAATTGTCAAATGCAAGTAGTGCAAAGTTCCAAAGTGGTGCAACTTTCGTTCTACAACTCGTTTGACCAAATAAACTATTCAAATGCATCTAAGTGGGTAGGTTTACACTAGGGATGGTCCTTTTTTGCACCCAAGCACACCAAATTTCCCCAAGCTACGTTCAACTGGTTGAATCCCTTAAGAGTTTGAAGTACAAAATGACTTGCAATCTTCGACGAGTTGTTACTCAGACATTGTGATGCTTAGAAAATTATCGTCTGAACCTATGGGATCGCGTTGAGCCCCTCTACAATAATATCTCTTGGCTTTCTCTATCTCGAAGGTGTCTTCCCATGGTGGTGACATGTGGCTTGGAGAAAAATTTGTCAAATGAAAGTAGTGAAAAGTTGCAAAGTGGTGCAACTTTCATTCTGCAACTCATGTGACCAAATGAACCATTCCAACACATCCGAGTAGGTAATTTTACACTAGAAATGGTCCTCTTTCACACCCAAACACACTAAATTGCTATGAGCTACATTCAACTGATAGAATCCCTTAAGAGTCTGAAGTGCAAAATGACTACAATCTTTGACGGGTTGTTACTCAAAAAATGTCACTTAGAAACTTCTTGTCTAAGCCTACGAGATCACGTTGGGCCCATCTACAATATATTCTCTCAGTTTTCTCTATCTCAGAGGTGTTTTCCTGTGGTGGCGACATTTCACTTGGGGAAAAAGTTGTCAAATGCAAGTAGTACAAAATTGCAAAGTGATGCAACTTTCATTCTGCAACTCATGTGACCAAATGAACTGTTCCAACATGTCCAAGTGGGTACATTCATGCAAGGAATGGTCCTCTTTCACACCCAAACACGCTGAATCGCTTTGAGCTACGTTCAACCGACTGAATCCCTTAAGAGTCTGAAGTGCAAAATGACTGCAATCTTCGACGGGCTGTTACTCAGACACCGTGACATTTAGAAACTTCTCGCCTGAGCCTATGGGATCACGTTGGGCCCCTCTATAATAAAATTTATCATTTTTCACTATCTTAGAGGTGTCTTCCCATGGTGGTGAGATTTCTCTTGGGGAAAAAGTTGCCAAATGCAATTAGTGCAAAGTTACAAAGTGGTGCAACTTTTGTTCTGCAACTTATGTGACCAAACAAACTATTCCAATGCATCTGGGTGGGTACGTTTAAGCTAGGCATGGTCCTATTTTTCACCCAAACATGTTGAATTTCTCTGAGCTACGTTCAACCAACAGAATCCCTTAAGAGTCTGAAGTGCAAAATGACTGCAATCTTCGATGGGTTGTTACTCAGACACCATGATGCTTAGAAACTTATCTAATAAGCTTAGTGGATCATGTTGGGACCCTCTACAATAAACTCTCTTTATTTTTTCTATCTCAGAGGTGTCTTCCCGTGGTGGCGACATTTTTCTTGGGGAAAATTTTGTCAAATGCAAGTAGTGCAAAGTTGCAAAGTGGTGCAACTTTCATTCTGTAACTTATGTGACCAAAGGAACTATTCCAACACATCCGAGTGGATAAATTTATATTAGGCATAGTCCTCTTTTGCACCCAAACATGCCAAATCGCTCCAAGCTACATTCAACTGGTTGAATCCCTTAAGAGTTTGAAGTACAAAATGGATGCAATCTTTGACGAGTTGTTACTCAGATATTGTGATGCTTAGAAACTTCTCACCTAATCATATGGGATTGCATTGGGCCCCTCTATAATAACATCTCCCAGTTTTTGTTATCTCGGAGGCATCTTCCCATGGTGCTGACATATCGTTTGGGTAAAAAGTTGTCAAATGCAAGTAGTGCAAAGTTGCAAAGTGGTGCAACTTTCGTTCTGCAACTCGTGTGACCAAACGAGCTATTCCAACGCATCCGGGTGGTATGTTTACGCTAGGCATGGTATTGTTTCACACCCAAACATGCCGAATCACTCTGAACTACGTTCAAACGGCTGAATTCCTTAAGAGTTTGAACTACAATTGTTATCACCGAATAGTGCACCCTTGTTGAGATGCAAAACTCAGCCTAGTAGTGAAACACTGGATCTAGATATTAAATATCAATGACGTATGTTTTCTCGTGTTCTAGAGTTATAAATAATGGGGTGGTGGCAGTTATAGGACCATGTTTCCCAATGATTTGTCATATTATTTCATGCATAGAAAATGGAAGGAGGTTTTATAACTTATTTTAATGATGAATATGAGAAAAATGTGATAACTGCACATGGGTGATGCATCGAGAAATCAAGCTTATATTATTTTTCATACACATCTAATATCTTCATAATATCATTAAAACTGACCCGTGCATTGATTTAATTTAATAAGATGTCAAGTGTTGTGATAGTAGTAGATGCAAATAAATTTTATTGGTTGGATCAACAACTATCATGGATTTTGATGCACATTCATACAAGTTCATATAAGTATATATATATTCCTGTGAGGTTTAAAACATCCACTTGTTCTATAGATGCAAATGCAATGATTGTTTAGCTTTAGAATCAATACCATTAGTTGTTGGATGCTAGCCTCGACCATGAATTAAAAGTGATACATTTTGCTATGATATTTTTTTATGGGAAGGAGCTCTTACAGTTCACTTGAAACCTTTTTGTGTTAAAATCCTTATGAGTAGACAACAATAGAACTCAAGAAGCATGAAGCATACACACAAATACATGAAGTATACACATGAATCATGAAGAATATACATGACCACATGAATTATACATTGGAATCATGAAGGATACACATGAATACACACAATATACGTGAAGTATACATGTGAATAATTGAAGCATACATGTAAATAAGTGAAGCACAAGTAATTGAAGCATTTCAAAAGATACAAACCACCAGGAATGAAGCTTATTTACACAATATGCATTAGATGGAGCTTATTGAGAAATCGACAATAATTATTTAAGCATTAGATGTAAACAAAATTCATGCCTACAACATTCAAGCATAAAATTTACACAATACACATGATAACATCATTCAATAATATTGGCAATAGCAAAATAATATTTTCTTTAATCACAAATTCGTAAGGCTATACAATGATATATATTGATAAAAGTATATACAATATATCTAAAAAATCCATACAATATTACTACAAAAGAGCCATATGGACATAAAATGTCACATATATATTGATAGTACAAAACATATCTTCCAAAATGCCACATAGGCATACAATAAACGACCCTAATACATAGTCATTTTGATCCAGGGGAAGGAAAAAGATCTCGTGTTGCCTTTGAAATTCGACTAGATGGAGTGCTTGTTGGTTCTCTTGTCTTTCAAATACGCTCACTAGTCCTCCTCTCTTCACTCTGGACCTTCAATTGATACAATACAAGTATAGATGTTAATACATAAAAAATGAATTATGGAATGACATATAACAAAATATAATCACTTACCACATACATATAATCATCATGCACATTTACAACATTACCATGTCCATGATCTAGAGCGATAACCACCTGTAGCAACCATCAAGATAGAAATTAAACTACATAAAAGTATCATGAAAATTTTCTATAATAGACCATAAAAGAGAAAATATAATGTCAAATTGACTATTCATTTGCATACCTCTCTCAAAGGATCAGAACAAAATATTGTTGCAACAAATCCATGGTCCATTGTGCCACCAACATCACCAGGGTTGTCTGATGTCAACAACTGAAAATGAAACAACATATCTAACAGTTATATAAAGAAATTCACGTAGTCCCTTTATAGCTGTCATAAATGAGTAGCAAATGAAAATGAAAAGAGCAACAATATGATTGTCATAAATGAGTAGGAATTAAAACTGTAAAAGTGAAAAAACTTCGTAGATAAAAATGAAAAAAAATCATGCATCATGAGTGCAACAAATTTTGAAGGAAGCTAGTCAAGAGGCTTGTTTTTATGTGTTTTATCTTATTCCTAAGTTGCAGGGGCTGGAGATAAAGTTTGCACATGTAATAGTTCACCACTAGTCTGATATTGTGGATGTATCAAACATAAAAGTTGACAAAAGGCAGGGAAAGATTCATGAATGATGTAAAATTATGATTGAACTCACCCAAACAGTGATGTAAGATTGTGGAGAAAGGTCCCTTAGATCTGTGGTTCAAAGGTCTTGCTCGTATTTTTTAGTTTGATGCAAATTTTTGTGACTGTCCCAAGAGGGCAGATTATGCAGTTTAAGGTTAAATGTTGCAAGCCATGGATGGTCACGTTGTTGGACATTACTTAGGAGTGTTCCATGATCATTTGTATCTCAATTCAAGATTGCGTCAAGGTTTCCATTATCTCTTTCTTGTCAAAGTGTTGGTCATTACTTTTGGTAAAGTATGTCATTGTTAGGGCATTGTCAGTGTGACAAATTGCATGAAGTCAATTAGTGTGTCAAAAGTGATTGAAAACTTGTTGTCCCACCATTTTAAGTTGTTCCACCCTTTCAAAATGTGCTTTCCATCACTGCTAATCTGATAGCTCAAATGGTCAATAAGGATAAAGGATGTGAAGAGGGCTTAAGCCTTGTCTTCAATGAAAACCTCAAAGGGAGTGAATTAGGACAGTCAAGTTTTGTTGAATCTTGTCCTTCCTCTGCATCAATTAGTAGGGAATAAAGGAACATAGGGTAAATCAGGGGAAGATAATGGGACAAGACCAAAAGGGGATAATGGAACATACGATGAAATAAGAGAGGGTAATGGGATGGGAATAGAAGGGGTTTAGGGGGTGATGAAACACATAATGGACTAGTAGAGATTAATTGGATGAGCTAGGATAGGATAATAAAACATTTTTAAGGTGAACTATACTAGATGTTAATGAGAAGTAATTAGGAGGGAATATTAGACCATAAAGTGAATTAGGCGGTGTCTAAGGTTTGAATATAGGACGTGAAGTGGGAACTTGAGGTGTGTAGTAATAATGTATAAGAGATTTGGTCAATAATGAGTAGAAGGAAAGGTTTCTTGTAACAATATGTGTATAAGATGAAATATGGAGGAAGGTGGTATAATATATAAGGTGTTAAAGATTAGGATATGTGATATAAAATGGTTAAAATATGTGTGATGAAAGGAATGAAAGAATGAGATGGATGTTGAATGGTAAATAAAATTAGGATCTCACAAGACCAGCTAATGTTTGTGTTTCTCATCAATTTTTTTGATTTCTATTCACAAAATTATGAAAACTAGCTAACATTGTTTTACAACACCATTAATGAATAAAGGTTACCTAAGTGAAAGTTTTTTGAGGACATGAATTGCGAGGTGTGGAGGTCAAAGTTTCACCAAGAAATTGTTTGACATCCAAAGCATGTTATGAGACAAATATTCAAATATAACATTCAACTATTCAAATTCAATAATAATATCTTTAATACTAGTTGCATACCTATGGACTCAACGTCGAGAACGAATAAGGGTCTACAAGAATGGAGCACGTCTCATGAACACTTCAACCCTGAAATTTCATCATATCAAAATTCTACTAATTTAGTTATTCTTAAATTTCAAAATATAATTTATTAAACAAAATTAAATGAACTCGTTGAATTTTACCTAAGTATCAATGTTGTATATATTATTCAACAGTTCATCTATCATAGCTATTGCCTTTGCAACTGATGTAGGTTGTGTAGTTGCATCCTAAGCACTCTGATAATCGTACGTGCAAACAACACCGCAACCACCACAATGGTGGGGTGAAGCTTGAGGCCTACACATCTCCTCCACATCAGGCTCTACTAGAGGCCTCACACACTGTATAATGGTTTGGGTGAGTGAGCTAATCGAATCTAGCGTGCCCAACTCTACACTATCCTTAACAATGGAAGGAATGACAACATGCTCTAACATGGGTTTGGCCAAGGGTCTTGGTGCCAACTATGGATTACGCTTTGCATTAGGTCTGTCATGTGTGGAGCCTCCACCTCTACCCTGAAAGTCTACGATGTCAAAATAATTTAGCATCTTATTGAGGACAAACCCACAATAGAGTTTCCTCAAAAAGTATTGTGGTACCTCATGGTTATTGCATGGAGGTTGGTCAAATACTATCCACCACTGCTCCCAAAATTTATTTTTAATTAATTCATGGTGGCATCAATGGATGGGGAAGCTCTTGCATGCATGAGACAAAGGTGTGTTGGTTCTCGGGTCTCTAAATAGGGCACACAAGTTGGCTTTGCTATTTTTTTGGTTTTTCACATTTGCATATGACAAACCACTAGCATAAAATTATCTCATCTCATCCCTCTTATTTGACCAAAAAAATATTTTCTTGCTCCTTTCTCCTACATGAGATACAATTAACTTCAACGATTCAACAATCCCTCTCCTATAAGGGTGGGTTTCGACATGCTCAATTAATCTTCCAATTAATTGTTCAATGTCTCTTTTATTGGTTTCAATTTGATTTAGGATATTTTCTTGTGTATCTTGAGGATTCCTATGAACTAATGGAGGGGTTTCAGGTTGTTCTTGTATAGGAGGCTCTTCGTGAGGGGGTGATTGTGAATTCTCAATGTTTGGAGGTGGAGATTCATTCCCTAAGAATTAGAACAAATTTTTATTAAAAAAACCTATTTCAATCTACATTCTAAATCAAATTCAAAATAAATAGAATAAAAATGCATACCTCTTCACAATCTTTGACCTCTCTGATGTGTTGGCAGCATCCTCATGAAGAATTGCAAGCTAAGAGTGCAAAAAATGGAAGATATTTGGTAAGCACAAGTTGCAGAGAAGAAAACTCCAAGCCAAGCGGCAGGTTCAATAGAAAATGGAGGTTGAAATGCATTTTTTGGCTTTTAAATCACTTTTCACATTTGGCACATGCCAAATGAGAAAATAATTTGGTGCTCGACAAATTTGGCATGTGCTAAATGCTCTTTTTTGGTTTTTTTGCATTTTTTTGCAATTTGGCATCAAAATTGTGTCACAGATCCATGCACTTACCCCTATCTTAGGAATGGACATGAGATCAACACCACAAATGGGATGTGATAGGTTCAGAACTCATTCTTTGAATTGAAAAACCAAACTTCTCAAAAATATCCTAAGTAACCATTGTCACAGAGAGCATCAAAGTCTAGGGTATGGAGGTCAGTCAGAAATGGCCAGATTGGAACTATTTCTCCTTGTTCCAAAAATTGAGGAATATCATCAACAAAGGGAATTCCAATAGTTAGGTGCATAAAAGACAGGACGTATTCCAAATTCCCCAAGAAATTAGGCCACACTATCATATTCGTAGCAATGCGAACTTCTTCAACAGAGAGTCCAAGATCCAAAAGCTAAGCTACGAACCGTGAAGCCAAATTTGAATTCAGCCGATAGTATGCTTTAGATTCTACAAATGCTTCCCTAAGTACTAGGTGCAAATTTGGTGTATTAAAGCTAGGAGTCCGCAGAAAGAAAACTTTTCCAAGCCATTGGGTAGTAATGTGACCCATGAAGCCATTCTAGCGGTGAACGTAGGTCAAGAAAATTGGAGTGTCCATGGGCTGGAAGCAAAACAAAGCACAAGCAAAGTGGAAAAGATAAATTATAATTGCAAGAAAAGAAAATATGTGAAGAATTTGAGAGAGAAATATGAAATTTATAGAAAACCATGAGGAATTTGCGGCACAGAGTTGCCTAGATCGAAGTCTTGGAAAATGCAAGTTGAGGTGGCAACATGACAAGTTTCTCTAGAGAAGAATTTTAAATCAAATTAATTTTCACAGAATGAGTGGAAATTTGCTTCAAAGTTTTCCAATACAATGATCACAAATCAAGAAAATTGAAGATTTCAAAATTAATGGTGGCCATTTCATTATGTTTTATTGAGCCATATTAATCATGAAGGTGTCCATGTGTGTAATACAGAAAGGAAAATCAAGCCGGTAAAATAGCACATGTAAGCATCTGGGAATTGGAAAGAAATAATATGTCTGTGTTAAGGTGTGTGAATTAAATGCAAAGTATTATGGTCAAAATTAAGTGTCATGATGGTAACTTTGATGCATTAATGTGGTGTAGTGTCATCAAATCGGAATTGCTAGTCGAGTATTTTTAGTAGTTTCCATAAACTTAAGATGGAAGGGTGGTGACTGATGGTTTTAAATTTAGATTTAATTTGGCGATTGAATTGTTTGCTGGTAAATTTTAATTTGTGCATATTTTTAATAGATAGCGAATTGCAGTTGGTTGGGATTTGGCATAAGGGTGGTAAAATTTGGCTGGAAATTCGCACTTACAAGGAATAACTAAATAGTTTCTTGGGATTGGTGAAACAATGAAGGGATTTGTATTGAATGAAAAATAAAAAGCTAACCTTCACTACTACTATAATTCCCAAGCTAATAGCGGGCTTCATTGTCTACAAGTTGAAGAAAATGGGCTTACATTGAAATATCAAAAGAAAAAAAAAAGAATATCAAAGAAATGTCAAACGAAAAACATTAAACTCTATATACTATCTAAATATCGCTACTGGGGCTATGGATGCCTGGCTAGAAGTAGAGCTATGTTTGGGGGAATTACAGAGATAACCTTGTCAAGGTTATGGACGCTTGACTAGCGACAAGGCTCTATCCATGGTTGGCTTTGGAGGATTACCAAATTATGTAGTTCAATGTCAATGAACTAGTTTTTTCACCAAGTTCAGGAAACTCAAATTAATCAAAGCACACACTGATACTTTTCGAAGAAATTTTATTGTCTTTATGTTAGAATTCAAGTAAAGGTAAGGATTTATTATTTTAAAATATGTATAAGATGATTTTTACCGGGTGATTCAATCTCAAGTTTCTTTTAAGTTTGGTTTTATTGGTTGCAATTTTTTGTGTGGTCTCACAACATGCCCCAAGACTGTAAGGCTTGGGGGCCCAAGTGAAAACTAATGCTTATGGTAGGTTTTGGCTAGTTGAATATATCATCGAAAGTTAAAGTTTAAGGAAATTTTCTGAATACTTCATGATTCAAGTGTACCAAACTGAGTATTGGGAAGCCAGGAATGTAAAAATATTAGTGCAATATTTTGAGCATAATGTTCTAGTCTAAGATCAAAGATCCGATAAAATGGAAGTTTCAGTAAAATTCGAGGTCCGGGAAAATTTGTTGGTAAAAGTTGAAGTATCGTGTACTAGGTATCGAGTAACAATGTTGAGTTAAAGTTAAATGTCTAATGTTGCCCGAATGTCCGAAAGTCCGGTAGCCTAACTTATAAAATAATTACGTGAGAATATGATTTTAAAAGTGTGATATTTATGATGAGTTTAAAATGATGATTTATTAATAATGGTTTTGTTTTCATGAGATTTTTATGAATATTTTAAAAGGGATTTAATGTATGGAATTTGTGCTTGCAGGAGAAATAGATTATGATGGAACATTCGGGTATGAACGGTCAAGAAAATTTGAATCACGAATAGAATCATATCCAGATCAAACGATACGTTCTCAGAGGTTATATGCTGAGGAGCTTGAGTTTGTTGGAATACCGAGGATCCTGGTATTACGAATGAGGCAGAAGAAAGTGCCAACCTCTGGTGTGATTCATTCCTAGGAGTATTAAGCTTGAGGAAAGATCATAATATAGGAGTAGAATGATAAGGAAATCATTCTAAATATATGGGAAAGCTCCTACATCCTATTTAGATTCAAGTTACTATCTTGGTGATACTAAAAAGATAAGAGACCCGAAAGACATTAAAGTGCTAAGGAAGGTTGACATTTGTTGACTTCATTAGCAATTCTCTTACCAGTTGTTAAATTCCATGTGTCATGTTGTGATTCATCCCTTGGATTTCCTCTCATGTATTTGTCTTATCTTCCCTATGTCTTGTTCTTATAAAAGATCAAAAGATGTTTCATTTTAAGTTAAGTTCAAGATTTGTGGATGTTAGAAGAGCCAAAACTTCTTTAATTTTTGTCCTTTTTTCTTGTTTTCTAAATCATTTCGGATTAAAAACTTGTGTGCACATAGAAGCTAATCAATATCAAAGCTAATTTTAAAGCTACCACCTGGCATGAAATCTTTTGTAGCTATTTGTTTGTTCAGCTGGTCAAGACTGTATGTTGCATCATTTAAGGGTGCATACAGAACCTACCTAGTGTCCAAATAAACCTCCTTTTCTTTAAAATATCGCATCATTCTATGCCTAGATGTCAAACAATTTGGTGAAGTATAGAGTGGTTTGCTTTGATTTGATTAATTTTTGGGGCATGTGTGGATAATACTCAAGAGCACTTTTACTTTTCAAGTATTTTTGATACTTTATTTTAGATTAGATGTTTAAATTTTAGAAAATGTCCCCAAAAAGAGATGAATGAATGGAGATCTTATTGCAAATATTTTTTTTCCATCATATTTTTGAATGCTTCAAGCTAAATCTACTTAAGTGATAGAAAAGTTGTTTGAAATTCATGAAATATTATTTCATATCTGTTGATTTCATGAAATTTTCTAATGACTGGACTAAGAATATCTTTCACCAAACCTTATGATTCCTTTTAGAACTAGAAATTATTGTTTACTCCTCATGATTAATAACGTTATCACAAAAAACCCTGATAGGAACTTAGTATGGTCAAGACCTAACTTAAATGAGCCTTGAGATTATGTTGAGTCAACTTGAGATTTAGGTTGTCCTGGTTCAGTCTTTCAAGTAAAGATAGGTTCCTGCGGTCTATCTGTGAAGATTTATCTACATTGTTGGTGTGTGACTAACATCATGATAAAAAAGAATTGGCGATAGAAGGAGGGTGTTCCATATCCATCCCTCCGATTTATTCAAAATCAACATTGGTTGCGGGTTTGAGAAATGCTTGTAATACAAAAGTCTAGTGAAGTCTGTGATTTGAAAATGGAAGTTGATAAGCTCTGAGGAATCCTTAACCAAAGATTGCGTCCTTTGAGTTTGTTCACCTTTGGTAGGGTCACTGAGTGTAGGATTCACGATACAACTGACCATGGTGAGCTTGACTATGAAATTTTTCTGACTAGGGTAATTTTGGCCACGCATAAGTGATTTCGTTAATGGAAGAGGTTTTAACTGCTAAGAGAAAGGAACCATTAATGAGAAGAATTTCAAATTCTGAAAAAGTACATAACCCTAATAAAACCAAAAATGTTAAAAATTAATTACTAAATCAAAACGGTTTGTTAACTGCAATTGTTACAATGAAAATCCTAAATTTTTGTAGGAAAGCGAGCAAGAATGTCAAGACTTAGAAATACCACACCAAAAAAAAGAAAACAAAAGTGATGAGTCATCATTCCCTTCACACATGGAAGATAACCATGAAGAGGAAAAGTAGAAAAATCGAGTAGGAGGTGTGTTTTTCGCTTCAAACTAAAAATTTCCAAGTTAAAAAGGGAAATTTTCTTAATCTCATACAAAATACAAAATATCAAGTTTTTACTTTCTCTCTCTTTGATGATGTGTAAATTGTGATACTGGTTTGTCTAACAAAGTTAAAAGTGAAGACAAGGCTGAAGACTCGAAGAATCTCAAAGAGGAGGAAAATCAAGAAATGGACATGACCGCTCATGGAACTGAACAAAATGAAGAAGAAAACCATGAACCAGGGCTAGAAGAAGGTAGAGTATGGAGGAATCAAAAACGATGTGTGTAATCGACCTTTAACGAGGTATTATTCATACATATGATCCAATTTATTGGTAAGTATGCATTTGAATTTACGTTTGTTAAACATAGAAAAATTGAGATAATTCATTATTACAATAGGAGATTTGAAATCTAATCAAGCGAACTTAAAGATAAACCTATTGTAATTCGTACGAAAAATACTATGAAGATAGTGATAGCAATTAAAGTAAATTTATTAGGGTTAACCATTGGTTAGGGTAAATTTTAGTTAGTTAGGTTAGTTTATTTTCGTAGAGTTTGTTTTTATTTATTTTTGCTTTCTGGTTTGTTCTTCGTGTTAACAAATTTTGCTTAATTTAATATACACACATGAGAGTAAATTGAAATATTCTAGAAATATTACACTGTGAAAATGAAAATGAAACAAAACCATTCATAGTAAATACACGCTTAAATTACAAAAGCAAAAAAATTCATATATATGTGTATATTTCGTATATACATGGAAATAAAAATTTTATCACCATAAAAGTTCAAAAAAACAAAAGGAAGGGGTCGAGTTGTAGAAACAGGGTGATCATTCAATCAATCTAGGACACTTCATCCATAAGGGTAGAATATCCTAATTAAGCATTGTCCTGGTGAGTGTCAAAGTCAGGGGTATGGAGGCTAGTCAGAAATGGTCAAAGAGGAACTATTTCTCCTCATTCCAAAAACCAAAGAATGTCATTAGCAGAGGGGATTCTGATGGTCGGGTGCACAAAAAACATGATGTAGTCCAAATTCCCCAAGAAATCAGGCCACACTATCATATTTGCAGCAATGCAAAATTCTTCAACAGAGAGTCCAAGATCCAAGAGTGAAACTACAAACCATGAAGCCATGTTTGAATTCATCCAGTAGTATTCTTTGGATTCTACAAATGTTTCCCCGAGGAGCAAGCACAAATTTGGTGTAGTAAAGATGGGAGTCCACAAAAAGAAAACTTTGCCAAGCTGCTAGGTAGTAATATGACCCATGAAGCCATTGTGGCAGTGAACACATGCCAAGCGAATTGGAGTTTCCATGGCTTGGAAGCAAAAAACAAAGCACAAAAAAAGTGGAAAAGATAAATGATAATTGAAAGAAAAGAAAAGATGTGAAGAATTTGAGAGAGAAATGTAGAATTTATAGGAAACTGTGAGGAAGTTGTAGTATATAGTTGCCTAGATTGAAGTCTTGGAAAATGCAAGTTGAGGTGGCAACCAGACGAGTTTCTCTAGAGAGAAATGTTAAATCAAATTAATTTTCACAGAATTAATGGCAATTTTCTTCAAATTTTGCCAGTACGAAGATCATGAATCAAGAAAATTGAAGATTTCAAAATTAATGGTGGTCGTTTCATTATGTTTTATTGAGCCGTATTAATCATGAAGGTGTCCATGAGTGCAATAAAGAAAGGAAAATCAAGTCAGTAAGGTAGCACACACCAGCATCTTGGAATTGGAAATAAGTAATACATGCGTGTTGAGGTGTACAAATTAAATTTAGAGTATTATGGTCAGAATTAAGTGTCATGATGAGAACTCTGATGCATTAATGTGGTGCAATGCCATACAAATCAAAATTACTAGTCGAGTATTTTTAGCAATTGCCATAAAATTAAGATGGAAGGGTGGTGGCTAATGGTTCTAAATTTATATTTAATTTGGTGATTGAATTATTTGTTGCTAAATTTTAACTTATGCATATTTTTTAACAGATAGTGAATTGCAATTGGTTGGGATTTGGCATAAGGGTGGTAAAATTTAGCTAGTAATTCACACTTATAGGGAATAACTAAATGAGTTTATGTGGATTGGTGAAACAATGTAATGATTTTTATTGATTGAAAAATCAAAAGGTAACCTTCGCTACCATTGTAATTCCCAACCCAATAACAGCCTTCATTGCTTGCAAGTTGAAGCAAATGGGATTACATTGAAATATCAAAAGAAAAAGAAAATGAATATCAAAGAAATATCAAAAGAAAAAAAAATCAACTCTTTAGTCTATCCAAATATCTCTACCAAGGCTATGGACGCCTGGCTCGCAATAGAGCTATGTTTGGGGGAATTACAAAGATAACCTTGCTAGGGCTATGGATGCTTGACTGGAAGCAAGGCTCTATCCATGGTTAGCTTTGGAGGATTACCAAATTATTTAGTTCAATGTCAATGAACTAGTTTTTTCACTAAGTTCCAGAAACTAGAATTAATCAAAGCACACACTGATATTTTCCAAAGAAAATTTATTGTCTTTATGCTAGAATACAGGTAAAGGTAAGGAATTATTGTTTCAAATTATGTATAAGTTAGGATTTTTAGCAGGTGATTCAATCCAAAGTTTCTTTTAAATTTAGTTTTATTGGTTGCAAGTTGTTGTGTGGTCTCACAACATGCCCCAAGACTATAAGGCTTGGGGAACCAAGTGAAAACTAATGCTTATGGTAGGTATTGGCTAGTTGAAGAGATCATCGAAAGTTAAAGTTAAAGGAAATTTTCTGAATACTTCATGATTCAAGTGTACCGGGTACCAAGAATCGAGTACCGGGAAGCCAGGAATGTTAAAATGTTAATGCAAGGTTTTGAGCAAAATGTTTTGGTCTGGGATCAAAGGTCCAATAAAATGGAAGTTTCGGTAAAATTTGAGGTCCGAAAAAATTTGTTGGTAAAAGCTAAAGTATTGTGTACCGGGTACCGGGTAACAATGTTGAGTTAAAGTTAAATGTCTAATGTTGCCCGAAGGTCCGAAAGTCCAGTAACCCGACTTAAAAAAGAATAATTACGTGATAATATGATGTTAAAAGTGTGATATTTATGATGAGTTTAAAATGATGATTTATTAATAATGGTTTTTCTTTCATGAGAGTTTTATGAATGTTTTAAAAGGGATTTAATGTATGGAATTTGTGCTTGCGGGAGAAACAAATTGTGATGTAACATTCAAGTATGGATGGTCAAAAAAATTTGAATCACGAATAGAATCATATCCAAATCGGGTAATACGTTCTGGGAGGTTATATGCGGAGGATCTTGAGTTTGTCGAAATACTGGGGATCTTGGTATTATGAATGAGGCGAAATAAAGCACCAACCTTTGGTTTGATTCATTCCTGGGAGTATTAAGCCCGGAGCAAAATTAGAATGTAGGAGCAGAATGATAAGGAAATCATTCTGAATATATGGGAAATATCCTACATCCTATTCAAATTCAAGTTATCATCCTGGTGATAGTAAAAAGATAAGAGACCCAAAATACATTAAAGTGCTAAGGAAGGTTGACATTCATCGACTTTGTTATTAATTCTCTTGCCAGTCATCATATTCCATGTGTCATGTTGTGATTCATCCCTTGGATTTCCTCTCATGTATTTGTCTTATCTTCCTTGTGTCTTGTTTCTATAAAAGACGAGAAGATGTTTCATTTAAAGTTAAGTTCAAAATTTGTGGATGTCGGAAGAGCCAAATATTATTTAAGTTTTCTTCTTTTTTCTTGTTTTCTGAATCATTCTGGATTAAAATCTTGTATGCACATAAAATTTAATCAATATCAAAGCTAATTTGAAATCTAGCGCATGGTATGAAATCTTTTATAGTTGGTTGTTTATTTAATTGGATAATACTTTATGTTGCAACATTTAAGGGTGTATACAGAACCTACTCGGTGTCCAAATAACCTCCATTTCTTTAAAATATCGCATCGTTCTATGCCTAGCTGTGAAGCAATCTGGTGAAGTATAGAGTTATTTTCTTTGATTTGATTAATTCCTGGGGCATGTGTGGATAATACCCTAGAGAAATTTTACTTTTCAAGTATTTTTGATACTTTATTTTAGATTAGATGTTTAAATTTCAGAAAATGTTCCAAAAAAAGAGATGAATAAATGGAGATCTTATTGCAAATCTTTTGTTTCCATCATATTGTTGAATGCTTAAAGATAAATCTACTTAAGTGATAGAAAAGTTGTTTGAAATTCATGAAATATTATTGCATATCTATTGATTTCATGAAATTGTCTGATGATCAGACTCAGAATATCTTTCACCAAACCTTATGATTCCTTTTAGAACTGGAAATTACTATTTACCCCTAATGATTAACAACATTATCACAACAAACCCTGATGCAAACCTAGTATGGTCAAGATCTGACTTAAATGAGCCTTGCGATTAAGCTGAGTCAACCTGAGATTTAGGTTGTCCTAGTTCAGTCTTTCAAGTAAAGATAGGTTCTTGCAGTCTTTCTATGAGTATTTATCTACATTGTTGGTGTGCAACTAACCTCATGATCAATAGTTCCCTCACCATCAATTTTAGATAATATCACCAATTTTTAGGTATTCAAGGATGATCAACATGTTCTCAATTTCATCACCAACTTAAGAATTTTTGTTGCTCAAATCATAGAAAAATACGATAGAGATCCATTTGAAATGGTAGAAGATATTATTAAATTAAAGAGCAACACCATTCCAAAGGGTATGGTCATATTGGAGAGGATCTTCGACCAACTTGATACAAGAAAATCCAGGAAGACTACTCTTAATTCAAAGGGAGGTAAATACCAGTCTCATAACTTAGGGGATGACAAGATAAGAGAGATGTCCTCATTGGAAAAGTTTGTACACAAGAGGAAAGGAATTGGATAGTAGCAACCTTATAAGATTATAGAGAAGTCATCACTTGGAGTTATGAGTTAAAAACGTATGAAACTTCAATGATCACTCATATGATTCCTCTAAATCTAGGATCCAAACCTTTCAGATAGAGGCAACACCCAGTTATTGCTTTGCTGGAACTTCTAATACAAAAAGGAGGTACAAAATTTATTGTGCTGGGATTATATAACTAGTATGAAATTCAACTTGGGTAGCCAATCTAGTATCGATGAGGAAGAAAATTGGGGAAATTATACTTTGTGTTGATTTTAAATATATCAACTAAGCTTCAAAGAAGGATAACTACCCCTACCTTCACTGGATTAAATCCTTCAAATAGTCAATGGGTCACAAATGATATTTCTAGATGGATATTCAAGTCATAGCCAAGTCATGGTTAAAGAAAAAGACAGACTAAAAAAAACCTTCACCACAACATGGGGAACATTTATGTATTGACAAATGCCTTTTGGTATCATCAACACGGGAGAAACCTTCCAACAAGCCATGGACATTGCCTTAAAGGGATTGATTGGGAAATGCATTATTATATGCATGGATGATCTGACAATTTTCTCCAAGCACAAAGTTGATCATGTGAATGACCTACACAATATTATCTAAAGGTGCAAGGAATCAAGTATTTCCCTTAACCCTAAGAAGTGTATTTTTGGAGTAACTAAGGGAAAAATATTGATCATATAATTTTTGGGAAAGGAATTTCAATTGATCTTGAAAGAATTGAATCTATCCTAAAGTTTTCCATACCCAATAGTAGGAAAGAGTTGAAATATTTCTTTGAGAAAATAAACTTTATTAGAAAATTCATCATTATGTTTGTAAATATTGTCCATCCCTTGAATGATATGTTAAAGAAGGATACTGTTGTCACATGAAATTGCATCCTGCCAAGCATGAAGCTCAACATTCCAATGACACAATGGAAATGACCTCAAGGTGTGGGACCTTCACGCGTATGGGTTTGAATCTCCAGAGAAGGTTGGCTTCCTTTTTCTTTTCAACCTTTTGCCTTCCCTCTTCCTTTATCCCTCTCCTCTGAACTTTCTTTCTCCTTTCAGCCTTTGACCTTCACACTTCGCCCTTCGCCCTTCACCCTTCACCCTTGCATCTTACCTCTTACCTTCGGTGGTAAGAGGAAGGGCTTCCCTCTGATTTCTGAAAGTTGGCTTTTTTGGCTTTTGGTCATCATTTCCTTCAGAATCTCAAAGCGACTATTTCTTTGGTATCTCTGATATTCTGTTGTCTCTTCAATGAGGTTCCTTCGAAATATCAAATGGACTTCTTCTTCAGTCCCACCAACATCTTCTTTTCTCCTTGATGAGCTCCTTTAGGATGTCGAAGGGACCATTCCCTTGGTCTCGTTGACATCTTCTTATCTCCTTGATGCTTCCTTATTCTTCGTGCTCTCCTCCTCCCTTCTTCTAACGCATGCAATAAGTGGTAGACTCAACACCCGACCTCTAATGATGTGCTTTGTTCAAACCCCTAGACCATTTAATTCATATGTGCTCACAAAGGTTTTTTTTCGAGCTCAACACCTTGACCTTCTTGCAGATTTTTGGCATGTTGTTTTGGGCGATGACTTTAATGTGCAACTACTCCACGATGATCGAGCTTGACTTTTAGGGTTTTGAGGATGTATTTAATGCATTTTGGTGACTTCTCTTGGTGGATTTTTGGGTGCCATGCCCATTCATTGCTTCTTCTTTTCCCTTATAACTACTTCCCATACCTAAATCATGGATTTCATGGGGGATTTGGATGGATTTTCCTACAAATATTCATGGTAGGGTGGATGGTGTGCTAGTTTCATTTTCTCCAGGCTCCTTTGGGCATGTTTTTTATAGAAAGTATGGGTTCCCATGATTATTAATTGTATCTTCTAGACTTTTCGCTCTGATTTGTGCCCTAGTCATATTTTTATGAGGTCTCCTTTCTTTCACGCCATGCTTGTTTTGGGCATGAATTTTTGAGTAAGTCTCATGCTTCTTGATTAGATTTTATAACCCTAGCTGGGTTAGGGTTAGTTATGGCTCATCTCAGTTATGCCTAAACTATAAAGGAAACACTTGTATTTTTTTGGGGGGGTTGTTCTTCCTCTGGCTCCTCTGGGGTTTTTCTTTTGCGAACATGTATTTTACACTCTGTCATTGTAAAGATTAGCTTTCTTGCCTCTATGTTAATGGAATGGATCAAGTTTTCCTCTTCTTAGCTTTTTTGTGTTTGAGTAAGTTTAGTACCTTGCATATCTGAGTGTTTGTATTTTTCATGCATGTATGTTGTGCTAAATTATTTACAATTGCTATTTGCAAAATCCTCTTTCCTTCCAATTCCTTGTCAAACCCTAACCTTCTTGTATGCCTCTGAAAGTCGGCCAAACAGAGAGTTATGAAAGTCCCCTTCCCCTCTTCAATGATGCATTATGCAATATTGATCAAGGAGAAATAACTTTTCCATCTTGGTGTACCACCTCCATTTCCCTTTCATGCATTCCTTCTCCCCTTTTCCCCTATGAGTTGTTAGAGTAGGTTAGTGGTAGGCTTTCATGTGTTGGGTTGGACTAGCACTTTACGCTTGGATTGAAAAAGGAATTCAACCTTCTCTGGAGATTCAACCTCATATCCCACACCTTGAGGTCATTTCCATTCTGTCATTGGAATGATGAGATTCATGCTCAATAGTGTGCAATTTCATGTCACAACAGTTTCTAGAACGCCCTGTAGGACTCCTTTCTGTTGAAGAATCTGGTGTTTTCTTCAATGCATTTTTCCTTTTGAGGCAACCATCAAAAAACATGGAAACTCCATACAAAATCAATTGGTTTAAGAAGCCCAGTTCCATTTCACATCATTGAAGAAGTGGTGCCTTCTTCAACGTTTCAACCTTTGGAGGCATTCTTCAAGCATCTGGCAACTCTTTGGGTGACCTTTTAGTATGTAACAAAAATATTTGGTTGGGAAGACCTCTACTTTCCTTTTAAGTTCAAAGTGTTTCCTATGCATTAAAATGTCTTATTTTAATGGAAACCACATGTACACCCCTCTATTTCATGATAGTGTTAGCTTTGCATCTCCCAATCAGCCATATAAGGCTGGTTATACCTCCAATTTCATTCCAAAGAACCTTGTTGTTGTGGGTTCTCAACATTCTCAAAATGTTAACCACCCACCCCACCCTGCTCAAACATCTTGGATGCCTACATATTCCTATCAACAACCCCAGGATACTCCTTATTCTTCATTTCAGCCCCAAAATAAGACTGAACTCATGTCCATGGTGAAGGATCTCTTTAAAAAAATCATTGAGCTTAAGGAGTAGCAAGTATTTGACCTAAAATAGGTGGAGTGGGCTAATCAAGCCTATCAAGGGTAGTAGTAGTGTTAT
This sequence comes from Sequoiadendron giganteum, assembly GCA_007115665.2. NCBI lineage: Eukaryota > Viridiplantae > Streptophyta > Pinopsida > Cupressales > Cupressaceae > Sequoiadendron > Sequoiadendron giganteum. Next base: position 464,888,339 of record CM021107.1, read on the forward strand.
TTCACACAACACGATGAGTTTGTCCATCAAACTCATCATTCATAGCAGCAAAATAAAGAAGCTCAATGGAGGTATGAGCAGCAGTTGGAGGCACAAAGAAAGTAACAGGAGGAGTGTACAACAAGAGATGTTATTTCTAGGCAAGAAAAAATTAGAATTTCCCTTGCTCTAGCATAATTGCCTGAGACTCAAGTAGCCCCTTGTGTGCCTAGTTTCAAACAAGAACCTCCATTCATTCCAGAACATAATGCTAAGGAGGAGGTAAGAAAGCATAAATTTGTAAGTTTCAAGAACCCTATTAAGCATCTTGAAACTTCTATTATTCCTCCTTTTGTTTTAGATCAACCTGTTGTGCAAGATGTTTGCAATGAAAAAAAATAGTTTCAAGAATCCCAATCAACCCCTTGAAACTCCCATTCAACCTCTTGTGTCATTAAGTGGATCTTCTATGTTTGAAATCCCAAGTTTTGCAAGCCTTCATTCCTCACAAGAACCCATCCTTGAGGAGGCTCAACCTTTTACTCCTATTGAGTAGCCCCTTCCAGAGCTTGAACAAGAATTTCAATGCCCTTTTGATTGTTTTGCTCCCTCTTTAAAGGTGGACCTATGGTATGGGATCCTAACTGGTCAAAATAACAAGGGAAGGAGCATTTTTGGGCTAGGAGTGAAGAGGTTGCTATTGTGAAGCCTTCACATGCTCAAAACAATGAGTGTCTTGGTTTGTTGCAAGAAAAAAATCAAGATGAAATAGTGTTGCAGCAACACGACATTAAAAAGGTCGAGAAATATGATACAATAGAGGAATCAGTCCTCTCATTTGATTCCCTTCCTTATTTTATTGAAGATGAGGAGGATAGATCATCTATACCTACATCAGTTGAAGCCTCTGAACAACTTGGTGTGGGCTTGATGGTTGAAGATAACTCCATGGTTTTGGAGCAGCAGTAGTAGATGTGTTTATCCCTTGCTATGATGGATGAAGATCCATGATCTATTGATATTTACAATTATGAGGTGGAAGACCTCTTTTGGGATGTTATAGAAGCTTTTTGTTCAAGCTTGGATGTCAATATTTCACCCCCAAAAGAGCATATTTGTGGGAAACAACATAAAAGTGAAGAAACAACAGAGGACGTGGCAACCATTACATGCCATGAGTTTGATTTTGTTGCAACTTGTTGCAAAGAGGAAATTAAAATGGAGAGACAACTTAAAGAATTCAATTCTTAACCAAAAGTGTCTCAAAAATCTGAGGTATGTGTTGATGAAGTGTGCATCAATACAAGTAATTATGATGTTTGTTGGTTTTTTGTTGTCCTTGAATGTAGCAATGTTGAATATGAGGTCTTCATTTAAAATGAAGATGTGACCTTTGGAATTAGGGATAATGTGATTGAGTTAGAATGCTTCATATGGAGCCAACACATTGAAAATCCATCATTGAGCAGCCACACATTTTTTTGGAGACTGATGCTCCCATTGCTCAATTTTATAGTATGCTTGAGCTTCAAAGTTTATCTTTTGAGGTGCATGACGAAGAGATTCCTTGTGTAGATCAAAAATCAAGTTTGGCATATTTTACATAATTATGTGAGCTTAAAACTTTCTCTTTTTGTTTCAATTCATGCATTGAGGAGGTCAACAATGTTGGCATTGGCCTATGTTGTTGTGAGGTGAGTTATCTTCCCTCTATAGAAGGTGTTCTCTTGGGTGTTGGCCTATCTTGAAAAAATTCACCCTTGCTATTGTATGTTCAGCTAAGACACCAGTATTAGATGAATCTAAAAGTTACATCATATGGTTCCCTTGAAATGGAAAAATTTATAGTGAAGTGATCCTTCACCTTTCAAGAGTTTTGTGTAGTTACATGCATGTTGGCAGTAGTTTTCAATGGTTGCAACTAGGTGAGGTCTGCAACTATGGTTTGAGGGAGATCAACTCCTTCAAAAGGTTCATCTTTGACATTGACAGAGGCAAGCTTCCATCTTTTTCTTCCTGATAGTGTAATGTATATATTGTAAATATCCCATGAAGTGCATTTACACACCTTGCATTATCCTTAAGGGAATGTATGCTTTTACCTTTCATGCTTTCCTCCAAGTGCAGCTGGCACATCTTTTGTTTTTCTCTAAGGAGGCCCAACTGTTGAATTTTTACCCTCATGACCCCATGCCCAATGGATTGATAAGGCCTTTGGACTCCATGATTAGCAGGAAATAATCCCGTAGAAATATCCAAAATTTTGACATTTCATGCCACCCTAAGATAACCCATCATTGATAACTGATCTGAGACATTCCCCATGGGCCATCTTGTATGTTTTCTTCTTGAAGTTTCCTAAATTTTGTTGTCCCAGAATTTTGGGTTTTTGGGTTGTCTGTTACCTGCTTCCTTCATGCCAAATCCATCATTCCTTCTCCCCTTTTCCTTTGTGAGTTGTTAGAGTAGGGTAGTGGTAGTTTTTCATGTGTTGGGTTGGACCAGTAGTTTTCACTGGGATTGAAAAGGGAAGTCAACCTTCTTTGGAGATTCGACCTCATACGCACAAAGGTCCCACACCTTGAGGTTGTTTCCATTGTGTCATTGGAATGCTGAGTTTTGTGCTAATCATGATGCAATTTCATGTGACAACAAATACCAAAATTGAATGGACCTCAAAGGCCAAGAAGCCTTCTAGGAGAGTAAAGGATTTATAACTAGTGCTCCTATACTAGCCCACCCAGACTAAACTAAGCCATTTAACATCTATAATTTTGCTTCAAATTACTCTTGTGTTGGTGTTCTAACCTAAAATGAAGAAGATGGTGATGAAAGGCCAATAGCTTTCATGAGCTCCCCATTCAAGAATGTAGAGATTAGGTATCCCAATTTGGATAAACAATCATTTTCCCTCGTAAAGGCCATAAAGAAATTTAGACATTATACTTTGAGGAGAAAAGTGGTCGCAATAGTTCCTGATGTTGTCATCAAAGAAATGCTAATGCAGAATCAATTAGGGGAGCAAAAGGGAAAATGGGTGGTAATTCTCCAAGAATTTGACATGCAAATACAACCTATGAAGTTAGTGAGAGGCTAAGGCTTTCAAAAGATATTAACAAGTATTGATGAATAGCTAGTATGCCAACAATACTCCCAAGAGGACATCACCTCTGACGTATGGTATAAAGACATAGTCTACTATCTATTGTAGAAAAAATGCTCGAATAATTTGAATGCCACCCAAAGGAAAGATTTGAGGATAAATAGAGATTTATATGATAAAATTTTGATAACTATACAAAAGGAACTATGAAGGAGTCTATTTAAGATGCCTAAATAAGGATGAGATTGTCCCAATCTTGGTAGAATTTCATGAAAATTTTGGTACAAGGCATGGTTCAATAGAATTGATAGCTCATTAGATATTGATGATGAGATATTATTGGCCTAAATTGTTTAAATATTTTAATCAACATGTGATAACATGCCATGTATGTCATACAGGTACTAATAAAGAAAGAAATTCTCCTATGTCTCTGCAGCCTATCTATGAGGTACGTCCTTTCGCCCAATGTCATTTAGACTTCATAGGGATGATTAACCCTCATTCTTCCATAGGACACAGGTTCATCCTAGTGGAAAACATTTACTATACAAGGTGGTATGAGGAAATAGCATGCAAACAATACATGAAAAATATAGTGATCAAATTCCTAGAGGACCACATCATGACCAGGTTTGGGATGTTGTTTTCTCTGGTATGTGATAGTGACCCTTCTTTTTCTTTTGCTTAGTTTTTACAATAGAATATTGAGCATAAGGTAATACTTAAATTTTCTTCAAATTACTACCCCAAGGTAATGGAGTGGTAGAGTCCAAAAATACATTAGGAAGTTGCTAGACAAAACCCTAAGGATTGACATTCACGCATTAAGTTATCTCTTTGGGTAGATAGAACTAGGATAAAAAATTTCTTTAGGGACATCCTCTTATCAATTGGTATATGGCCTAGAACCCATGTTTCCTATGAACCGTAGGCTACCCACTTTAAAATTCATGGAAAATCATCTATAAACAGATGACAAGGTCCAAATAAGATTAATGAATTTATTAGACTTAGAGGAAAGAAGAAACACTGCTCTAGAACATGTTTCAAAACACCAAGCTATTATCAAAAGGTGGTTTGATGAAAAGGGCTAAATTCAAGTCCTTTAGGATTTTAGATCTTGTCCTACTTTGGGATAAGTTCAAGGAGAAAAGGGGGAACCATTCATAGTTCGATCGACTTTGGGTAGGCATGTATCAAGTATCTAAAATCTTAAGGGAAAACATATTTAGGATCAACATAATGATGGGAGAGCCTACTCCATTGCCAATCAATAAGTAGTTTCTTAAACACTACTTTGGATCCTAGGGGGACTTCATCCCCTTCCTTGTATATAGTTAGATTGGATTCTTTTTTCTTTTCTCGTCTTTTTTGTTGTTGTTGTCGTGTTTTCTTTTCCTTATTTTTTGTGTTGCTTTGTTTTATTTTTCATTCTCCCTCTCCTTTTTGGGAGCTTTGTGTGAGTGTTTCTCAAGTGTTCATCAAATTAAGGTTGAATATCAATCACACATGAGATTATTTTGATATTTTATTTTCAAACTTTTCATGTACCCAAGCTTGAGGTTTACTAATTCATTATTAAGTTTGGAAGTCTTATAGGCCTGAGTGTATGAAGCCAATGAATATTTGAATTAAGTTACATGAATATTACTATATACAAATCTTTAAAGATATCAAATTTTGGACAAAGGGTAAGTGGTAATGATCTTTGAATTCAAGAAAAACCTAAAGATTATTATCTTTTTTAGTGACCACCGTGGTTCCCAATCCAATACCAAGTGAAAACTTGGAAGTAAAAATAAACAAAGAAAATTTTGAGTAAATTCCCAATTAAAATGGGTGATTCAAATAACTTCTATCAAGGCTATGGGTGCTTGACTGGTAGTAGAGCTATGTTTCAGGGGATCAAAGGTGTCTCTATCAGGGCTATATATGCACGGCTGGCAGAAGAGCTATTCCCAGGTCACACCAACTAGGTGTTCACAAAAATATTTGTTAATAAAGCTAAAAGTTCAGAGAAATACATAATCAAACCTTTTGTCTTGCTTCAAAAATAATTTAAATTTCACATAAGAACTATTTTGAAGGAATAAATCATCTGCACACACTATGAGATTTAGGTATTCTTTTGAAGAGATAAACTAGTTTGTACCTAGGTCAATATTGACTTCTTTCCTTATTAGTGAGTTCTTGTGTCCTTTGAGTTTAGGTTTATTTGAGAGCTTTATGATGGAGAAATGCTTCTAGAATTTTGTTTGTTTGGTTTTTTATTTTTTGTGCCTTGCACCCATACCCCATTTTGTTTCTAGAAAATGTTAGAGTAACAATGTTTTAGCTAATAATTAATTAATCTTTAATTAATTATTAGTCGAATTCTTACATGCACTTAAGCTAAACTTAAGCTTGTGTTTTTTTTTGTTAACTGAAGTAAGCTATTATTAGATAATTCTATCTCATCACATAAGATGTTGATACTTTTCATGATCTAATCCCTTTATCATTTAGGGTTGCTTCTATAAAGCATTCACCCTCATTGTATTATCTACTCTTTAACTCAAAGATCTCCTTGAGGACTCTTGAGGTGGAAAGTGTTTTTGTTCAATGTTTGATCCTATGTCTCATGTTATTCACAATTCTAACATGGTATTAGAGCATGGATTCAACAAACCCCTTGTCATTTTTTGAGGGTTTTCTTCAACCAGGGTTAGTTTATTTTGTTGGTGCGAATGATTCCTTGGTTTCATTTTGAAGTGATCTATATATCTATTTCTTGTTCCTATGTACTAGGTAGATATAGTGACTAGTTACCCATGCATTTTGGTGAGACGGAGAATTTACCATATGGAAAATCTTGCATTCCTATTTTGGAGGTGACCTTCCATTTTTACTTGATTATTGTTCTTCAGACTATTGGTACCTGCTCCATTTTTATTTTTGATTTCCTAATGTTTTCCTTTGTTTTCCATTTGATTCGAGTAGTTTCATTAGGGGAACTCATTTGAATTCTTATCTTATTGATAATGATCTTCATCTATTTTAGGGGAGATTCTTCATTTCAGTACTATATTAGTCATCATTCAACAACAATCTACAACTTCTTTATGCTTGTGTGATGTTCTTCATGTTCCTATTCTTTTTGGGAAAACTGTTTTGGAGGCTTCTTCATCCTTCATTTCGCCTTTCTCTCTTTTGGAGAGGAGTTTTTCCCATGAGGTTTTCTTCTCTTTTCTCCATTTATGAGAGATTATATTGTTTGCACATGGGTACCTCATCAGGCCTTATTTGTTGGGGCCCATCATGCATTCTTTTCTTTTTATGCATTAGATTTTTAGGGTTTTTAGCTACTCCATAAGTTCATATTAAGGGGGGGTGTTAGATTAATCATGAATTAGATAATAATTAATTAATCTTTAATTGGTTATTAGTCTAATTCATTTCATTTACTTAAGCTAAACTTAGGAGCACTTTTTTTTGTTAACTAAAGTGAGCTATTATTAGATCATTTTATCTCACCACATAGGATGTTGACACTTTCCATGATCTAATCCCTTTATCATTTATTGTTGCTCCTATAAATCACTCACCCTCATTGTATTATCTACTAATCTCCTTGAAGATTCTTGAGGTTCATTCTATATTTTTTTCTTGTTGATGATATAACAAATAATTATTTTCAACTCTCTTTGTGTGGAAGGTGTTTTTAGTTCATTGATTGATCTTGTGTCTCATATTTATTAAAAAATCTAACATGGTATCAGAGTGTGGATTTATTGACCCATTTCTCAATTTTTGAGTTTTTCCTATAAAATGGGGACCCCCTCCTTTTTCCTTCTTCCTTTTCTCCTTTATTTTCTCTCTTTCCCTTTCCTCCCTTTTTTTCCCTTTTTCCTTCCCTTTTTGTTCCCTTTCCTCTTCCCTTTTGTTTTTTTGTTTCTTGTTGGAGTTTTGGGATCTCAAGGATTGGCATGTCATCCTTGAAGCCTTTTGTTGTCATTGGTTTGTCTTCGACACTTCGATCTTTAGGATTTCGTTTATCGAGATGCTCACCTAGTGACATCCCCAATCTTGGGAGCTCGATGATGAAAAAATATTATCAACTTGTTCCTCCCACCTATACATCATTCATAGCACCACCAAATCTCATTTATTGAGCATCAACAAGCAACTTTTAAGTTGGTTTAAAAGGTAAAAATGAAGGTTTTAATATTTATTTGAACATTGTTGAGAAATAAATTGAATGAGATCTATAAAATTTTGAACCTCCCTTTGTGACTTCGATGTGCCTTTTACTAAATTACCTTCGTTCTTGGTCAATTGGTCGTGTAGGTGATTATATTTGCCTAGTTTTTGGTTGTGTGTGGGTTCTTTTCCATGTTCACACCCATTCCTAAATTTTCTTCCTCATTTTTTCTTATGTAGGATCAAAAAGTAGACTTTCGTTCCATTTTTTAATTCTTTCTTGTTCATATCTCACCTTGTTTTTGTTTTGGTTCGGTTGGGCTTCATCTCGTTTTGTTCTCTTTTTGTCATTTTTTTTTTTGCTTTGTCATACTTCATTTTATTTTTCTTATTTTTTATTTATGCCATTTCGAATCATGTTTTATATGGGCGGGCCAATCGATGACACTTATGATGTCATCATATTAGGCCTCGGGTTCCCCTCTTGCCATGCTTTCTGAAAAACCTTTGATTTGACCTTGATGGGTGTCTTTTTCCTTAGAAGTTTTTTACTTTGGTTTCCCCTTTCAGATTTTTCAGGGTTAACAATGCATGATAAGGATTATTTAATAAGGGAAAAAACACATGTCCAAACTCGAGCATCCAATGAATAAAGATCCTTAAATTAAATTCCTTAGAGTTGAACATATTGAGCATAAAAATTTGGACTTTGAAGATATCCCTTAATCCTTATCTTAAATTTAAAGTCAGGGTTAAATATTACCCTCGACTCCTAATTCTCGATAAAGGTTTGTGTTGTGTTAACTAGTCATCAATTTTCAGTAATAGGGTAAGTCTATTATTTGTTAAAACTTTCAAAAGATAAAGAACAAACGTCATCCTCGAAACTCGATTCCCAAAGAAAAGTTCCAAAGGAAAACCTTGTGTTTTTCAAAAATCATATGTTGATATTTCATTCTACCAATTACCAAAAGAAATACTTAGTAGATTACCTTTACCTCTAAAACCCAATCCTCGACACTCAGTGAAAACTATTTGGTATATTTTTGACATTAGAGATTAGGTGTGAGTCTTATTATTTAAAGAGATTTTAATAATAAGAGATAGTCATTATTCTCGAATGCTAACTCATGACGACAATGCATTTGTTAAAATGAAATTATAGGGATCATTGAGCAGTGCATCCCCTAGCAATTGAACCTAATGAGAAGTATGGAGTAATCAGTAAGCCTAGTCCTTGAAACTCAAAAAGGTACAGGAACAAACATATAATTTTCAAAATTGATGTTTAGACTTAATTTGTTTAGATTGCTTGGTTCTTTTAGCAAACAATAACACTGATTCTTGAGACCCAATGAACCAAAATCTTGCTTAAGTATTTAGATTATTTTTTTCATTACAGTACAATCTAAAATGGCTTGTATTTGAAGCCCAATAAGGGGTTTTATTTAATTTCTTATGGTTATATATTTCAAATATCTAATAGATGATATTTGCACATGTAGGTAATATGCCAAAAGAAGGTGTTGAGATGAAGTAACAATATAAAGGATACCATCCTCCTTCAGAGATGTTTTTACCATACCTAGAGATTGGAGATACTGACCTCATGAACATAGACATAAATTAGTTTCAAAGAAGAATGCATGATTAAGAGACGAGGTCTGTTAAATCCACTTCACTAGCCAATTCAAGGTTGGTAGAAATAGTTTCCTTCTTAGTAGCATTAAAATCACCAGAGCTTGTATTGACTGAGCACAATATTATGACCACAAGAATAAGAGGATATGAGGATCATATGGAGAAGTGGTCCTTTACATTATCCCCAACATGATTGAGAGGGCATTCAAAATCCCTACATGTCCCCAGTGTGATACTGTCAACATGAAGAAAGAAATGGATTACTTTGAGAAAAATGAAAAAAGTTTTCTTAATCTTATCAATACCCAAATGTTTCTTAACCAATGTAAGATAACCCTCAAAATGGCTAGGGTGCAACATATGAGCGACTTCAAGGAGGATTTCAAAGATCAAATCACAATCCTAAGTAGGGTGCATGGCTATCCAAGTGCTAGGGACTTCTATCCATGGATGTACCACTTTTTGCTCCTCATTATCGATGATAAGAAAATTGATTGGGCTAACTTCATTAGCAAAACCTTGTATGAGGATCTCAAAGATGTATTACATACCAACAAATTTTCTATGAAATTTTATTTGGTGTACCTATTGGCCTCTCAAGCTACCTTTTTAGGGCTTACCAAGATAGGTTCCTTCTAACTTGGAGAAGTGAAGATTCATGAGCACTATCCAGAATTAGAATTAGATGCTATTTATAGGAACTATTATGTGGTGAATGATAATTTTGTCCATGCCATTATCAGAGGGATACAAAATTATTTTTCTAGCATAATCTCCTTAGAAGCCAAGACAAAATCAAATAATTGGGGCAATTTGTATATCCAATTCAAGACCTTCACATATATCAGAGTAGTTGGCTTTCATAAGTCCTCCCTCAAGATTCCAAGATACCCCAAAAATAAAAATGATCTTGTTATAATTATGTAGACAAGTAAAAAAGATCCATAATTTAATTTTTGGTAAGCACAAATCAAGATATGATTTTCCTATGAAGATAAGAGGATACTCATGTGCTAACATGTACAATGCCAAAAATACAAAAATAGAATTGACAATATTGGAAATGTATATAATGGAAATGTATAATGACCCAAGGGCTAGAGATCCTATTAGAAAAAAAATAGTAATGTCATAGGATCCTTCTTCAAACATGAGATAGCTTTGGAAGACCACTAGGCCAATTGTGAAGAAGAGTTTGAAGTGAGAACAAAGGACTACTATAGATTGATAGTAGATATGATAGTCCTATAATGTGGCTAGAGTATCCAAGGAGTTGAAGGAAAATGGGAAGGGTCTATATCCTATTTATAGTAGACAAGGCATCTTTAATCAGCCAATATACAATGTACATTGTTTAATCGAGGAAGATGATAAAATGGGACAAGAACAAAAAGTGTTAAAACCTTCTCACAAAGATGCTTGGTATCTCCATTTCATATGGACTTACCAAAACCTCAACCCCAAACAAAGAAATCCAAGATAGGTGAAGGTTCATATACTACTGCTAAGAAATAAAAGCCATCATGCTCAAAAGTTTTATCAATGAAGATGAAAGAAAAGGAGAGAATAGTTAGAGACCAGTGAAGAAGAGAGTGACGAATAAATTCCTCTCACTAGGAGAAAGATAGAAATGATTTCATCTCAAACTACATATGTTCAAGATACTGCCTCGACCACTCTTTCCTCATCTCCTCCACATAAATCACCTCCTCCAAGTCCTCCACCATGTCGAAGCCCTACTTCACTTCCTTCATCTCCTCCACAACATTCCTTACCTCATTTTTCTCCAACACCTTTGCTTTTTCCACCACATTCTCCTCCTAAAATACCAACTTCTACAATTCCCCCACCTCATCCATCTTCTCCACATGATACTCCTCTTCCCCCTCCCCAAGAATAAGAAAAAATACTATTAAGAGAGGAAGAAATTCAAAATAAGGAGATGGTTGAAGAAGAAATGATTACAGAAGAGAAATTTAAAGGAGAAGTTAGAGAAGAAAGAATTGCAGAAGAAGAAATAAAAGGAGAAAAGAACCAAACCAAGGGGTTAAAAATGAAATAAAGGGAAGAAGTAGAGGTAGAAAGAAGTGAGGCAAAGAAAGAAAAAGATAACTCTCAATCCTCACGTGATACTGAAGTAATTTCTTCTCCTCGGCATGAAGTATCTTCAAATCTCCTAGTATGGTTAAACCATGCCATTCAAAAGAGGAAAAAAACATATGTACAAGAGAAGGAAGAAGATAATCTCACTATTATTACAAAATTATTCCATTCTATAACAAAAAGAAGAAAGAGATTTAGGAGGTTGTCTACCATTACTACGGATGAGAAAGGGAACATGATAGCTCAAATAGATATTCCTTTAATGGATAAACCAAAATCAGATATGCTACCTAAGGAATACCAATTGAAACAATTCAATCTTGGTGCCTAGACTAGATAAGGAGAGCAACAATATCTGCAAATGGTTGAGTCCACAATCCTAAAAATGATGCAAAAGGATGGTAATACTAAAGAATAATTGAAAGCTCAGGTAGCCCAATTGACGACATGTGTAAATAATCTGATAGGACTCATTGATGTTGTTACTCTTGAGATAGTTTTTCAAGATCATTTGAAAGGAGAATATTAGAATTGTGAAAAACACGAGCCACAAGATCAAACAAAAAACAAAGGAACCTTCCAAGTAAGAGATCTACAAACAATATATGCAATTCCTCAACAAGAAAATTTTATAGAATGAACCTCAAGAGACTTCAAGGAAAACAAGAGTGCTCAAAGGTTGAGAGTTCAAGAGTAAATCTCTAGAGTAATTATACAATGAGGGTTGAGTACTATATAGGAGCAACCCTAATTATTGATCACCTTAGTTAATGTAGAAAAGAACTTAGTTAACTAAATAAAGAACTCCTAAGTTTAGCTTAAGTGCATGAGAATAAATTAGACTAATAATTAATTAAAAAATAATTAATCATTAGCTAATGCATGATTACTCTAAAACCCCCCTTAAGATGAACTTAGGGAGTAGCTAAAAACCCTAAAAAGAATCCATGATGGGTCCCAAAAAACAAGGCTTGGTGAGGTACCCATGTACAAACAAAAGATCTCTCACAACTAGAGAAAAGGAGAAAACCATAGTGGGAGAAAACTCCTCTCCAAAAGAGAGAAAGGAAAATGAAGGACCGAAAAGCATCCAAATCAAGGTGTGAAGGACTGAGAAGCCTCGAACCAAAACAATGTCCCAAAAAAGAGGAACATGTAGTACATCACTAAAGCAAGAGTGTCCATATGGTAAGTGCTCCAACTCATTAAAATCCATGTAACTAGTTGTTGATGTACATTGCATGTGAAAGTACATAGGAACAAGAACTAGATATGTAGATCACTCTAACACGAAACCAAAGAAGCATTAGCACCAATAGTAGAAACCTCCCCATAATGTTGAAAAGGGAGAGCCATGATAGGTACACTGAAACTATGTGAAACCAATAAGTACATGTAGGAGAAACAACCTGCAGATAAAAGTGTGTTGAAACTAAGGCACACACACATGAGGAAAAAATCATTGGGATTAACTGTTGTTGTGGAAGGGAAACTCACTTGAAAAAGGTGTGATGAAAAACCAAAGGCAAAAATCAACCCCCCATGGCACTTTATATCATAGTGTGAATACAAAAGGCACAACAAGATGTGCAAAATCTCAAAAAAATTATACCCGAGAATGGCAATTTATTTTAGCGCATCTAAAAAAAAAAGTGCATGAAAAGATGTCTACAATGCCCTAATAGGACAAAAATATTGGAAATACATATAAAATAGCCAAAAAGAAGTGATCCAATGCAAACAAAAAGTTTCTAGGAGCTAATATGTCCAAGTAATTCACCAAAGTGTGAAAACAAAAAATACAAAATAAAATGTACCTAAAGATAAATCTTGAAAAATGTATGGATGGCTGTGAAAATATTTGAAATATGGTTCCAATGCCACTGGAATCACAAAAAATAGAGAAATTGGTCAAAATTTACGAGCTTGGGACTAAAAATAGCACCTTTGACTTCAACAGGTTGTAGAATGCACCAGCAACAAATCAAGTGATAAGATCCACACCACTGGAAAGTTGGAGGGATTAGCTTTTTGATGATATCTTGTTTACCAAAATCCAATACCTTATGCCCAAGTTATGGCCAAAAGAAAAAATCTACTCCCTGTTGATATTTTGTCCTTGATGTCAAACTTGATATTATGGCACTTTGATCTTGACTCTGTGGTCTTGGCTGTTGGAGTTGAGAAGATACAACACCACAGAAGTCCAAAAGATCTTTGCAAGCAAATAACCTGTTACAAGGAGAAGCAAAGAGAAACAAAAAAGAAATGCTCAAGAATGTGGAGCAATGTATTCACCTGAAAATGTAAAATGAATAATGATACAAAAGATAGTTTTCAACTACATATAGATGAAAACCCTAAAAAGGAAAACCCTAGGCTTGCACAATAATAATTAATAAAGTAATTAATTATTATGTACCTAATGTTAGCTTAAGTGAAAAAGAGTTAAAAGGAAACTTTACATAATTAAACAAATATTGTTTAATTAATAAAGTAAATGTCCAATTACTCTAACACCCCCCCTTAAGATAGACATAGGGAGAAGCTAAAACCTAGAAGAAGCTACTGAAAGCAAAAGCAATGGGTCCCGGCAACAAGGCCAGATCAGGTACCCAAGTACAATGAAATCTCTATGAAACGGAGAAAAGGAGAAAACCCAGTGGGAAAAACTCCTCTCCAAAAAGAGATAGAACAACATGCTGAAAGAAACATGAAGGAAGGAAGGCCTCATAAAGACCCCCCAAGGACAACTTCCTTCACCCCAAGCATAGAGTGCAACTGAAGATAGCGCGGAGATGCAAAAGGTTTCGTGAAGATGTCTGCAACCTGCTTGGTAGTGGGAACATACTCCAAGATGAGAGAACCATCCTGAATCAACTGTCTGATGAAATGCATATGAAGCTCAATGTGCTTCGTCCGCTGATGCTCCACCGGGTTGCGCAAAATGTGTATAGCACTCTGATTGTCACACCAAAGAATAGTGGGACTATCAAGAGGAAAACCAAACTCAGTCATCAACTGACGAAGCCATAAAATCTCCTGACTAGCGAGCACTGCAGCTCGGTACTCAGCCTCTGTAGATGATAATGCATGAGCAGTCTGCTTCTTGCATGACCATGTGATAGGACCAGAGCCAAGACAAAAAACAAAGCCAGAAGTAGACTTCCGATCATTGACATCACCAGCCCAATCTGAGTCAGTGTAGCCAACAATGTGAGGATCCCCTAATGTGTAGTGAATACCATATGAAGTGGTGCCCTGAATGTACCTCAAAATACGCTTGGCAGCTTGCCAATGACTCTCATGAGGATCATGTGAGAATCGAGAGACAAGACTAACCGCAAAAGAAAGATCAGGACGAGTGTGAGTCAGGTACAACAAACTGCCAACTAACTACCGGTAAAGTGTAGCATCTACTGAAGGGGTGGGGCAAGTAGTAGTCAAAACAACTCCTGACTGAAAAGTTGTGGGGGCAGGCTTGCAATCAAGCATGCCAAAGCGCTGAAGCATATCAAAAGAATACTTTTGTTGGTAAATGGAGATCCCCTCTGAAGACTGAATCACCTGAAGACCAAGGAAATAGTGCAGAAGGCCAAGATCTGTCATCTCAAACTGCTCCATCAAGGCTAGCTGAGAATTCTGAATCATAGAGGATGAGCTACCTGTGATGAGAAGATCATCAACATATAGCACAAGAATCAGGATCTCACCCTCAAGATGCTGAATATAGACCGTGTGATCAGAATGACAATGAGTGAAACTAGTGGAGAGCAAAAAAGAGTCGATCTTCTCATACCAAGCCCGAGGGGCTTGTTTGAGACCATATAATGAACGCTGAAGTCTGCAAACCAAAGAAGAATCATGAACAAATCCCTGAGGCTGCTCCATATAGATCTCCTCCTGTAGGTCACCATGTAAGAAGGCACACTTCACATCCATCTGAAAAATGAGCCATCCTCTAGAAGCTGCAAGTGATAATACAAAGCGAATGGAATTCATCTTGGCGACAGGGGCAAATGTCTCAGAGTAATCAATACCCTCAACCTATGAGAAACCCTTCGCAACAAGACGTGCTTTGTACTTATCAATAGAACCATCAGCAGCATGCTTGGTGCGATACAACCATCGGCACCGAACCATCTTTCTGCCCTTAGGAAGAGGACAGAGATCCCATGTATTATTCCTCATCAAAGAAGAATACTCTTCCTCCATGGCACTATCCCACTCAGGGTGACCTGTCGCCTCTGAAAATCTCTGAGGATCCTCTGAAAGAGCATGAGTCAAAAGACTAGAACCCGTAGTATGAGAACGAGTGCGACGAGTGTCTGAAGGATCACCGGCCATAGATCCTGCTGCCTCAATAGTAAATTGAGCCCATTTGGGCCTCTGAGGTGGAGCAAGTGGAGGTGGAGATGGGGGATCATCAATATCCTCATCAGAATCCTCAAAATAATCCTGAAGAGCTGTAGAGGGTGGAGTAGGTAGTGAAGTGGACACTGGAGATAGGGTATCAACTAGAGGAAGGCGCTCATCAAACTGAACATCCCGTCGAAACAAGACCTCTCTGGAATCAGGATCAAATAACCTGTACGTCTTAACATCCTCACAATAGCCGACAAATATGAGGGGTCAACTCTTCCGCTCCATAGCTCTCCTCTGAGCATCAGGAATAAAAGCCCATGCCTCACTACCAAATACTCAAAATGATGAAATATCAGGCTTGTCATGAGACCAAGCCTCCTCAGGAGTCATATGTCGAATCGCCTTGTGAGGCATCCGATTCTGAATATAGTTGGCACAATTGACTGCCTCTGCCCAAAAAGACGAATCCATGGACCTGGACTAAATCATACAATTAGCCATCTCCCGTAAAGTTATGTTCTTGCGCTTAGCAATACCATTCTGCTGAGGGGTGTAGGGAACATAAAACTGATGCTGTAAACCATGCTCAGTGCAAAAATCTCTGAAAGCCTGATTCACATACTCCCCCCCATTATCTGTACGTATCTGCCGGATAGAGAGACCAGACTGCTTCTCTACAAATGTCTTGAAGACACGAAAGGAATCAAAGACATCAGACTTGTACTTAAGAAAGTACAACCATGTGCGTCTGGAGAAGTCATCAATGAATGTGAGTACATACTTGGCCCCTGAAAAAAGAAGGAGTGGGAAATGACATGAGGTCACTATGAATCAACTCCAAGGGTGCCAAAGCACGAGTGGTACTTCCCTTCGGAAAGGGATCCCTGTGATGCTTGCCAAGCACACAACCATGACAAACACCGTCAATGCAGGAAATCCATGGAAGACCAAGAACAAGTGACTGTGTACTCATCTGCTGAAGATATCTATAATTGACATGGCCCAAATGCTCATGCCAAAGCTGACTCACTGAATCTGCATGTGCTATAAGAGATGAACTTGTACCCTCAGAAGGCGCAAAGCCATCAAATCTGTAAAGACGAGATGCAGTATCAACACTACCAGTAGCCACAACCAAATCAGAATCATGGAGGTCCCGAATAACCACATCATGTGGTGAGAACTCAACTGTCTTACCAGAGCCAGTGTGGAAAATCTGATAAATGGACAAGAGGTTCGTCGAAATGTCAGGAACAACCAAAACATCTTGTAGAGTGCCTCCATCCAAAGAGACAGAACCTGAACCCAAGACGGAAAGCTGTGAAGATTCACCCACTGCAATCTGTGAAGTACCACAAGAGGCAAGAGAAGTGACCAACTGCTGAGTGTGAGTCATATGGTGAGAAGCACCAGAGTCTAAAATCCAAGTGGACCCATTGGTCGATGCTCGTGCAGTGAGAGCATGACCCTTCCCTGTGGTGGAAGAAGAAGAAGACAACGGTGAGGAGATGTGTTGCTGCTGCATGGCCTCCTCTAAAGCCTCTAATCATTTCCAACACCTGGAAACATGATGACCTTGCTTGCCATAGAAACTGCAAGTGTCTCCTGATTTCTCCTTAGTCTTGGAGGAAGACTCACCAGACTTCGAAGATTTCCCATGTTTGGGATTAAATGGTGGTTTGGAATCAGACTTAGGAGGCGGTTTGGAGGAATGCTCACTACCTGCAAAATCTTTCTTGGGCCTCAGTTTCTGCTTCTGTTTCCCCTTCGGTGATTGAGCAACCAATGCTTTGCTCTTTGAACCTGAGAGCATATCCATCTGAGAAAGGTGGGACTGTTCCCGAGACAAACGCTCACAAAATAAATCAAAGGTAGGCATGGTAAAATTGACACCCAAACCATCCATGGTGGAGTAGAAGGAGGAAGCAAATATCTGAAATGGACCACGAAGCTTCGAAAGAATCAAATAAATGCACTTGTGTCTGTCTTGTTCTTCCCACAACCCTGTAAAATAGAGCGGATAGTTTTGAACTTGTTCAAAAAGTCCTCAATAGTGGGGAAGGAATCAGGTAACAATGAAGTCAGCTCTGCCTCAATCTGTAATGCGCGGAACTCATTAATGGCCCCAAAAAGTGTCTCAAACTTCAGCCACATGGCTCGAGGAGTGAGCAAAGCATCAAGGTGAAACAAAAGACTGTCTGAAACATGCAGGCATATCAAACCCATAGCCTCATCCATCTTGTTCCTGTGCTGCATAATCTCAAAAGCACGCTGCAACTGAGGCTGAACCTCATCTAAACAAGACCATAACCCTCGTGACCTGAGTAGCCTCATCATACGAGACTTCCAAGTGTGATAGTTATGTGATGTGAGTAGCTCAACTGAAGAGTCTGCCATGAAACCCTGCACCTGTACCTGCTTGTGTTTTTTATTATTATGTGATCTTTCAGAATAGACAGAAGATGCAGAAGGGTTTGTATTTTTGAGAGTTTTGGTGTTCTGGTTTTCTGAGATAAATGACAGAAAGCAAGAGAAAAAACACCCCCCACAAAAGATAAACCCAAACCCTAGTACAAACTGAGAAGAAGGAAGCAATGCATAAGCAAAAAATACTTCAAGACAAATTCTCATGTACCTGGTGAAAATTCTGATAAAATAGATCACATCACTGAATAGAGCATGTTGAGAGCTTTCCAACGCCTATTCAAGTTTGAAAAACGGAGTCCGTTTGCATCTTCTATGACCCCGGAAGTGAAGAAAGAAGACCACACTTTGACTGGTAAAAAAATATCTAGACTGGTAAAAAATTAAAATTATTTCTATACCATCAGATTGGTGCCATTCTCAGCTTTCCAACGCATCTTCCTGTTCGAAAAACGGAACTAGGATGCCCAAGTTATGCCCATTTTTGTGAGAGCAAAAAAAATTGCCCTATTTGACTCCTCTAGCACCCGGAGCTTTAAAAAAAGAGCCCCTGGTCGCGTGGGCGAACCAGGGGGCTGAGATGGGTGGAGCCCTTGGTCGCCATATGACCAACCGGTGGGGGTTTAGAGGCCTGCGGGGGCTGGCAGAGGCGAGCTCGTCAGGGTCGGGGGGCCGGTTGGAGTCGGTGGGGCCGGGCGAAGTCGGCTCGGTGGAGCACGAGGAGCAGGGTGGAGCAGCACGGGGAGCCGGGCGGAGCACGAGCTGGGTGGACGGAGCACGGTGGGCGGTGCATGGCGGCGCGGTGGTGGTCGCCGGCGGCGGAAAACTTGTAAACTGGCCGCGCAAAAAAAAATAACAAAACCTTTGTTTTTTATTTATTTTTTTGCGATTTTTGCTCCGTACGGCCCTAGGGCAAAAAAAATTTTGCCTTCCAAATTGACTGTAACCAAAATCGACGATTTGACAGTCGATTTAGGGGTTTTTGGGTGCTACAAATCCAATGGAACTGTCCATTTGAGCCCAAAGTGAACCCAAAAAATGGAGTATGCTGAATCCACCCAAAAAAACTTTAGAACCCTAGATTTGCTTCCAATGCAAAATCTCAAAACAAGAACAAGCAGCTGCAAATCTGAAGCTCTGATACCATGTTGGAGTTGAGAAGATACAACACCACAGAAGCCCAAAAGATCTTTGCAAGCAAATAACCTGTTACAAGGAGAAACAAAGAGAAGCAACAAAAGAAATGCTCAAGAATGTGGAGCAATGTATTCACCTGAAAATGTAAAATGAATAATGATACAAAAGATAGTTTTCAACTACATATAGATGAAAACCCTAAAAAGGAAAACCCTAGGCTTGCACAATAATAATTAATAAAGTAATTAATTATTATGCACCTAATGTTAGCTTAAGTGAAAAAGAGTTAAAAGGAAACTTTACATAATTAAACAAATATTGTTTAATTAATAAAGTAAATGTCCAATTACTCTAACATTGGCATTTCATTGGTTTAGCTATGAAATTTTGGTATTGGCATTGTGATACTTGATTCAGGCTCAACTTACTCTTGGTCTATTCATGTTTTGGCATTCAGTACTTTGATTATGGAAAGCTTTATGGATTTGGTTTACCTTCAGATTTATTGCATCTTGTGGTACTGATCAGGTTGAGCTTCATGTGCAGATAAAGGTTATCTTGCTTATACAGGTATATGGCATGGTTACTCAGGTATATCATTATTAGTTGGTTTTCAATTCCATTGATACTTGTTAGTTTGGTTCACTAGTATCATTGGTTGATCTTGGCACATATCTCTCTACATTACCTGTGACATGACACATTGGGTTGGCATTATACTACTGTTCACTTTGGCACTCGAGATTTATATTTCACTTGATATCTCTACATTGGTATATGATATGGTTCATGGCTTATTGTTGATATCCATTGGAATCTATTTAGAAAAAGGTAATATCATGGAAATTGTTATAATGATGTCTTGAAGCATTATTTTGGCTTACTTGCATTAGTAAATGATTTAAAATGGAGTCATACTTGTTTCGGGCCTTGTATGGTTAACATGGAAATTTCAATGTATTAAATCTCTCATGGAAAGGCATCGGGCTTTATTACATAGTAATAAACTTTGAATAAAGTCATATATGAATCAGGCTCTAAAGGTTCAAAAGCTCTTATGAAAAAGCTAATTATTTCGGGTCCTATGGCCGACAACAAGTTTGTGGAAATCATTAAATTAAGTCACTTAAAAAGTGACAAAAGTTCGACTCTTGGAAACTAATGTTTTAATCTTTAAGGTGATTGAATTTTTGTTAAAATCTTAACAATTATCATGGTGATAATTGTGTCGGCATCATGGGGCTTTGACAATGAATTTTCTAAATATGTAAAATGATGGTTTTTGTCTTAAGTCCTTTCGGACTTTAAATATTATTATGACTTGTCAAAGTCATCGCATGAAAAGGTGTTGAAAGCCAAGTGAAAGGAATTTAGGAAAAGCATTGTTTTTGGTTTTCATTTTGCTAAGGGTGGAAACCCTAGCCTTTGCCGCCACCATGGAGAATGAGAATCAGTTGTTTCTCTATCATTTTTGTATTGTTGTTTTTCAGTTTCACAAACCTCTCTTCCTTCTGTGAAAGTTATGACAGAGTTAGTATGGAGAGGGCATGAGTTTGGAAGGAAGATTATAGGTCGAGCTCGAATCTGTGAGAAGAATCGATGATATCTCTCAGCTGGGCTGGTAACATTCGGTATAGAAGCTCATGGTTTTTGGTTTTCTATCTTCAGGTTCATTAATTCAGGTATTATTCTCCCATGCTTTGAAAAAAAAAATAGATTCAAAAGGGAACAACAGTTACTATCTCTTGCTAAAAATCAAATGATGCATTTGTTTCAGTTACTTTACTTTTCTCATACTAGACAGTCTGAAAAAGTCAGTTATCTACTGATTATTGTTTTTATCATGGTAATATGGGTTCGGTTACAAGTTCGTGCAGAAATATTCTTCAGTGCTTTTAGTATTAAGAAAGATTACTTGAATCATATTATTGTTTATCTTCCTCCACCTGTTACTAATCTTATTGGAGATTCAATTGAACAGTTAAACAAGGGTTTTTGAAATTTGATCCAAAAGGCTATTATTGTTTATTTTCTCTTTGAAAAAGATTTCTCTGGTGCAAACGTTACTATAATATTTGTTTTCAGATGGTATTTTTGGTGCAGATTCTTTGTGTGGTTAGGGTTTCAGAGTCATTTCTTAATATACACTTTCTTGCTCATTCTGTCAGAAGAAATCTATTCATGTGGTCACTTCTCTGAATTTGAAATTATACCTGGCACAAATTCGACAGAAGTTTGTCATAATGCAGATACCTCTGTTTTTGGATAATACAAATATGTTTTTGATTGTATTGAAAAAATCATAGAGAGAGATTGATTACAGTATTGATGTATGGTCTATTCTGATAGACATGTTTTACTTTGAGATTGTAAATCTGAATATAAGATCAATACAAGCTATCTTAATATGAGATAATGTCTAGAATTCTGAAGGTTCAATTGAGAACCTTGAGGATTGTATGGATTGTCAGTTGAGAGGCACTTGTGAGAAAAGAGAGAAACAGAGAGACCCTTTGTATCATTGTATTCCTGTAAACTGAAAAGGGGTTGGTGCTCCTTGAAATTGGTGTTTCAAAATGAGGGGTTGGTGCTTAGAAATCAGCCTATAAGGCATTGTTAAAAGTGTTTTTTCAAATATAATAATAAAAGGCAACAGTTTAGGAGTGGTTTTTCTACCCCAGGAGGGTTTTCCACTCGACATATCTTGTGTCACTTTGCTCATTTGTGGTTTCACTACTTTTCTCTAAGAATTCTTTATTATGCAATGTTTTACTATCATACTTCTCATTTCAGGTCTATGTGATTGCATTCAACTTATGGATTATTTAATCATTGAAATAATGAGAGCATAATTCAGTTTGTTTCATTTTCTAAAAATTGTCAAATCAGTTCTTGGCACTAATTCACCCCCCCCCCCCTCTCAGTGTCTTTTTCACTCCAACAATTGGTATCAGAGCCTAGGGTCCTTTGATAGGTCTAACCAACCCAGGATTGATTCTGGTCTTGGAGTTTGTTTAAAATTTCTCAAGCTCATGAAGGTACATCTATGACTAGAGCTCCATTATTTGATGGAACGGATTATGTATTCTAGAAAATCAGAATGGAGACTTATCAAACTTCTATTTATCTCGATGTGTGGAGCATAGTGTTAACTGGGTACACTATACCAACTACATTGCCCACAACTTCTGATGAAAAGCAAAAAAAAAGAAACTAATGCTAGAGAAAAACATGCTCTCATGTGTGCATTGACTAAAGATGTCTTTATCAAAGTCATGCACTACAATTTTGCTAGGGATATCTAGGTTAAACTTGAAACCATCTATCAAGGAAATGAAAAATTTAAACAATCAAAAGTCCTTACTCTAAAACATTAGTTTGAGGAAATAAAAATGAGGGACGATGAAAAAGTAGTTGATTACTTCTTGAGAGTTGATGAAATTGTCAATGCTATGAAAGGGCTGGGAGTTGATGTAAAAGAATTTGATGTTGTAACTAAGGTCATCAGAACCTTACCGACTAAATTTGAAGCTAAGGTCTCTACTCTAGAATAAAAGAAACACTTTGACCAGCTTACCCTAGACAACTTACAAGGCACTCTGACTACCTATGAAATGAGAATCAGTAAAAACAATTCCTCTAGAAAATAAACTGCCTTTAACATTGAAAAGAAAGAAAAGGATGAGGTTAGTGAGTCAGAATTTTCTAATTCTAAAGAATCCCATTTTTTTAGAAAGCTTAAAAAGGGATCTATAAAATATAAGGGAAAACATCCCTTCAAGTGTTTTAACTGTGGAAAAATAGGCCACTTTACTGCAAAGTGCCCCTATGGTGATCTGAATAGTGACAATGAGAAATCTGAAAAACTACCTAAGAAAAAAGCCTATAGACCTAAACAAAAACTCAACTTCAAAAAGAAGAAAAGTCCTTTTAGTAAAAATGAAACAGACACTGGATCTGAAGATTCTTTTTCTAAAGAAGATGAAACCTTATTCATGGCTGAAATCATTCAGCAAGAAGATACTAACAACAATGAAGCTGAAGATGGTGAAGTAGATCTTGAAGGTGAACTGAAATGTGCTTTAAAAAAGATTAGAAAACTCAAAAAACAAATTCTTTCTCAAGAACAAAATTCTGCTCAAGCTCTTGCTCAAGAATAAATTTCAAATCAAGAAATAGTCTCTCTGAAGACAGCTTGAAGAAGCCAAGAGAGTTGAGGATTGTCTTTGTATCGGTATAAGTAATAAAGATCAAGAAATTCAAAATCTTAAACATGAAATTTTTGATCTTAGGAAAACCATTGAAAAATATGAGAGTACTTTAAAACTGAATGACATGCTTAGTAAGCAGAAATTGAACAAGGATAAAACTGGTATCGGGTTTGAAAAGGGTGAATGTTCTAATGATGATACAAATAAAAAATATGTTGCTGCAAACAAAATTTTTGAATCAAATCATCTTGATTCTGATAAGAATCATGCTCATCCTTTTAGGAATAACAAAACATCATACAATTTCAACCCTTTCTTTTATGGGTACTATTTTTTCTGCAACAGATTTGGCCACAAAGTGAGCTCTTGCAGGCTCATCAATTCTAGGATACCTAGATTTGGTCATAAGCAATACTATGGTTTTTTCAAATAGATCAAATGCTTTAAATGCAATACTTTGGGTCACTCTGTTAAGTAGTGCAAAGTTGGTCTGCAAAATAAACAGCAGAAAACCAAAAAGGTTTAGAAACCTAAAAATGTCAAAAACATAGAGCAAACTATGTTAGTTCAAACTGCTTTTCATTCCAAGAAAAAAGGACTTATGGGTCCTGGACAATGGTTGTTCTAACCACATGACTGGTGACAAAGAAAAATTCATAAAACTTGAAGATTATGTAGGTGGATATGTGAAGTTTGGTGATAATTTTGGTATACAAATTAAAGGTAGAGGTTCACTTCTTATGAATGAGGACACTCCTATCTACAATGTCTATTACATAGAAGGTCTAAAGCACAATATTCTAAGTGTTAGTCAAATTTGTGATAGTGACTATCATGTTATGTTCACTTCACAAGGATTGAGATTAAAAACAAACTTGGAAAGGCTATTGCAGCTGGAAGAAGGACTAAAGGAAATATTTACAATCTTCTTGACACATTTGGTAATGAAAACAATCAAGGTATGTGTCTAATGAGTCAAGTTGAAGAAAGTTGCTTGTGGCATAAGATATAGGACACATTAACTTTGAAAATATAGTTAGGATCAACAAAAACCAGAATGTAAGAGGTTTGCCTGTCTTAAGTAAACCAGAAAATACAGTTTGTAAAGAATGTCTCAAAGGCAAGCAAACAAAGGTGAGCTTTAAATCTAAAGAACATTCTTCTACTAGGCCTCTGCAACTTGTTCATACAGATTTATGTGGTCCTACAAGGACTAGATCTATCAATGGTGAGAAGCATTTCATGTTATTTGTTGATGATTACTCTCGTATGGTATGGGTTAATTTCCTCAAGCATAAATCTGAAGCATTTGAACGTTTTAAAATCTTTAAAAAATGGTTGAAAGGGAGTCAGATTTAAAATTGAAATGTCTGAGATCTAACAAAGGTGGTGAATTCACTTCACAAGAATTCATTGATTACTGTGAAATACATGGCATAAAAAGATAATATGTTGCTGCCAGAACACCTCGACAGAATGGGGTTGTTGGGAGAAAGAACATAACAGTAAAAGAGATGGCAAGGACAATGCTAGATGAAGCAAAACTGCTAAACATGTACTTGAAAGAAGTTGTTCATATAGTTGTTTACATCTTGAACAGAGTACAAATCAAAGTGAAATCCAATTTCACTCTGTATGAACTATGGTATGGTAAATTTGCCTCAATTAAATACTTTAGAATATTTGGCTATAAATGTTTTATCAAGAGAGATGATGATAATTTAGGCAGCTTTCAATCTAAATCTGATGAAGGTATCTTTTTAGGATACTCCACTCATAGAAAAGCCTATAAATGCTTTAATAATAGGCTAAATAATATTGTTGAATCTGTCAATGTCAAATTTGATGAAATTTTGCTTTTAGATGCTGAATCTATGCAGGATGATGAGGAAGAAGAATTTGAACTTGAAATAAATTCAGAAGGCTTTGAAACAGCAAAGCCTAAAGTTGAATCAACAATTCCTAAACTTGTTGAAGAAAATCCTAAAAATGATGAAACAAGTCCTCAAAAGTGTGTGTCAAAAACTCCTTCAAAATCTTTTGCTAGAAACCATCCTAAAGATCTGATTATTAGAGATAAATATGCAGGAGTTCAAACAAGAAGAAAAACTGCTAAATTTGATGAAAAAGATCACATAGCTGAGCTTACTACTTTATGTTTGGTTACACAGTTTGAGCCAAAAAAAATTGATGAAGCTCTAACT
Organism: Sequoiadendron giganteum; assembly: GCA_007115665.2. Classification (NCBI taxonomy): domain Eukaryota; kingdom Viridiplantae; phylum Streptophyta; class Pinopsida; order Cupressales; family Cupressaceae; genus Sequoiadendron; species Sequoiadendron giganteum. The sequence goes on from CM021107.1 coordinate 464,913,688, forward strand.
AATGAATGTTGGCTTAATGCAATGCAGGAAGAAATTGATCAAATTGAGAAAAATCAGACTTGGGAGTTAGTCCCAAGACCAGATGACAAGAATGCTATAGGGGGTAAATGGATTTTCAAAAGTAAACATGATGAAAATGGAAATTTTGTTCGCAACAAGGCTAGGTATGTCTACAAAGGGTATGCTCAGCAAGAAGGTATTGACTTTGGTGAAACCTTTGCACTTGTAGCTAGACTTGAATCTATTAGAATATTCTTGGCTTATTCTATTTTCAAGAACTTTACTGTATATCAAATGGATGTCAAAACCACTTTTCTGAATGGCTATTTACATAAAGAATTTTATATAGAACAACCTGAAGGGTTTATTTGCAAAAACAAGTCTAATCATGTTTACAGGCTGAAAAAGGCTATATATGGCCTAAAACAAGCACCTAGAGCTTGGTACTCTAGACTGGATAATCATTTGATTTCAAAAGGCTTTGTTAGAGGAGGTGTTGACAACAATCTTTATGTTAAGATTGAAGGTTCTGCTATTCTGGTTGTTGAAATCTATGTAGACGATACTATCTTTGGCTGCAATAATATTGCTTTGAGTAAAAAATTCTCTCAGATTATGGAATCTGAGTTTGAAATGTCAATGTTGGGAGAATTAATTTCTTTTTGGGTCTTCAAATCTCTCAACTTGAAACTGGTATATTTCTCTCTCAAACAAAGTATGCAAGAGAGATGCTCAAGAAATTTCAAATGGATGAATGTCATCTAGTTAGCACTCCAATGGCCATAGACTGCAAACTAAGCAAGGTTGATGATTCTCCTGATGTAAATCCAATTGACTAGAGGTCAATGATTGGCAACTTTCTATATCTAACAACTTCTAGACCTAATATAATGTAGGCAGTTTGCATGGTTGCAAGATTTCAGTCATCTCCCAAGGAATCTCATATTAATGTTGTTCAAAGAATTCTTAAATATGTTCAGGACACTCTTGATTATGGTGTTTGGTATCCTAGAAGCAATGATTTTCATTAATTGCATATACTGATGCTGAATGGGCTAGTTGTCTGGATGATAGGAAAAACATCAGTGGTGTTGTTTTCTTTCTTGGTGATCGATTAGTGGCATGGCACAACAAGAAACAAGAATTTGCTTCACTCTCTACTGCTGAAGTAGAATATATTGTTGTCACCTGTTGTTGTATTCAAGTAATCTAGATGGCACAAACTCTATTTGATATGGTTATTGAAGTTCCTAAACCTGTTTCTATTCTATGTGATAATACTAGTGTGATTAATATTTCCAAAAATCCTGTTATGCACTCTCGCACTAAACACATTGCTATTAAATTTCACTTTCTTCGTGAAAAGGTGTTGGCTAATGAGGTTTTTGTGCAATACGTTCCTACTCAAGCATAGGTAGCAGATAACTTCACTAAGCCTTTGGCTTCGATCAAGATTGGGAGTTGTCTCTCAATCTTTGCTCGCTTAATGCTCCATCTTGGTTTTAGGGGGAGCTTTTTAGCTCTCTTAGTAGCTTATTGTTGATTCATCTATTTTTTTCTATTCGCTGCCCCATTGCTATATCTGCAGCTCTTTCAGTTCACCTTCTTGGCATTTCACTATTTTCCCTTTGTCCTTGTGGCAAAAAGGGGGAGAAATATGTGTTTTGGTTTTGATGGCTCAATTTTTCCATCAAGGACAAAGGGGGAATTTGTTGATATTTTGTCCTTGATGTCAAACTTGATATTATGGCACTTTGATCTTGACTCTATGGTCTTGGCATTTCATTGGTTCAGCTATGGAATTTTGGCATTGACATTGTGATACTTGATTCAGACTCAAATTACTCTTGGTCTATTCATGTTTTGGCATTTAGTACTTTGATTATGGATAGCTTTATGGATTTGGTTTACATTCAGATTTATTGCATCTTGTGGTAATGATCAGGTTGAGCTTCATGTGCAGATAAAGGTTATCTTGCTTATACAGGTATATGGCATGGTTACTCAGGTATATCATTATTAGTTGGTTTTCAATTCCATTGATACTTGTTAGTTTGGTTCATTGGTATCATTGGTTGATCTTGGCACATATCTCTCTACATTACATGTGACATGACACATTGGGTTGGCATTATATGAATGTTCACTTT
>CM021107.1:464915937-465354145 GCA_007115665.2 Sequoiadendron giganteum
GAAAACCCTAAAAAGGAAAACCCTAGGCTTGCACAATAATAATTAATAAAGTAATTAATTATTATGCACCTAATGTTAGCTTAAGTGAAAAAGAGTTAAAAGGAAACTTTACATAATTAAACAAATATTGTTTAATTAATAAAGTAAATGTCCAATTACTCTAACATTGGCATTTCATTGGTTTAGCTATGAAATTTTGGTATTGGCATTGTGATACTTGATTCAGGCTCAACTTACTCTTGGTCTATTCATGTTTTGGCATTCAGTACTTTGATTATGGAAAGCTTTATGGATTTGGTTTACCTTCAGATTTATTGCATCTTGTGGTACTGATCAGGTTGAGCTTCATGTGCAGATAAAGGTTATCTTGCTTATACAGGTATATGGCATGGTTACTCAGGTATATCATTATTAGTTGGTTTTCAATTCCATTGATACTTGTTAGTTTGGTTCACTAGTATCATTGGTTGATCTTGGCACATATCTCTCTACATTACCTGTGACATGACACATTGGGTTGGCATTATACTACTGTTCACTTTGGCACTCGAGATTTATATTTCACTTGATATCTCTACATTGGTATATGATATGGTTCATGGCTTATTGTTGATATCCATTGGAATCTATTTAGAAAAAGGTAATATCATGGAAATTGTTATAATGATGTCTTGAAGCATTATTTTGGCTTACTTGCATTAGTAAATGATTTAAAATGGAGTCATACTTGTTTCGGGCCTTGTATGGTTAACATGGAAATTTCAATGTATTAAATCTCTCATGGAAAGGCATCGGGCTTTATTACATAGTAATAAACTTTGAATAAAGTCATATATGAATCAGGCTCTAAAGGTTCAAAAGCTCTTATGAAAAAGCTAATTATTTCGGGTCCTATGGCCGACAACAAGTTTGTGGAAATCATTAAATTAAGTCACTTAAAAAGTGACAAAAGTTCGACTCTTGGAAACTAATGTTTTAATCTTTAAGGTGATTGAATTTTTGTTAAAATCTTAACAATTATCATGGTGATAATTGTGTCGGCATCATGGGGCTTTGACAATGAATTTTCTAAATATGTAAAATGATGGTTTTTGTCTTAAGTCCTTTCGGACTTTAAATATTATTATGACTTGTCAAAGTCATCGCATGAAAAGGTGTTGAAAGCCAAGTGAAAGGAATTTAGGAAAAGCATTGTTTTTGGTTTTCATTTTGCTAAGGGTGGAAACCCTAGCCTTTGCCGCCACCATGGAGAATGAGAATCAGTTGTTTCTCTATCATTTTTGTATTGTTGTTTTTCAGTTTCACAAACCTCTCTTCCTTCTGTGAAAGTTATGACAGAGTTAGTATGGAGAGGGCATGAGTTTGGAAGGAAGATTATAGGTCGAGCTCGAATCTGTGAGAAGAATCGATGATATCTCTCAGCTGGGCTGGTAACATTCGGTATAGAAGCTCATGGTTTTTGGTTTTCTATCTTCAGGTTCATTAATTCAGGTATTATTCTCCCATGCTTTGAAAAAAAAAATAGATTCAAAAGGGAACAACAGTTACTATCTCTTGCTAAAAATCAAATGATGCATTTGTTTCAGTTACTTTACTTTTCTCATACTAGACAGTCTGAAAAAGTCAGTTATCTACTGATTATTGTTTTTATCATGGTAATATGGGTTCGGTTACAAGTTCGTGCAGAAATATTCTTCAGTGCTTTTAGTATTAAGAAAGATTACTTGAATCATATTATTGTTTATCTTCCTCCACCTGTTACTAATCTTATTGGAGATTCAATTGAACAGTTAAACAAGGGTTTTTGAAATTTGATCCAAAAGGCTATTATTGTTTATTTTCTCTTTGAAAAAGATTTCTCTGGTGCAAACGTTACTATAATATTTGTTTTCAGATGGTATTTTTGGTGCAGATTCTTTGTGTGGTTAGGGTTTCAGAGTCATTTCTTAATATACACTTTCTTGCTCATTCTGTCAGAAGAAATCTATTCATGTGGTCACTTCTCTGAATTTGAAATTATACCTGGCACAAATTCGACAGAAGTTTGTCATAATGCAGATACCTCTGTTTTTGGATAATACAAATATGTTTTTGATTGTATTGAAAAAATCATAGAGAGAGATTGATTACAGTATTGATGTATGGTCTATTCTGATAGACATGTTTTACTTTGAGATTGTAAATCTGAATATAAGATCAATACAAGCTATCTTAATATGAGATAATGTCTAGAATTCTGAAGGTTCAATTGAGAACCTTGAGGATTGTATGGATTGTCAGTTGAGAGGCACTTGTGAGAAAAGAGAGAAACAGAGAGACCCTTTGTATCATTGTATTCCTGTAAACTGAAAAGGGGTTGGTGCTCCTTGAAATTGGTGTTTCAAAATGAGGGGTTGGTGCTTAGAAATCAGCCTATAAGGCATTGTTAAAAGTGTTTTTTCAAATATAATAATAAAAGGCAACAGTTTAGGAGTGGTTTTTCTACCCCAGGAGGGTTTTCCACTCGACATATCTTGTGTCACTTTGCTCATTTGTGGTTTCACTACTTTTCTCTAAGAATTCTTTATTATGCAATGTTTTACTATCATACTTCTCATTTCAGGTCTATGTGATTGCATTCAACTTATGGATTATTTAATCATTGAAATAATGAGAGCATAATTCAGTTTGTTTCATTTTCTAAAAATTGTCAAATCAGTTCTTGGCACTAATTCACCCCCCCCCCCCTCTCAGTGTCTTTTTCACTCCAACAATTGGTATCAGAGCCTAGGGTCCTTTGATAGGTCTAACCAACCCAGGATTGATTCTGGTCTTGGAGTTTGTTTAAAATTTCTCAAGCTCATGAAGGTACATCTATGACTAGAGCTCCATTATTTGATGGAACGGATTATGTATTCTAGAAAATCAGAATGGAGACTTATCAAACTTCTATTTATCTCGATGTGTGGAGCATAGTGTTAACTGGGTACACTATACCAACTACATTGCCCACAACTTCTGATGAAAAGCAAAAAAAAAGAAACTAATGCTAGAGAAAAACATGCTCTCATGTGTGCATTGACTAAAGATGTCTTTATCAAAGTCATGCACTACAATTTTGCTAGGGATATCTAGGTTAAACTTGAAACCATCTATCAAGGAAATGAAAAATTTAAACAATCAAAAGTCCTTACTCTAAAACATTAGTTTGAGGAAATAAAAATGAGGGACGATGAAAAAGTAGTTGATTACTTCTTGAGAGTTGATGAAATTGTCAATGCTATGAAAGGGCTGGGAGTTGATGTAAAAGAATTTGATGTTGTAACTAAGGTCATCAGAACCTTACCGACTAAATTTGAAGCTAAGGTCTCTACTCTAGAATAAAAGAAACACTTTGACCAGCTTACCCTAGACAACTTACAAGGCACTCTGACTACCTATGAAATGAGAATCAGTAAAAACAATTCCTCTAGAAAATAAACTGCCTTTAACATTGAAAAGAAAGAAAAGGATGAGGTTAGTGAGTCAGAATTTTCTAATTCTAAAGAATCCCATTTTTTTAGAAAGCTTAAAAAGGGATCTATAAAATATAAGGGAAAACATCCCTTCAAGTGTTTTAACTGTGGAAAAATAGGCCACTTTACTGCAAAGTGCCCCTATGGTGATCTGAATAGTGACAATGAGAAATCTGAAAAACTACCTAAGAAAAAAGCCTATAGACCTAAACAAAAACTCAACTTCAAAAAGAAGAAAAGTCCTTTTAGTAAAAATGAAACAGACACTGGATCTGAAGATTCTTTTTCTAAAGAAGATGAAACCTTATTCATGGCTGAAATCATTCAGCAAGAAGATACTAACAACAATGAAGCTGAAGATGGTGAAGTAGATCTTGAAGGTGAACTGAAATGTGCTTTAAAAAAGATTAGAAAACTCAAAAAACAAATTCTTTCTCAAGAACAAAATTCTGCTCAAGCTCTTGCTCAAGAATAAATTTCAAATCAAGAAATAGTCTCTCTGAAGACAGCTTGAAGAAGCCAAGAGAGTTGAGGATTGTCTTTGTATCGGTATAAGTAATAAAGATCAAGAAATTCAAAATCTTAAACATGAAATTTTTGATCTTAGGAAAACCATTGAAAAATATGAGAGTACTTTAAAACTGAATGACATGCTTAGTAAGCAGAAATTGAACAAGGATAAAACTGGTATCGGGTTTGAAAAGGGTGAATGTTCTAATGATGATACAAATAAAAAATATGTTGCTGCAAACAAAATTTTTGAATCAAATCATCTTGATTCTGATAAGAATCATGCTCATCCTTTTAGGAATAACAAAACATCATACAATTTCAACCCTTTCTTTTATGGGTACTATTTTTTCTGCAACAGATTTGGCCACAAAGTGAGCTCTTGCAGGCTCATCAATTCTAGGATACCTAGATTTGGTCATAAGCAATACTATGGTTTTTTCAAATAGATCAAATGCTTTAAATGCAATACTTTGGGTCACTCTGTTAAGTAGTGCAAAGTTGGTCTGCAAAATAAACAGCAGAAAACCAAAAAGGTTTAGAAACCTAAAAATGTCAAAAACATAGAGCAAACTATGTTAGTTCAAACTGCTTTTCATTCCAAGAAAAAAGGACTTATGGGTCCTGGACAATGGTTGTTCTAACCACATGACTGGTGACAAAGAAAAATTCATAAAACTTGAAGATTATGTAGGTGGATATGTGAAGTTTGGTGATAATTTTGGTATACAAATTAAAGGTAGAGGTTCACTTCTTATGAATGAGGACACTCCTATCTACAATGTCTATTACATAGAAGGTCTAAAGCACAATATTCTAAGTGTTAGTCAAATTTGTGATAGTGACTATCATGTTATGTTCACTTCACAAGGATTGAGATTAAAAACAAACTTGGAAAGGCTATTGCAGCTGGAAGAAGGACTAAAGGAAATATTTACAATCTTCTTGACACATTTGGTAATGAAAACAATCAAGGTATGTGTCTAATGAGTCAAGTTGAAGAAAGTTGCTTGTGGCATAAGATATAGGACACATTAACTTTGAAAATATAGTTAGGATCAACAAAAACCAGAATGTAAGAGGTTTGCCTGTCTTAAGTAAACCAGAAAATACAGTTTGTAAAGAATGTCTCAAAGGCAAGCAAACAAAGGTGAGCTTTAAATCTAAAGAACATTCTTCTACTAGGCCTCTGCAACTTGTTCATACAGATTTATGTGGTCCTACAAGGACTAGATCTATCAATGGTGAGAAGCATTTCATGTTATTTGTTGATGATTACTCTCGTATGGTATGGGTTAATTTCCTCAAGCATAAATCTGAAGCATTTGAACGTTTTAAAATCTTTAAAAAATGGTTGAAAGGGAGTCAGATTTAAAATTGAAATGTCTGAGATCTAACAAAGGTGGTGAATTCACTTCACAAGAATTCATTGATTACTGTGAAATACATGGCATAAAAAGATAATATGTTGCTGCCAGAACACCTCGACAGAATGGGGTTGTTGGGAGAAAGAACATAACAGTAAAAGAGATGGCAAGGACAATGCTAGATGAAGCAAAACTGCTAAACATGTACTTGAAAGAAGTTGTTCATATAGTTGTTTACATCTTGAACAGAGTACAAATCAAAGTGAAATCCAATTTCACTCTGTATGAACTATGGTATGGTAAATTTGCCTCAATTAAATACTTTAGAATATTTGGCTATAAATGTTTTATCAAGAGAGATGATGATAATTTAGGCAGCTTTCAATCTAAATCTGATGAAGGTATCTTTTTAGGATACTCCACTCATAGAAAAGCCTATAAATGCTTTAATAATAGGCTAAATAATATTGTTGAATCTGTCAATGTCAAATTTGATGAAATTTTGCTTTTAGATGCTGAATCTATGCAGGATGATGAGGAAGAAGAATTTGAACTTGAAATAAATTCAGAAGGCTTTGAAACAGCAAAGCCTAAAGTTGAATCAACAATTCCTAAACTTGTTGAAGAAAATCCTAAAAATGATGAAACAAGTCCTCAAAAGTGTGTGTCAAAAACTCCTTCAAAATCTTTTGCTAGAAACCATCCTAAAGATCTGATTATTAGAGATAAATATGCAGGAGTTCAAACAAGAAGAAAAACTGCTAAATTTGATGAAAAAGATCACATAGCTGAGCTTACTACTTTATGTTTGGTTACACAGTTTGAGCCAAAAAAAATTGATGAAGCTCTAACTAATGAATGTTGGCTTAATGCAATGCAGGAAGAAATTGATCAAATTGAGAAAAATCAGACTTGGGAGTTAGTCCCAAGACCAGATGACAAGAATGCTATAGGGGGTAAATGGATTTTCAAAAGTAAACATGATGAAAATGGAAATTTTGTTCGCAACAAGGCTAGGTATGTCTACAAAGGGTATGCTCAGCAAGAAGGTATTGACTTTGGTGAAACCTTTGCACTTGTAGCTAGACTTGAATCTATTAGAATATTCTTGGCTTATTCTATTTTCAAGAACTTTACTGTATATCAAATGGATGTCAAAACCACTTTTCTGAATGGCTATTTACATAAAGAATTTTATATAGAACAACCTGAAGGGTTTATTTGCAAAAACAAGTCTAATCATGTTTACAGGCTGAAAAAGGCTATATATGGCCTAAAACAAGCACCTAGAGCTTGGTACTCTAGACTGGATAATCATTTGATTTCAAAAGGCTTTGTTAGAGGAGGTGTTGACAACAATCTTTATGTTAAGATTGAAGGTTCTGCTATTCTGGTTGTTGAAATCTATGTAGACGATACTATCTTTGGCTGCAATAATATTGCTTTGAGTAAAAAATTCTCTCAGATTATGGAATCTGAGTTTGAAATGTCAATGTTGGGAGAATTAATTTCTTTTTGGGTCTTCAAATCTCTCAACTTGAAACTGGTATATTTCTCTCTCAAACAAAGTATGCAAGAGAGATGCTCAAGAAATTTCAAATGGATGAATGTCATCTAGTTAGCACTCCAATGGCCATAGACTGCAAACTAAGCAAGGTTGATGATTCTCCTGATGTAAATCCAATTGACTAGAGGTCAATGATTGGCAACTTTCTATATCTAACAACTTCTAGACCTAATATAATGTAGGCAGTTTGCATGGTTGCAAGATTTCAGTCATCTCCCAAGGAATCTCATATTAATGTTGTTCAAAGAATTCTTAAATATGTTCAGGACACTCTTGATTATGGTGTTTGGTATCCTAGAAGCAATGATTTTCATTAATTGCATATACTGATGCTGAATGGGCTAGTTGTCTGGATGATAGGAAAAACATCAGTGGTGTTGTTTTCTTTCTTGGTGATCGATTAGTGGCATGGCACAACAAGAAACAAGAATTTGCTTCACTCTCTACTGCTGAAGTAGAATATATTGTTGTCACCTGTTGTTGTATTCAAGTAATCTAGATGGCACAAACTCTATTTGATATGGTTATTGAAGTTCCTAAACCTGTTTCTATTCTATGTGATAATACTAGTGTGATTAATATTTCCAAAAATCCTGTTATGCACTCTCGCACTAAACACATTGCTATTAAATTTCACTTTCTTCGTGAAAAGGTGTTGGCTAATGAGGTTTTTGTGCAATACGTTCCTACTCAAGCATAGGTAGCAGATAACTTCACTAAGCCTTTGGCTTCGATCAAGATTGGGAGTTGTCTCTCAATCTTTGCTCGCTTAATGCTCCATCTTGGTTTTAGGGGGAGCTTTTTAGCTCTCTTAGTAGCTTATTGTTGATTCATCTATTTTTTTCTATTCGCTGCCCCATTGCTATATCTGCAGCTCTTTCAGTTCACCTTCTTGGCATTTCACTATTTTCCCTTTGTCCTTGTGGCAAAAAGGGGGAGAAATATGTGTTTTGGTTTTGATGGCTCAATTTTTCCATCAAGGACAAAGGGGGAATTTGTTGATATTTTGTCCTTGATGTCAAACTTGATATTATGGCACTTTGATCTTGACTCTATGGTCTTGGCATTTCATTGGTTCAGCTATGGAATTTTGGCATTGACATTGTGATACTTGATTCAGACTCAAATTACTCTTGGTCTATTCATGTTTTGGCATTTAGTACTTTGATTATGGATAGCTTTATGGATTTGGTTTACATTCAGATTTATTGCATCTTGTGGTAATGATCAGGTTGAGCTTCATGTGCAGATAAAGGTTATCTTGCTTATACAGGTATATGGCATGGTTACTCAGGTATATCATTATTAGTTGGTTTTCAATTCCATTGATACTTGTTAGTTTGGTTCATTGGTATCATTGGTTGATCTTGGCACATATCTCTCTACATTACATGTGACATGACACATTGGGTTGGCATTATATGAATGTTCACTTTAGCACCCGAGATTGATATTTCACTTGATATCTCTGCATTGGTATATGATATGGTTCATGGCTTATTGTTGATATCCATTGGCATCTATTTTGAAAAACATAATATCATGGAAATTTTTATAATGATGTCTTGAAGCATTATTTTGGCTTACTTGCATTAGTAAATGATTTAAAATGGAGTCATACTTGTTTCGAGCCTTGTATGGTTAACATGGAAATGTCAATATATTAAATCTCTCATGGCAAGGCATCGGGCTTTATTACATAGTAATAGAATTTGAATAAAGTCATATATGAATCAGGCTCTAATGGTTAAAAAACTCTTATGAAAAAGCTAATTATTTCGGGTCCTATGGCCGGCAGCAGGTTTGTGGAAATCATCAAAATTAAGTCACTTTAGAAGTGACAAAAGTTCGACTCTTGGAAACTAATGTTTTAATCTTTAAGGTGATTGATTTTTTGTTAAAATCTTAACAATTATCATGGTGATAATTGTGTCGGCATCATGGGGCTTTGACATCGAATTTTCTAAATATGTAAAATGATGGTTTTTGTCTTACTTTTCAGACTTCAAATATTATTATGACTTGTCAAAGTCATCACATGGAAAGGCATTGAAAGCCAAGTGAAAGGAATTTAGGACAAGCATTATTTTTGGTTTTCATTTTGCTAAGGGTGGAAACCCTAGCCTCTACCACCGCCATGGAGAATGAGAATCAATTGTTTCTCTGTCATTTTTGTATTGTTGTTTTCAGTTTCACAAACGTCTTTGCCTTCTATGAAAGTTATGACAGAGTTGGTATGGAGAGGGCACGATCTTGGAAGGAAGATTACAGGTCGAGCCCGAATCTGGGAGAAGAATTGACGACATCTCTTAGCTGGGTTGGTAACATTCGATACATAATCTCATGGTTTTTGGTTTTCTATCTTCAGGTTCATTAATTCAGGTATTATTCTCTTGTGCTTTGAAAAAGTTTTCAAATTCAAAAGGGAAGAGAAATTACTATCTTTTACTTAAAATCAAATTATGTATTTGTTTCGGTTACTTTACTTTTCTCATAATGAGCAGTCTGAAAAAGTCAGTTATCTACTGGTTTTTGTTTTTATCATGGTGATATGGGTTTGGTTACAAGTTCACGCAAAAATATTCTTCAGTGTTTTTAGTATTAAGAAAGATTACCTGAATCATATTATTGTTTCTCTTCCTCCACCTATTACTAATCTTATTGGAGATTCAACTGAACAGTTAAACAAGGGTTTTTGAAATCTGATCCAAAAGGGTATTATTATTTATTTTCTCTTTGAAAAAGATTTCTCTGGTGCAAACGTTACTATAATCTTTGTTTTCAGATGGTATTGTTGGTGCAGATTCTTTGTGTGGTCAGGGTTTCAGAGTCACTTCTTAATATACACTTTCTTGCTCATTCTGTCAGAAGAAATCTATTCGTGTGGTCACTTCTCTGAATCTGAAATTATACTTGGCATAAATTGGACAAAAGTTTTTCATATTGCATATACCTATGTTGTTGGATAATACGGATATGTTTTTTATTGTATTGAAAAAATCATAGAGAGAGATTGATTATAGTATTGATGTATGGTCTATTCTGATAGACATGTTTTACTCTAAGATTGTAAATCTGAAATATAAGATCAATACAAGTTGTGTTAAGATGAGATAATGTCTAGAATTCTAAAGGTTCAACTAAGAACCTTGAGGATTGTAGGGATTTCCATTGGAGAGGCACTTCAGAGAATATTCCTTGTGTTTTTAGAAAAAAATGACCCCCAATAAAAAATATGACATCGAAATATTCCATGGGAGGCCGAATATTCTCTATTTTTTTCAAAAAAACCCAGTTCACTGACTTTTTTAGGTGTCGACAGAAAAAAACTTGTTGGTTTCTTTTGCAGTAGCTGGGAATTTAAAATAGTGCTATGAAAAAAAATTGGCACCGAGGTTTTAACGAGGTCCTCGGATGACTGACCTAGCCGCCAACGAGCCTGCTATAGGTGGGGCCCACCCTACACAACGACTTGGCAGGTACACCTACATAGGCTCACTTGCGTAGGGTATTAAATACCTTTTCACAAACTTATAAAAACCAACACTATTTTTAATATTTTTATATTTTTAAAATTTCTAACAAGAATTTTTTTTTAAAAATTCCAACCAAATTAAAAAAATGATTTTTTTTTAAAATTTCGTGCATGCAAATTTTTACAGGGGTTGTACAGGCCCGCTGCTATACAAAAATATTTTTTGCCTCAGAAGCTCCAGACGTTGAAATAGGTCGAATTATATATCAAAATTCGTGGAATCGGCCTCTTGAATCCAACAACAAGGTCCTTTTGTCCCAAAATGTTCTAAAATCGTAGCTACCCTTCAATTCAAAAAAAGAGCAACCACTTCAAACCCTTGCAGATCTGACCTCAATAGTCCAAATCAGACCAAACAAAAGAAAAATCTGACTATCTCAATAGCTCTAAATCCAACAGTGAGGTCCTTTTCACGCCAAAACACACCAAAAAATTTCCCACCTCCAAAATTTGCAAAAAAAATAAAGGGAATTCCATATCTGAAGTTTGTAGCCCTTGTTGAAGAAAAAAACCTCATAAATTGAAAAGGGGTTCATTGAATCCATGCTCTATTATAATGTTAGAATTGTGAAAAACATGATCCACAAGATCAAACAACGAACAAAGACACCTTCCATGCAAGAGATCTACAAACAATGTATGCAATATTCCACAACAAGAAAAAGCTACAAAATGAACCTCAAGAGACTTCAAGGAAAACAAGAGTCCTGAAAGGTTGAGATTTTGAGAGTAAATCTCCAAAGTAACAATACAATAAGGGTTGAGTATTATATAGGAGCAACCCTAATAATTTCTCACTTCAACTAACATAGAAAAGCGCTTAGTTAAATAAAGAACTCCTAAGTTTAGCTTAAGTGTATGAGAATAAATTAGAGTAATAGTTAATTAATCATTAGCTAATGCATGATTACTCTAATAGAGATGTCCTACATTCCAACCCCAACGGTTGGGTAACTACTATTGAAGGGTGGAAAGATGATTTACAAGCCTTAGCAACTGGAATTTTGAGAAAATCAATAAAAGGCTTATCATTGCATTAGTGATGAAGCCACCCTAGCCCACCAAATGGAGGTGGAAGTAGACAAAGATTTGATGGTATGGGATGATTACATCCCAATTTGTAGAGAATAAGGACCACTTCCTCAGATAAATTGCTAAAATTAGTTGTAATAGAAGAGGAATACCAAGATAAGCCAATGGAATGGCTAAAAGTTGCATAGCTAAGGGTGTGTTGGCATTTCAAATCGCACCACTAGAATGCGGTTTGGAAACGAACAGCTATGTGTAGTAAACTACTCTTCAAATCCAGAGGGGAAGCTCCCTCTTTTGCTGAGTTTGCTAAAAGAAAGTAAACTAAAGCTAATTTTCTTATATTTTCGTTTCACCTGCGAGATCACAAGGTTATAGAACTCTTGACATTGCAATTGAGGTTTTATTTTTAATAAAAACTATCAACTACAACTAACCTACACTAATGATATTTCCAACTTCTCAGGTAAACGTAGAACAAGAGAGTTAGAAATGAACAAGTTTGATTCTCTGACACAGATACTTAGATAAAAACATTCCAACATACATCTATTGAATTTCAATGCAAGCTAAAAAGGAAGAAAGCTTCTAGATGAAAGTTACTTTTATATCTCAAGCACATCCACTAAAAAGCGGGAAACTGTGTCTCTGTCAGGTGCATCAATACTATCAATAGCAAAGTTTCACTTCTTTAAGATTTCTTCACCATCTACAATAGATCTCAAAAAATCTTCATTCTCCTTAGCTGCTTTCTCAAACTTTGCTGACATCATCGAAATCTGACTCATTCTTCTGACACTGCCATCGTTGCCACAAACAACACTCTGGAAATCTACTTGGACTTCATCAAGCCGAACATAGGAACCATCATCATGACAATACCAACAAGGGATCTTTGTGACATACTCCCTTATGAATTTGAGAGCATTGACAACCCTTTGCTTGTATGCAACAAAATCCTCAAATATCCCTTTATAAGTTTTCACTTTGAAAAAGTGATGCTCTTTCCATGCAAGGATTTTTCTTTTGTGTTCTCTTGCAACAGTTGAGCTATATGTTGTGTCTAAATCTGCAATGATGATTTCATGCATAGGATTCACCTCTATTATCAACTGTTCAAAACCCTAGATACCTTGGCGTAAATCCTGGGCATTATATCTCAGCTGAAATATTTGTGCTAGAATTTATGTGCCCCTAGTGATGATTTCCTCAATCCATTCCTATGTTTGTTTCCCACAAATTACCAACTGCCTCAACTGTTGTTGATCAACTAGTGTCTCTAAAACCTGGGGTAGCAATTGTGTTGTTTGTGAAGTTCCATGAATGAGATTTGAAATGTATAACCGAAGTTGATGGTTTTCAACCTTGAGGGTTGCCTTGTCTTCTCCATCATTTAGCACTCTTTCCTAAAGGTTTTTAGATACCATTTTGAACAAACTCATATTAGCATGCCTAGTGTTCTTGTCAAGATTAGCTTTGACCATTATGAAGTCATCAAAATCCACTTCATCCTTGTTTCTATCTTTAGGAGGTGTAGCCGTATCCATGACCATCTCACCATTAGGATTTCTCTCAAAGTGGATATGTTTCTTTGCTTTCTTTTTAGGTGCTTCCTGATACACATCATCAAAATTTAGCTGATATAAAGGTCTTCTTCTTGTCCTTCCCAAGGAGATCTCAAGCCAAGATGTGGTATCTCTACTAACATCTATGGGAGGTTTTGTTGCAATCTCTTCTTCTACCTCCTCGTCCTCCAAATCAATATGAATTGGTGAAGACCTTGGATATGGAAAAGAGTCATGTGTCAAGGGTACATCTTTTGTTTCCTCTTGAGGTATGGGCTTGTGTGGAGGGACTTCTATTTCAATTGTTGGTTGCTCCTGTATGACTATACCTAAGAATTCCAACCTCTTCTTTTCATTCTTCGTTGATCTACTACCCTTTACAAACTCTTGAACCAGAATTTTTCCTTTCATCTTCGAATGAGCTCTAGAAGAAGAGGAAAGTGATGGTTGTAGTCTTGGCGGATCTACTACCGGAATGGATTCTTCCTTTTGAGGACCAAGAAATTCTTGTTGTACTCAATGACTTGGTGAGTCCTTTCTTCCACTGAGATGCATTCTCTGTTGGCCCAATTAACCTATGGAAGAGGTTGTTGCTCAATCTAATTTCAAGTGTATGCTGGGAGAAGCACGTCTCTGTCATCATCTGATAACCCCTCAATATCCTCAAAGAAACAATATTTCATCTAATGAAGGGTGAGTCTGCTATTTCTATGCCTTCGAACTTTGAACTTATCTCTGCAGTTGGCCCAAAAATCCTCGAGTGCAGGCACATGCGCATAGTTCTGACCAAGTCTGGCTGCATAGACACCATGGAGATCATAAGAGCATCTCTCGCTAAAAGGCTTGAGACCGAGTTTAGCTAACTCGTTACCCATTATCTTGGCATCTACTGATGATCTGCACCTATAGATTCCTAATTCAAAATGAAAGTTGAAGGCTGGTTTCTTTTTGTTCCACAAGTGAGTGTGAACATTTGATACTTGCCTTAGAAATTCCATGCACACAACTTCATCTGAAGAATACCTCGGTAACATGAGAGGAGCATCAAAATAGCCATAAACTCTTAAGTAGGTGAAACTAGAAAGCTGAATAAACCAATCTGCCCATTCTGACATTATTGCCCTGGTTGTAGATGAAATGTGTATGTGTAACTCATTATCTAGGTCTCACACTATATACATCAGGAAAGCTTCATTCACTCTTTTGTAGTGATGTGATGATGCTATGAACTCCAGCTGAGTGTAGTATTTGTAGAAATGTTGTACATTTAGGGACCCCTCAGTGTTCAACCCTTTGAATTTTCCTCGAAAGGAAACTAAGTAGACTAGGTAGGAGATCATGTGGAATTCATGCCTATTGAAGTACTCAACTATCTGGTGATGAAGGCAGTCACTGATCAATGTAGGCCAATCATAGAACTTTGTTTTCTTCATGATATGAGGTATCACGTAAAACATCTAGGCTGAAACTTTGTTGCATCTGCTTGGCTAGTAATTCGATTGAGCAAGGTGATTATTATGGCAATTTCATCTTTAAACTCTCCTCTCCCAACATTCTTTGGCAATGTATTATGTTTTTCCTTCATCCACTTCTATGCAATCTTCTTGCTATATTTCTCTTTATGCATCTCCCATACCCTTTCACATTCATCCATAGAGATGGTAACACTTCGAGGCCAAGGCGGAATTGAGAAGCATTTTTCGATCATATCTGACTTTAGGTTGCAAATCATTCTTCCATCCATTGACTGAATTTCCCTCACTGCAATATTGTAATGCTTGATGCAAGAAA
Source organism: Sequoiadendron giganteum (assembly GCA_007115665.2). Lineage (NCBI taxonomy): Eukaryota > Viridiplantae > Streptophyta > Pinopsida > Cupressales > Cupressaceae > Sequoiadendron > Sequoiadendron giganteum. Next base: position 464,930,796 of record CM021107.1, read on the forward strand.
TTACAAATTCTAAGCTCTATACTGAAAATGGAATGGATTTTGTTGCAAGAAGAACTGAATGGCCAAGGTGCCTGATGGTGACATTGCTTGTATCTTCTAAAGCACATGGATTGAATACTGGCTTGATGTGGTGTAAGTCAGTCTCAGTTATTTCGATGAAATCATGATATAGTGTTGATTTGGTCTTGAACTTAGTGGGAATGTAATCCATTATGCAAAACTCAAAGATTGACTATAAACTCGCCTATATTTTGACAAGTTTTTGCACACTTTCTATTTTTAGCTTGCTGATTTTCTTCGTCAAATGGATGAATTTTTTGAAAATTATTTTGAGATATGGGTTTTGTTCATAATTTCGGTACAAGCAAACCCAGATCGTCCATTTTTGAAAATTTTGAGTGTAGACTGAAAAAGTAGCAAACCCTAATTTCCTCTGAAAAAGCATGAAAAAGGATGGCATCTAGGTATTGTTCAGAGACACATTCTAGATGAACCCATTTGATCAAATGTTGAAAACCTTGAAGTCTGACTGAAAAAGCAACAACTTGAAATTTCTCTGAAAAAGTTGTGATATGGGTTTTGTTCAGAAGAATGTTTAAGATGGGCCTAGAAGATTAGAAGTTATAAATTTTGAAGTTTTCTCTGACATGTGAAGAAAAAGCAGCTGCTACAACTTGAGAAATTTCTTCAAAAATTATTCAAAATCATAAACTGAGATAACCTAGATCAAAAGAAATTGAAAACTTTGACCTCCTTCAAAGATTTGATGTTTTGGATGAAAAAAAATATGAAAAAGCGGGCCTCCTTGTGTGCTAATATAGAAATCCATAAAAAACTTTGAAAAAATAGAAAGTTTGAGCTCTTGAATCTTGAAAAGAAAAGTTTTTAAGTTGTTTCTCTACTTCTTCTTGGACGCCACTTGCAAGAAAATATAAAAAATTAAATACAAAGGCGCCTTAAATAAGTTTTGTCTTGAGAGAAACTTTATTTTGCCCTAACTCTTCAAAACCCTAACTCGAACTTGTGCATTGAATGTGGACGTTTCCTCTTCATTAGAAATTTTGAAATTTCAAAAAAATTGACTAAGGCATGAGAGTTTGGGTGCCCTTCTTGGCTAGAGGCGCCTATCTCTTTCAAACAACCATTTTTCCAATATTTTCAACTTTTCTTGATTTTTAAACCCTAGTTTGATCTTGATTTTCGGCCTCCAGATTCATCCAACAGGCGAGCTGAATGATTCATCGTGAATCTTGATTGAATCTGATGAAGTTCGTTTGGAGGCAACTTCTAATGAAAACTTCATCTGACCCTTCAAAATGTCGGGTGCCTATCTCCTCCAGGGGCACCCATCTTTACTAGTGTTAGCCATTTTTATGAGCTTCAAGTTCTTGCTTGTCTTCTAACCTTCAAATGAATTCATGTATTTGGAAGCTAAACTAATCAAATCAACTGGATGTCAGATTCACTGGATAGCTTGGCAGATTCTGAAGAGATGATCCTAGAGATTCTACTTGCTCAAACTGCCATTTGAGGCCTCAAAACCCTAGGCACCTATCTTCTCCAGGGGTGCCCATGTTCACCAAACTTAACCATTTTTTCATCTATTTTCTCATTGAAGTTTGAAAACCTCTTGTCATGGCCCCTGTTCATCTTGAGTTTGTCGGCGGTTGAATGATCCAATGAGCTGAAGAAGACATCCATTGTGAAGCTGGCAGGAAACTGAAGAGATTGAACATATCTGCAAACCCTAATTGTTGGATTAGGTCCTCCAAAAGGTTGGGCACCCCCGACCACCTAGGGTGTCCAGAGTTCCTAGACTTAGAATATTTTCCATTATTTTCATGGTTTTCCTTTTATCTTTTGGTTGAAACTGCTCTGTTCAATCTTTGATTCCGGATGACTGGGTGATTTGATGACTGTGTTGTCAGGCTCACTATGGAGCTGAGAATAACCTAAACAACATTACCTTGGAACATGAACCCTAATTTCATCATTTGATGCCTTGAAAAGTTGGGCACCTATCTTCTCCAAGGGCGTCCATGATTGGAAGACTTAGAAAGATTTTCAAATTTCTCCTTCGTTTGACATGTTTTCCTTTGCTCTGCTGCCAAAGGAAAAAATTTTCTAAGGCATGAATGTTTGGGCACCTATGCTTGATAGGGGTGCCTAGTGTCTCCAGTGTTAGCCAAAATTTTGCATTTTTCAACTCTTTCCAGCTTCCTCACTCTGTTCTTTGTTCTTCATGCATGTTCATCATCAACAGCTTTTGTTCAGTGCTTTAATGTCTGACTCTAGCACCTGGCAACTGACTGACCCATTCATGACCTTGGATCTCGAGAAAAAGCAGAATAGACCCACTAGGGAAAAATTGATCTTTTCGTGATTCTAACTATGCCAACCTGATGAGGAAGTATTTTGGGCCAATCAAAAGCGGTCTTAACCCTAGAAGCCAAAATTTCTATTTTTTAGAAATTTTCTATTTTTAGAAAATTTTGCCAATATCTATTTCAAAAGAAACCTAGAAAAAGTTTGTATTTTTAGAAAACTGCTAAAAATAGAAATTTTCCTAAAATTTAGGGTTGAAAAATTAAAATCTAGGTTTTGTTGATTTGGTCGTTCTGAACCAATCCAAATTGTCAAATTTTAAAAAATTCAATTTTTTGACCCCCATGCAAGACATTCAAATCCCAATTTTGACCTTTTTGACAGATTTTGACAAGACTTAGACTCATTTCTTCAAAATGCCTAAGTGTAGCAAATTTTTTAATTTGGGGTACAACAGGGTGAAGACCCTAAATAAATTCAAGAGAAAAATAAATAACAACAAGAACCTAGTCAAACAAGCTATGGTAAAGATAGAGAATTTTATAGAAAGTCTCGGTTGCACATTTTAGGAAATTTCATCTCTAGTTGCTTCTCCCAGCAAGATGGTGAAAGAATTGAAGAGGTCACTACAAGGTCAAGTTACTCAAGAGGCCATTGGTTGAGTGATGATTAAGAAGATCGAGCTATAGAATTTTCAAAACAAGCTATCCAGCTTCACCGACCTACAGGAAAAGTTAGAAAAATTCACATTTTTGTAGAGGCTTAAGTTGCAATACCATCGAGGTCCTCTGATAGATACTATGAATGATGTCATTACGGCCTTCTTTGATAGTTTTCCTAGTGAGGATTAGATCGAACTTTTGAATTTTGGTTTAGTTTAAATAAATTTTGTAATAGATTAAGCACCTAGATAATTAACTCTAAATTTAGTGTTATGTTTTTAGTTAGACTTTAGTTCTCAAGCGAGCTATTAGGTTTAGTTAGAGTATATTTCAGATTAAATTTGGGCACCTAAGTTAGACTTTTAGTTAATTCTATCTCTAGATCCATAAATTTTGGGATGCATGGATCTATTTATTTGTGATTCTTAGTCTTTGTAAAGGATCAAAACTTATGCATTTCAAAATAACATACATTTTTAGCGTGGGTATTCTTATTGAACTTTTGTCAAGCATTTCTATGAATCAAAGGATTATGGCTTATTTGCATGCATACAGATCTTGATCTCTGGTGATGATATGATTGTTTTATCTATCTAAATTGAGTAAATTGGTGAAATATATTATGTTACTATGGTATTGAATAGAGTTATGTCTCAAATTTGTGCATGCTTGATGGTGATCTAATTTGATATAACTTCAAAATCTTAAGATTGATTAATTTCCTTTGAAGATTACATTGGTGTTAATAGCAATTGTGTGAATATTAGTTGTTGTAATGCTGGTTATTGATGTTTTGTCTAACCACTCAGAATTGATAAATGAAATAAATCTTACTATTGTCCACTTACTTTTAAGTTCATATTCTAGAATTGCCTTATAACCCTCAATCTTTTGATCTTTATTTTATGATATTTTAAATAGGTAAAAGAGCATATAAATAACATAGATCTGCTAAAGTAATGTACTAACATGCAATTATCTATGATTTCCAAGAAATAAATTCTTCTATTTTGGTTACATGTCTTGAATGTATTTTCCAAAAAACTTGAATAATCCAGGCCCATTTTTGAAACACGTTTACATCAACTACTTATTTGTCCATCGCAGTCAAGACTTGACTAAAAAGGAATGTTGGAGTACGAAATCTTGCTTTTCAAGAGGAATAATAATTTATTATTGCTTAACAAGTTGCTTGTGCTAAAACCACCATCAAGATTACCTAGGATGAATAGAGGACATTATTCTATATTTATAGTTGTGGATAGATTTTGTATGATGACACATTTCAATCCATGTAATAAAAATTATGATATGATTCATGTAGCTAATATTTTCATTTAGATAAGTAATGAGATTGTGTAGATCACCAAGAAGTATTATATCAAACAAGGACACTAAAGTTTTTAGATATTTTTGGAAGATAATATGTAAAAATATGAAAATATATTTCAAATTTAGTTCAACATATCATCCACAGATTGGTGGAAAAATAGAGGTTGTGAATAGGAGTTTATGATGTTTAGTTAGAGAGAAGATAATGGATTAGAATATTATTTTGGCACAAGCAGAGTTTGCATATAATATTATAGTAAAAAAGAGCATAAGAAAAATACCATTTATAGGTGCATATAGAAGCAGTCCAAGGAATTTATTAGAGTTGAGGAACATCAATAATTAAGAGAAGTGAGTGAAAAAATAGAAGAATTTATACATGTGAAGGAAGTGATTACAAAAGTAAGAAGTCATTTAGAGAAGATAAATTCAAAATATAAGGAAAAGGTTGATTCAAGAAGAAAACACATCAGAAGTTTGTGATTGCAATTAAAGTTTTGGTGTGTTTTAGATAATAAATATTTCCACTTGAGACATACAATAAGCTAAAGATTAAGAAGTTTGGTCCTTGTAGAACCATCAAAAGGTTTAGTTCATGAAATACATATAAAGTGGTGTTATTAGAAGGATTAAGAATATCACTAGTGTTTATTATTTTAGATCTATATTAGTATCATGAAAGTAAACTATCTCATAGTAATGTAGAAGTACAATGGAAAAATCAACTATTTCAATAGTAGAAAGAAGAGATTGAAGATATTTTGGATAGTAGGATTGGAAGGAGCACTTAAAACATAGTATGAGTATTTGGTGAAGTGGAAAGGTTGACTTGAAGAAGATTTATTTTGGATCTATAAGGCTAAGGTAAACCATTTTAGTTTCCCTATAGCCATCAAAAAGTGCGGGAATCACTTTTCAAATTAATCAAGGTGTTTGATGTAGGAGCATCCCAAGGTGAGAGAAATATTTTATCAACCTAAAATATTTTCTTTCACGTATTTATTTTTTTGTCAAGTTTTCAATAACATTCTAATAATTAATCAATCACTACAAATCCTAACACATTTCACTTTACTTACATGTTTCACCTTGTATTTGGGAATACATTTGCACACTAATAATAAAATATCATATTCAATTTCTAAGATATTAATCATTACAAAGTCATAATTCACTTATATATGCATTCAAAAGCATAATATAGCACCATCCAAATTCAAAATTTGAGGCTTGTAGTACCTTTCCAAAGTGTGTGGCAATGAAGGAACATGTTTGCAAATTAAGTAGACCAAGAATAGATTATGGTGTGAACCAAATTGAGATTCACTAATCCATCATCATTGTATTCACTTCAAGAGATTCTTTCACATGTTTAGTTGACTACATGTTACACTTGACACCAAGATTTGCACCTCCTTGCATCAAATTGAGATCACTCCTAAGGATAGAAGCCGATATATAAATATTTCTCATGATCATTTGAATGTATTTAGTTCCTTTTAGATAGCTAGTTTTTGTCCTAGATAAACATTATTGTATTTCATTGTAATATCATTCAAACTTTATAAGTGTACATATTGTGATTATTTACAACAAATATATATGACCTAGCATGTTGAAATTTATTTCTAAGAAAATGTAATTTAAATATGGTTATGAATAAATAAATATCATCTTGTGTGTTTTTGTTTCAATAGAGTTCCACTGTCTTATTATTTATTAGTTGCATAGTTGTAAATTATCCTTTGTTGGATCTTTTATCCATAACTGCATCAAGTTATTTGTCTCTCAAAAGACCTTAAAATTTTTTGATGGAAGGAACCAAATATCTATTGGGAAAAGAGTCTTAATATCATAAAATTTAGATAAAATTTGTAGAATGTGGGGTAGTTACCTTATAGGCCTTTCTAGATGGCATTTATTCTCTCCCACTTGAATTTAAAAGATATATCCATCATTTATCATATTTATAGTAATCATTCTAACTTAAATATTTTCTCATAAGATAAAACTTGCACTTTTGTATCTTATTTTGCATTCAAACCCCCAACTCTAATGGTGGATTTATGATACTATACATTTCCTTTGTTATTGAAGCCATGGTCCAATATTGAAAGATGGATTCATCCCTTTTCTTTTCATAAATGATACCAAGGAAAATTTATATGGGCAGCTTCCTTTTATTCTCATCAAATTATGTTGAGAGGTATTTTGATTATAGTTTATCCATATGGCTCATCACATTCATTACTAATTTTTATAACAAGGCTAGTTGAGCCCTACAATTCTATGTGGTCTCATCCTTTACTTGGACATTAAATAATTTAGCTAGCATCTTCTACAAAATTTGCATTCATACACCTATGGGAAATTTGGTTGGTATGCTAGAAAGTGTTCACTTGTAAAGCTACATAACAAAAATCATTAATGTTAAGGTAGTGGTTATGCCATTGATTTTTTATCTAATTTCTTGGGATTTTTCATGATAAACATCCACAAAGTCCACACTAGTTTGTATTCCACCAGTGTCCATGGCCATATTATCCTAGTATAATTTACGTAGATATTTTATCAACCCTATGGATGTAGATTGTGTGCTTCTTACTCTAGCTTCAATTTTACCATTCAATTCCTCATTTTCCTTTATCTTAGTAACTTAATTTTTGATCTATGTTAACATGCTATCTTGAGTAGATATATTATGTCATCCCAAGTCTAGGTGAGTATTGATATTACCTTCACTCTACTTGAGGATCTTGATATGGGCATATAATTTATTGATTTGTGTTTTATGGTCCCCCTTTAGAAATTTTCAATTTATTTATTCAACTCATCAACCATTAGTTGTAGGGTGGTGGAATCCTTTTCTAAATCTTCCATTTTAATATTTTGTTTATTATTTCTACTAATACTCACTCAATTCATCAAATTACTCTTCAATACTACTCTAGAGTTAGTTGAGTTGTAAAGATAATAGGTCAATATAATGTTGTAGGCCTTAATATTAGTAGCATACTATTGTAGGAAAATATATAATATCTCATTAGTGAAGATATTTTACCTCTTACCTTACATCTAGGCACTAATGGTAATAATTTCTTACTTGAGGCTTTATAACTTGGTCTCAATGACACTATTCTTAAGTTTTGATTCTTTTATTTTCTCCTTTTCTTTATGATCATACATGTAGGTACTTGTCATACATTATACCATGCTTATCCTAAGGCTTTATATTTTAGTAATTTATGCTCAACATTAGTTCTATTGGTTTTATCATTCTAGGAATGAGTTAAATGAAGAAAATTATCTACCTTTATTTATTGAGTTTTAACTTGTCCTCCTCATGTGGCCAGTATATTTTTAATGATTTTCTTATCTTTCTTATTTTTGTCATTGTATTATTTTTCTAACCTTTGGATAATTTATTCATAGGTGGAGAAATCATCTAATAACAAAGGGACACTTTCAAGCCACCCAGGTAAGATAGGGGACCAATAGAATTGAGATGAGTTTCTAGGTTGGGAATATTTGTTTGGTTCATGGAGAGGGAAATGGATTTTGGAAGAGGATATGAGTAGGTATATACTAGAATTGAGGAGGATGAGGTGGAATTATACTTATATTTAGGGGATTAACCACCACAAAGAGTATTTGTTAGCCTAGAGGGGGAAGTTGAATGATAGGATGCTAGTAGGTTGGTCTTACAATCCCTAGTGGAATAGTAGACATGGAAGTAGGAGAAAATATTAAAAAATAGGAGGAATACTATATTATTTATAAATAGGAGTGATAAGTAGAGAAATAATTCATAATTATGGAGTGTTGCCACAATAGTGGTTTGCACTTTCTAGGAAATCCTATTTTTTGCTGAAATCACATATTTTTAGAAAATATAATGATTTAAGCCTTGAAAAGTTCCATTTAAAATATTCCAATTGAAGAGGGTTTTATCAAACTACATTAGACCAAGCCCCCTTGGATATAACCCCGCTAGTTTTAAACCATACCTATAACAAAGTCTCTTTTACACCTATCAAAATGCTGATAAAAAAACACTTTTGATTTACCTTTTGTGGGATCAAATGAATTCATTTAAATTTTATTTTTTTTAAGTATGTAATCATTATTATAAGCTTCCAAAAAAGTATAATTTTAATTAAATTAAATTTGATTATTAAATTTATTTTTTATTTCTTGTGAATGTAGGTTTTTCACTAAAAATCAAGCTCTATGTTGTGCACATGTGAAAAAATAGTAGATTATCAAAATAAAATTTTGAAAAATATGTTCAGATTGGGTATTGATGTCCTTGATCCATTAAAAATAAAAATTGAATTTTAATACATACATAAAAAGTTATTTTGTATACAGTCTACATATGTCTAAATTGTAATTGGTTTGAATTAGAAACTTGATTAAGGAAAAAATATTGAATAATACACTATTAAACCAAATGAACTAATTAGATATCGTAGTTACAAATCTAAATTCGAAAAAATTAGAATTTTATCCTTCATATAAAAAAAATTATGTTGCATACAGTGAGCATCACTCTTTAAAACTATTGTTTACTGATAAAAACTAGTTTTCAAAGAACATAAAAAAAAAGTGCAATCTGATTCCAAAAAAATTGAAAAAAACATATTTATAATCTATAGACAAAACTTCACAAATCACTAGTTTGCATCATCTTCAAATTCCTCACGGTTAAGCCACTATAGGAGCCCAAAAGTGAAGATTTAGTTTAAAAAAATCAGTTTAGTGCCTAGTTTGCCCAAAATTGTAAACCAATATTGTGGGATCACCCTATGTTGTTATTCACCAATGACATCTGATGTTACTTCATGTTGTTTCTCCTTCTAGGCCAATTTTATTTTTTCATGGCACTTCCCTATGTAACATCTACCTTTCTTTTGGATGATTCACTTTGAGAATTTTGGGTAAGCTAAACCAATTTATTCTTCCTTCTTGGAGAATACCTTATTTTTCTATTTTTTTGGTAATATACAAATAATGACATTGTTTTTTTATTATAAGGGAAATTTCCCTCACATTCTTAGTGTTTGGGTCAGAAATTCAAGGGTTGGAATCTATTGGGTAGAAAAATTAGTCTATGTTTTATATTATCCACCCCTTCTACTATCCTTCATCATGGGTTGCTAAGTAGTTTAGACAACTACTAAGGACTTGTGTTTCAATGTTCCTACCAATTGTAAAGAAACTTCACTACTCTCCATTGCATCAACTCCCTTAAAAGAGTAAATTTATGTTGGAGTTCCTTTGAAATGATCCCCATCATATAATTTGATATATTCCTTGACAAGATAGTGTTTTAAGGGAGGGGATCTATTTGGTTAGTTTCAACCTAAAATTTCAACTAAGCATTGATTTGATGATCACCCCATTTCTCCTTTACCGATGCTTTATTTAAATAGGATAGTGTTGTCTCGTGGGAATTGAAACCAACCATCACCAAATTCTAATAGAAATCCTCATAAAGCTTTAGGATCTAAACCTCTTATTCTTTCTTTGGTTAATTCCCTTGGATCTTGTGGCTCAATGAATTTATCATAACCATCTTCCCTGGGTTTTCTCCTTGATTCTATCTTCAACCTCTTCTCATGAATTAATGTCTTGGAATTGGAGCTATCAATGGTCTCTATCACATAAGATAATATTTGGTCTAGGTGATAAATTCATCTACCTACAATAATATCAAGCTACAAGTCTAGGAAATTTCCATTAAAGAAATATATGATGTTCTATTGAATAACTATTATCCCATTGTGTATATAAAACTACATGGATTACCTTCATGTATTTTCCAATGCCAAAACATGCATCCATGTTATCAAGTTTCCTCAAGTACTCCAGAGTTAACATCAAGTGTATGAAAAAATTAGTAAACTTAAAAATCTCCTAAATGAAGCCACACAAGTGGATCGTAGTGCAATGTTGATTAAAATTATTTTCTCCTTGATTTGAGATATTTAATTTTATAATATCCTCATCAAATACTATTTTAAGTGGAACCCATTGTAAGTATCCAATAATGGGTCCAAAACACATTAATAAAATCATGATATGAGGAATTATGGAACAAGGTAGGGATTAGTGTGGTGACTACACTCAAGGAATCCTTTATAGAACTAGCCTTTAAGCTAAGGTCTATGTGTTGGTAGTAGTTAACATTTTGATGCAAAATAATATGGACAAGATAGGAATAAGTGGTGTAGACTATATTGATGGAGAAAGTAGAAAATATATATATAGATTATTTTGGTAATGACCTTACAAAAATTAAATAATCAAAAAAATTGTGTAGCTTATTTCTTCATCTTATAGATGGAATTGATATGGTTGGAGTAGATTTGCATATCTTTGTCTTGGCCAAAAATATACGAAAGCATGTTGCAGGAATTCTTGACACCATTATGGAGCATACCACTAGTTGGGAGAAATTCTAGTGTCTTCTCTCATTTTACACATTGGACCTATTTCCTAATGAAAGTGTCCTTATCCCTCACACTATTTTACTTTAAATTATTGAGCTTATCAACATTTATATTGTATCTGCAATGGGGAACCTCCAATAGTTTTTTACATTTTATCAAGACTTGCCACTACTTAAAAGATGATATTGATCCTTTTTATGTGATAATTCCAATACAAGCATCGCATATTTTAACATAGGATTTGACTAACTCTAAATAATCCTAGGGATCATATATTGGTCTAGTGTGATGGACCAAACTCTAGTTTAAAGGTCTTATCTAGGGTTCCCCTATTTCTCATCCTAGTTTAGGCTCCTTCCCTTAAGGAGGTGGCGAACTTGGTGAAGTTGGATTCAATGACATAATTAGAATTATCTTGAAGTAAGACATTGGGGGTAACTTTTGGTCCTTTTCTCAAATATAGTTTCTCTATTGGGTAAGTACAAATAACTATGTTAGGTAAAAGAAAGAAAGGGAAAATCTTGAGATTTTGTACCTTATAATAAGACTATAAACTTCTTTAGACTTGGTTTTTTGTTTACTAACCCTTTTAATTTATCTTCAACTATGAATTATACTCTTGTTAAGTTGTCATAAGGGAGAATGTTGGAGCTCCATATATTATTTTTTATAGGTTGTATATGAACAATGGCTTTATAGATTTGAGATTTTGACTTAAAAAATTTAACTATAAAATATAAGTTTATTATATTAAAAATTGAATACAAAAATAAATTGAATTTCATTATGAAAATGAATTAAATATGAGTCTTCCAATAGACACTAAAAGAATTTATCACCAACCAACATAGCTACATTAATTATAATAAATATACCACACCAATATTGTGAATTTTTAATTTCTATTTTATTGGCTAAAAAAGGTTGACATGGACATTGATCTATATTCTCTATGTGTCACTTTAAATCCCTTGTGTCCCTTTCCTTTCTAAAGTAACATTTTGTATTTGTAATGCCCTGCCACAAAACCCTAGAGGACAACACGCTACAACTCTTAAAAAATGGAACTTTTTTTTTTGAAAAGAACAACATCTAGTTTTCAAATCTAAGTCCTTTAAGGTTTTGAGGTTACGTTATTAAAATCCCATTAACCAAATTAACAAGACTAATAAATCATCGCTAACATCTCATTAAACTAGATTCATCAAAAAATAAGAATTTCGTTTAATCCATCACATCTATATGATCAACCGATATGAATTAACCATAACATGTCATCTATAGATACCATTCAGCAAGGATGTAACAAACAAAGCATAAAGGGGCAGAGGAATTATGATAGATAATTGCAGATAGAATAGCTCGATTAGACATGTATGCATAAGAGTGGAATCTTAGACAAGGCACACAAACTATTTGCTAAAGTGACTCCAAGGAAAGTAGTCGCATGGAGTGCCACGATTGTAGAATATGCACAAATAGATCTGATGAATAGACTTAAAAAAAAATTAGAATAATAGATGATAGAAAGTGGGGACTTACACAGTCATGATAATTGCTTGACGGGGTATCTCAAAGAACTGTGTTCGCATGAAATGCATTGACCGAGGGATCTGCTCAAAGTCGATTTTGCAAGGAAACTTTCAAAACCATTGAATTAGTGAAGTGCTTTGGAACACATCCAAACATTGTAAGCTTTACTTGTGTTTTGCGTGTGCAGTCACGCAGGTTAGAGGATTGAGGGTTGTGCCTACATCACACATCAGTAACCTTTATTGCATTATATATATAATTGAGCATTATCTTGTGGAATAGTTGCCTGAGATAACTCTTGTTTTAATTGACCACCCTAAAATCTCATTCATATTATAATCTTGTACGAGCTTATCATAGTAAAGGCGATTATGACGCTTCTGGTCGTTTCTACATGGCGCCCATTAAGGGAAGTCAAAGGTTGTAGGATTTGTGTGCCATACTTTGGGTTGGGATAGGTTCGATAGGAGCTGGGAGATCTTAAGAATTCTCTCTCAAATTTTATTCAGGAGGCGCGCAATTGAGTCCCCTGAAAAAGGCTTAAAAGAAACTTTCAAGCAAATGCAATTGGTAGGTGTAAAGTTGAATTCCACTGTATGTGTAGGTGCGTGTGGGTGCGCATCAAAATCGGTTGTTACAATTGCACTGGTAGACATGTATGAAAATATCAGAATCATAGAGAAGGCATTTGAACTATTTTACAGAACGCCTCAAAGGGACGTCAATTCGAGGAACGCAATGGTTGCAATATACGCACAAACTGGATTTGTTGAACTTTCAAGCAAATGCAATAGTGGTGTAAGTTGTATACGTATGTTTATGCAAATAAGAAGATACAAGGGTTTGGTAGAGAAGGAATATCAACGCAACGACAGTTATATGCATTGGTCATGAATGACCATCTTCAGCCAAGGGCATTCGGCCAAAAGCATGGGAAAACCATGGATAAGAAAGGACGTTCAGAAGATAAGGTGGTTTATGTTTTTCAACCCCACAATTGGAGTGTCATCGAGACTATTATGAGTCTAAGCTCAAGACTTTCGAAGAACAAAATTTTCTCGGAACATTTAAATTATAGCCGGATATAATTATGAACCCTAAGCTCATCCATGACTAGTAAATTTCATCAAACAATATGCCTTTATTGCATGCAATTATCTAGAACCAGCGAGGGTTGACACAAGTAGATGATCTGATTGTTGCTTCTTAGTATTAAAAACATCGATGTATGCATTCCAAGATAATACCAAACCAGTAAATCTAGATTCTCGTGTAAGAAAACTTACTTCACTTGACGATTGATAAATATATCACGATTCAACAACCGACCAATCCTCGACATCATCGAATAATCTCCTCAGGTATCAATCCGAATCGTTCTCTCTTAATGGAAGGATCAAGCTCTTCAAAGCGTATAAGAGAAAGCCGCTTAGATTATACGGAGACCGAACTGGAGTAGCTGCACCAAACATCTTCCTAAGATTCTGAAACCCTTCTTGAAAACCCCCGTGTGTGGGCTTTTTTTTCTCCAATTTTTTTCCAGGAAGCCCCTTTTTCCAAGCAGAGCGGTTGCCAAAAATCGTTACATACAAATTGCCTAAATTTTGATCTTGAGTGATAGGATAATGTATTGTGTTTTACATTATTTATCATATTATTATTTATTACTTTATTTTAATATTCGTATCATATTTAATTTATTATATTATATTATTTCATTAAGTTCTTAGTTTATCTTATACCATGGCTTTTAATAAATAGATTTATATTAATACCACAAATAATCCCCAAGCATCAATCAAACGATTTGAAATCGAGTAAACTAAATACCATATAGATAATACTAACAAGGTGAAACACGGAGGGGTATTACAGTATTAGTCTCTATAATATCTAATAGCCTATTGGAGCTTCTTACACTATAATATGTAATAATCTATGGGAGCTTCTTACATGTTTATCACCTTTGCGATCAAAGTCCTCTTTTTTTCGAATGATATAGAGAGCTAACATTTATGCGGGAATACGAGGTCAACCAATTATATTTGTCATTTTACTTGAAATATACCATATTATTTAATACCAAATGACCTCTTTAAAATAAGGAGCACATAATAGTATGCTAACATAAATCACTCGAAGTGGCTACCCCTTTGACATTACATATTGCAATTTACTACATCCAATTTCCACACTAAGGATTGTCAATAACTAATAACCATTACATGGACATACCTCCCCTTAATTCATTTGATGATATTGCCCACTACATTTCCAAGTGGGTACATCAAATTATTGGGACTTAATTATTCTATTATTATAGGGATAGTAGGAGGCTATACAAATTTTTAATCAAGGCTTTAGGGATCCAATTAGCCTTTTGATTTTAACTCTTGAGATGATTAGATACTTAAACCTTGATAGTTTTAAAAGTTTAGCAAATTGTAGAATAAGATGAATAAATTTTAAGAGATTATTTTACATTTCAACATGAGAGATGTAGGGAAAAGAAGGAAAGATGACTTCGTGAACAAAAACTATATTATAGTTGTTTTGTGGCTACAAGTTTCTTCTACAGTTTAATACTCTATTCTCTTTGTATCATCAATAAAAAAAACTATATATTAAAGGGACAATACATGTTTATAAGGGAAAAATGGGTCCAAAAAAATGTGGATATGATACATGTGCTACATAATAGAAAGGTTCACATACGGTACTTAAGGTGCATTCTATTAACCAATGTAGGTAAGGCATAACATTAAGAGTTGACAACTGAAAATATTTTTTCATTTGTAGGTTAAGATAATGCATCAAAAATTGTGTTATCATCTTATTTCAAAATAGAATCAACAGTATTAAATATTTGTGGAGTATTTGTTTCTAATTTTTTTCACAATCTATTGGTGTTTATGCTATTGATTTCTAGTTTTCTCTTTGTCTTTCAATTTTAGCAACTTTGCTATCTTGATATACATAATATCAATTTCTCATAGCTATACATGTAATAGGCTAACTCTAGATCTAGAATCTTTATTTACATAAGAATTTATAATTTTTCATACACTAGAGTGAATGGAGAACACCCTATCACCTTCTTAGGTGTAATTTTATTTTCCCATAAATCTCTTTTTAGGTTCACATGTCATTATCATTATTTCTCTACACTGATTTTTTCATGATTTGGATAAAATTATTATTGGCCAATTTAATTAGACTACTTCCCTAAAGATAACTATTTTTTTAAGAAGTCTTTAGATAAATTCCATACTTTAGAGGAAACATTGAATTTTTTCTCTCATAAATTTCTTGGTATTTCCTACTATAAAAGTACTCAGGACTTTGAATCTAGTGGTTATCTCCTTTAAGAAATCATTAATTACCCTCTCATTACTTCCATCAATAGTTCTAGTTTTGTCCATTTAGTAAAATAGTATATGACCATGATGACCCGATTGTGCCTTGCACTTGATGAAAAATTCACCATGCCAATAAAATCTAAGTCCCATTGGGTGAATGGATAGTGTATTATTATGGGCTTCAAGGGAATGAGGGTATTTCTCTTTCTACTAATGAAAATTCAACACTCCTTAAATTTCATTACCTAATCATATGAAATAATAATATCCCACCCTCATGATCTTCCTTGCAATTATTTTTCTAGAGTAGTCACCACCTAAAAAATATTAATGGAATTCCTACAATAACTATTTTTCTTTTTATAGTTCAATGCACCTCAATAATACATGCCATAATTTCTCTTAAAGAAAATCATATTAATCAACATGAAAGGAGCATTGTATAGCCTAAATTCCCTTCTTTTTATAAGATTAAGATTACTTGGGTAGGTACCTCTCTACATAAACCTTATTCTATATTCTACCCAAATTAGGCATACTAGCCTCAAGGTTAGCAAGTATCTTTATTATTACCTACTATTGAATTTTTTTAAACCAAATGTTGACAAAACTATCTTCCTTTAATTAGTGTAGTTGGTCTAAGATCTCAATTTTGTACTCTAAAACATTAGCATTCTTACTAGCCATCTTCTCTCTCATTTTTCTATCTATAACATAGTATTTTATGATGAAGTGGAGTACATGGTGAAGATCTTATTATTGGATGCTAAGTTAAGTTCCTATTTTCTATTATCTCATTTTTATACAAACATAATAGTGGTATTGTGGTCACCGACATATGTGTAGATAAAGAATTCCTAGTTGAATTTGGGTTTTTAATTGGCTATATACTTTGATATATAGTCCTTGATGTTATTAAAGGCCTCTTCCCTTCCATTTAAAAGCTTAGTCATTTATTATAAATGTAAGAGGCCTAATAATTCTTATAAAATTATATATAAACCTTCTAATAATTTTTTTTTTGTAAAAATGTCTTATAGGTATTTTATATGGTGTGCTAATGATAGTTCAAGTATAGCTTTAATTCTATTTTTATATATAGTTATGCCTTCTTTGGATACAACACATCCAAGGAGTCTTCCTTTCAAGATGTCAACAATGCATTTTTGGAATTAAGGCATATAAAAACCCTATTAATAATTATAATATCTTCTCTAAATGTGTAAAATGATATTTAATTTTTAATTAAACTATTATTTTATCCAAGTAGATCAATATTGTCTCATTGATAAGGTCCTAAAATACTATATCCATATCCTTTTTCAAAGTTCAATACCAACATTGGACAACCCAAATGGTATTCTTTGGCAAGAAAAAGTTCCCCATTTTATAATTAAGAGTATTTTATACTAGTCCTCAACTTTTCACCCATTTTTTTATTATATCCTAAGAATCAATCAAGCAAATGGAAAATTCCAAAATTGGTGATCATCTATAGGATTTGGTCCATGGATAGCGAAGGATAGTGGTCCTTTAGGGAGGCCATATTAATGTCCTAAAACTCTATGTGTAGTCTAATATCATCACTTTTATTTCTTATCAAGAATAGATTGGACACCTAAGTTGTATCCTTATGGGTTATATAATCTTGGAGTCCACAAAATTTTATAGCTCCTTATTTATTTATGGCTCGATTTTGGGATTGACTAGGAATTGCTTCTAGTGGAATAGTTGCACATTAGGATCTATCTCAATGGTGTTTTAGGTAATATTTTTGTCATATCCCCCTTAGGTCCTCATAGTTCCATGTCATAAAATGGCAATAGCTCTACATAGTATAATAAATAACTCTATCCTCTTTTATGATAAACTTTTCTAGTTATAAAATGTAACTAGAGAATATTTCAACTTAATTTTATTACTTTTTTGGTTATGATCATCCCTCTCTTATTTTTATATTGATCATTGTATTTAAAAAATATTGGAGAGTCACCAATATATTTAATAGCTTATTGGTCTTTAACTAGATAGTTTGGTCCTCATATGCCTCTTCAATTTTAGACTTAAGTCTTTCACAAATTTTATAGAATTTAGATGAAATGATAAATATACTCATCACTTTTGAAGACTTATTAGTCTAAATAATTATTAGGAATTCACTTGTAACCAAATTCATATTCTACTCATTTGGAAACAAGTGTTTTATAAGATCAAATTATTTCCCAATCATTAAATATATTTACTATGACAAGATATTGGTACTTAGCAAACAATTTCTCATACAAAATGACAAAGATTCACATAATATATCATGAAAAGATCCATTATCTTTGTAGACTTACAAATCCATGTATGAAAAGCTATAATAATTACAAATAAATTATAGCTGGCTTTTGATTTATCAAATTTAAAACCATTCTGGAAGAGGGGACTACAAAAGAAATACCGGTGCATTTCTTGGCCCACCAAGCCAAAATAACCTATATTTTTATATTATAGTACTAAAATATAACTTGATGATCTATTAAACACTTATCACCTTATAATAGTCAGATATCCATGAGCCTACAAATATAATCCTACTTAATAATACATTTAAAATAATAACACTCTTGTTATCCCCAGGTAAGAATTTACATTGTTCCTCAAATAGACTACAAACCATGATAGAAACTCATTATAACATATATGTATTGAATAATTTAATTACCCTTGATTATTTCCTTCAAAATCATTACATGCCAAAACTAGATATAATCACAATGTAGTGTAATTTTCATATATGCCACAAATCAAGTTAGAACATTACTATCATGAAATGATTAACAAATATGTACTACACCTATGACATACTTAAAACCAATTTTCTCTTTGTAGTGTAGTAAAATGCATACCCTTGCATTTCACACTTGTTTGGGCCCACCTTACTTAATTTATGCTCATTTATGGCTTAATTAGTCTTATTTTGCATCCACAAGCCCTATGAACTATATATTTTATGACAAATCCTAACAAACATCAAAAGATAAATGATCATTTAATGTTTCTATTTGTGTGTCCCTAATTTGTGGACTGGGACTAATACGCCACCTTGGACGTCTTTGTCCTCCATGGGTCTTGGGACCTTGGTTTTGAAACCTCTCAATTAGGTCCCTTTTTGGAGTCTATGCTCCAAGATTTAAGCATTGGGACTAAGATGCCACCTAGGGCATCTTAGTCCTCCTTGGCTTATTTTTGGGGTCTAATTTCAAATTCGGGCGAGATTTAGCCTCCTTTAATTAATGATTTCATATGTCGGCTTGTTGTGGTGTAATTTCAGGATATTAAGCATTAATAAGTATAAATAAAAGTTTCCTTCACTCATTTTCCTCTAAGAAAGTTGTGATAGCATTCCTCACAGCATATTTGAGTTCACAAAAATATTCAAGAGCAATTCATCAAGCATTTAGAGTCATCATCTATATTCAAGCATCATGTCAAGGGTTTAGTGCATCCATTCATGTTGTTGAGCCAAGATTGTGGATGTAGCATTGAAGATCTATTTACAACCATTGTTCACACAAATCCAAGGATCCAAGATCTACATTCTTCATGGACACTACATGGTAGATTATAGATTTGCTTCACAAGACATCATCCAAGGCGATATCATTTACATATTTCATGTTTCATGCTTCATTTTATTCATTTCATCATTTGGTTTAATTACCAACAAGGGGTTTGACCAAGGCAAACCCCCATTCACTAACAATCAACATGTTTTCCCTGTCTTGCATATTTGTGTTTGCAGATCTAGGTTGAACACTTGAAGATCACTTGGAGTGCAAAGTTATCAAAGTTGCATTATAAAGTTATCATCTTCACGAAAACTCACCTACAGGCCAGATCTGGAAGTTTCAGGACCTCAGATCTGAGGAGAAGCAAGTGCAAACCTTGGACCTCAGGACCACATTCAAAGTCTTCAAAAATTTATAATGGGACTAATACACCACCTTGGGCATCTTAGTCCTCCACAAGGTATTTTTCAGGGATTCTTTGGGATTCTGTTCTGACATCCGAAGACTCCGCATCTGCCCCAAAAAACAACAGCGGGACTAATATGCCACCTTGGTTGTCTTAGTCCTCCATAGCACTTTTTGGTAGCTTTTCATTTTAAGAATCCTCATTGCATCTCCAGACTTCCCAGGTACACATATCATATCTCCTTGTCGCATATTTTCATTGTTTGCATCTCTCATTTAGCTTGCATAACTAGGTTTTGTAGCTCGAATGTTCATTTGTCTTTTCCAAGAATTTTCTTGTTGGTTAACCCTTTAAAATCTAAAAGATCCCCCTTCCTAGGTTCTCCTCATTGTGAATTGACTCACCTTGTGAGGTTGCCAGTCAATCCAATTAGGGTTCCTAGGACATTATTGAATGGTAATAGGAGAAAAGTGGTGTTTTATGACCTAGGCTATAAAGCACCTATTTTCCTATGGTTCACTCTCTACAGTATTTCATACTTACATACTTTCCTCTTAGGCTTTCCTATATCTAAAAATTCAAAACCCTCTCAAATGCAACAACAATTATATTTTAAGAGAAAATAACCTAGATTTATTACCTAGCACACACTTGAAACACTTAAGCCCTTTGATTTGAAATAGACTGGCATGAAATAATATGCCACATTAATCCTATCAATTCTTTTCATCTAAAATTGGTTTTCCCACTTCATTATTTGCATTCCCATGCAAATATTTAACTACAAATAAAAATCAATTTACTCAACCTCCTTATCTTTGTAGGTAAAAATTTGAACCTCTAGGTAGTTATTCTCTTTTATTGGTAGTGAAATTATGATTTTGCCAAACATTTTAATCCTTAGAGCCTTCAAATTTACATCTACAATTAGTTTTTCATTTTGTCAAAAAGTTGGTTGGTGACCATTCTCTGAGAATTTGTTGAACATTGTCTACATTTTCTTTTTGTCATACTTCAAACAATTAACATCATGTTAAATATTTTTCATTATGCATCAAATTGTATTAATGGTTACATACTTTGCCCCTCACACCTGAGCACTTTTAATTTCTTCTATAGACCTTTCTAAAATCACATGGAAATGATGTTTTTAAATTTAAGTAATACTACACAATGTGTTTTCTTCTTGATTTTGATATTTTACAACCCTTAAAACACCAAAAAAAATCCTATATATGGTGCCTCCTTCAACTTTCTTTGTTGCAGAAAACATCATAGAAGGTTTAAAAATGGTGTTTCATCTAGTGCAAGGTATTTCACTCTCCATGTCTAGGAGTTTGGACTGTTTGCTAAGCATTTTCACTTAGTTATTGTTGATTTCATTTGCACTCAAATTTTTTACCATGATGGTATTTAAAAAATAAATAAAACACCACCAAAATTGATGCTTGGGCATGGGGAATAATTTCTAGGTCATTTCTCACTTGTTCAGGTCATTTTTATTGAAGGTGGGTAGTTGAAAACATGTCAATCAATCTCAAAACTACTGCAATGGCATAGGAAGTGGTCCAAGAATATTTCAAGAGGTTAAAAAATAGTTTGTAGCTTGTAAATGTTGGAAATCAAGGTATAACTTGCAGCAATATGAACTTATTAAAGTGATTACAAATCTGAAATTATATATTCAAGATTACCATTAAAAGATTATTTGATTGACAATTGCAACAATGAAAGAAAAAACTACAATACCACAAGTCATCAAACACAAGTGACACAAGATATATGTGGAGAAACCCTTGAGAGGAAAAACTCCACAACCAAAGAGATCCAATGTTTGTATTAATCTTCAAGGAAGTACATCAATACAACAATCCTCTCTATAATCCAACAACACTTCATCGCTCTGATAACCTACAAACAAACTCTTCCAAAACCACCATCTCAAGGCTCCAATATACAGAAGTTTTTGGGAGAGAATACCACAAATAATATCCCAAAACAAAAATAAAAGCCACCTGGAAAAATCCACGTCCCCTTAGTGGACAACCCATAAATATGGTAAGATATTAAATTATCACATGGCCTTCACATGGGCACCTAACTCGCAACCAATTAGAATTGGTCAAACCCGAGTGCTCCATAACTCTCTGACAATTTTGATGGATACATGCATGAACATGCACCAACATGAAAACCTGGGTAGCCAACCATGCAAGGGCATGCAAAACATACAAATAAAATGCAAGGGCATGCACACTCAAGTAGTCCCCACCCACAAAGTTGGATTCCCAAGAGGAATATTCTCTTGGGATGCTCTGTAACCACCACCATAATGGGTCCACCTCTTTGAATGCAATTAAAATTTGTCATAGGAAAATAAATAATAAATATTGTGTCCCTCATGTCCCCTAGAACACTTTCCAAATAATGTGGGGACACATAAATCAACTTAGGATAGAAATTATAATGTAACCTATCCTAAAATTCTCCAACTTGACATTATACATTGCAATTGCATCCATGAGATACAAATAAAACATAATCAAGTACAATGATCAATGCCCATGGCCTTCATACACCAAGAGAACTTATTTGTGGTCACTGGCTTCGTGAGAGAATTTGCAACATTATCCAAAGTGGCAACCTTATCAATCAAAACCTTACCATTCTCTACTATTTCTCACACAAAGTGATACTAAACATCAACATTCTTAGTACAAGCATGATACATAAATTTTTTGTCTAAACATGTGGCACTCTGACTATCACATCCAATCCTGACAGTCCTACAATCAAAACTAATGCCATTACCAAGTCTCTGTAACCAAACAACCTCCTTAGAGGCATGTGTAGCAGCCATATACTCTGCTTCGGTGGTGGACAATACAACTGTAGGCTGCCCCTTACTCATCCAACTCACTACACCTCCAAAAAATTAAAAACATAGCCACTTGTGGACCTTCAACTATCCAAGTCACCTGCCCAATCTACATCAACAAAACCTTGTATGTCCAATGACTTACCCACATCATTAGTACCATGATAAACCAAATAGTAATTTAAAGTACCACACAAATATCTAAACAAGCTCTTAACAAAATTCTAATGCTCTCTACTAGGGTTAGACATAAACTTTCTCAAAACTCCATTGCTTTGGCTACATCTGGTTTAGCGCAAACCATTGCATACATTAAACTATCGACAACACTAGCATAAGGAATATTAGACATCTCTTCAAAATCATCATCAAAATTAGGACACATGTCTAAACTCAACTTATTACCAACTAGAAATGGAATATTTACTGGTTTACAGTCATGCATATCAAACCTCTGCAAAATAGTATCAACATACTTACTTTGACTTAACCAAAGCTTTATGTGAACCCAATATCTACTAATCTACATTTCAAGAATATATTTTGCAGCCCCCAAATCCTTCATATCAAATTTTCCAGAAAGCTGAGTCATAAGCTCCTTAATCGTCACCTTGTTGTTACACATAAACAACATGTCATCAACATATAAGACAATGATTATAATTTGATCATCAATAACCTTAATATAAACACAATGATCCTCTCCACTACTAAAAAAACCTAAATTCAATGTAAAGGCATCAAACTTTTGGTACCACATCCTGGGTGACTGTTTCAAACCATATAAATATCTCTTTAACTTGCAAACCAAGTGCTATTATCCTTTCACAACAAAACCATTAGGTTGTCACATATAAATCTCTTCCTCAAGATTCGCATACAACAGAGCAGTTTTAACATCCATTTTCTCTCTCAAAATCATAAGTTGCAACATCAATAGATAATAGGAATTTAATAAAAGTTAACTTAGCAATAGGAGAAAAAAATTCATCGAAATCAACTCCCTCTCTCTTGGAGTGGCCCTTGGCAACCAATCTGGCCTTGTACTGCTCTAACCGACCATCTCCTCCAAATTTATTTTAAATACCCACTTGTAACCAATGGGATTCCTTTCTTTGGGAAAACTCACAAGATCCTAGGTATCACAACTATCCAAAGTCACCATCTCCTCCTACATGGCCTACATCCAAGATTCACTCTCTTCTAAAGAAAGAGCCTCCCTGTCGGATCTAGGTTCATCGCCAGTACTCAACAAAGCAAATACAAAACAAAAATTAGATGGGCTATATCTGTCAACTGGATTCTATTTCCTTGTGGATCTTCTAAAGGTAGGAGTAAGGGGCTCTTCCTGCTCTTCTTCTACGTGCTCATCCTACACATCATCTGAACTCTCTGAACCCTCTTCTTCTTTTCCATCCTCCAATCCATTTGGTTGTTCTTCCACATGTGCATCTCCCTGCTTTTCAATATTTGTCTCGAATTTTTTTGTTTGTTTTATATTTCTCCTTTGGTTTTTCTTCACCTGAGTAAGCTCTAAATTCCTTGAAAATCACATCTCTAGAGAAAACCATTTTATAAGTTAGTGGATTCCAAATCTTATAACCTTTTACATTCTCATCATAACCAACAAAGATGCATTTATGTGCTTTTGGATCCAACTTAAAATGCTTCTCTTGAGGCACATAAGAAAAATCCTCACAACCAAAGACCCTTAAATATGAAATAGAAGGCTTTGTACCTATCCACACTTCGTAAGGAGTTTTATCAACAAGAGCTGAACAAGGAGATTTATTAACCAAATAACATGCAATACTTACAAATTATTCCTAAAAGAATCTATCAAGCTTAGCACCACTGAACATTCTCTTAGCCCTTTCCATCAAGTTTCAGTTCATTCTCTCTGCCACCCCACTTTGTTGAGGAGTATAAGGAGTATTCTTTTGCCAAAAATACCTGCATTCTTACAGAACTTGATTAATTCCCTAGAGCAATATTCACCCCCATTATCATATCTCAACACCCTTATCTTATAATCTATTTGCTTCTCAACTAAGGCTTAAAATTCCTTAAACTTAGTGAAAACTTCAGATTTTGCATGCATAAAATAAATCCAAGTGTATCTTGACACATCATCAATGAAAGTAACATAATATCAAGATTTCCAAAAGAATCAACACCCATTGGTCCAAACACATCCGAATGAATTATCTCTAATAATATCTTATCTTTATTAGTCCCATTAGGAAATGATGATCTATTATGTTTACCAAACACAAAATTCTCACAAAAATCATTTTTACCAACAAAATAATCAAAAATATTGTCAACCAACTTTTCATTCAAAATAGTCTTAAGACCTTTTTCACTTAGGTGACCCAATCTATGGTGCCATAACATACATGCATTTTCAGTGCCAGTTACATTGGAATAATTACAAAAAGTAGATGCATTAAGCCTAAACAAAGTCCCAATTTGAGATCCTTTGTACCTATCACCAAATTCCCTCTTACCAACCTACAACCAAACTTGTCAAATGTCACATGCATCCCATAATATTCAACTTGGATACTGGAAGTAAATTTCTCACAACTCCTAGAATATGTAAAACATGATCAAGAGTTTTAACCCTTCTATCACTTAAACACAACTTTACCTTTCCCTTACCAACAATCTTCTTTGAGTTGTTATCACCAAGGAAAACTTCTCCCTCATCATAAGTTGAATATGAAGTAAAAAACTCCTTATGAGGAGTCATATGGTAGGAGCAACCTGAATCAATAAGACAAGCATCTTCACTAATAGTGTTAATAGAAATAAACAAAGCATCAAAATCATCTTCTAAGGACTTTTCCATGGAATCATCCAAACTCTTTTTCTTCTTCCTACATTCCTTCACATTCCCTCTCTTACCACAATTCCAACACTTTATTTTTCTCTTCTTGGGGGGTTTTAGAACGTCCTTTAGGCTTGTCTCTCTTCTTGTCCCCTTTAGGCCCTCCTTTTTCTTTGGACCTTCCTCGCACATGCAAGTCATCTTGGGAGCCCACATTCATGGAATTTATCTTCTCTTCTGAAAGAAGTAGAGTAATGAGGCTATCCATCTTCTATTTTGTACCACCACCAATTATGGCAATAATTAGATTTTCCCAAGATTTGGGTAAAGAGAAAAGCAACAAAATACATTTATCTTCTTCTTCTAACTTAACATCTATAGATGCAAGCTGACTTATAATCATATTAAAATCATTTAAATTTTTTGCAATAGAATCACCATCCTTCATTTTCAAAGAATACAAACGTCTTTTGAGATACAACTTATTAGTAAGACTTTTAGTTTGATAGATATCACCTATCCTCTTCCATAAATTGTATGTGGTTGCTTCTTCTTAAACATTCAAGAGGAAAAAATCTGCAAGACACAACCAAATGGTTCCTCACGCCTTCTCATCCATTTTCCTCCAATCTTCATTGGACATTTTCTTTGGTTTTGTTTCCTTCAAAACTGCCAACTATTGATCGAGCACTCTTCAAGGAGATCCTCCATATTCAAATTCCACATCTTGTAGCCAATTCCATTGAATTTCTTAATATCAAAATGGGAAGTAGAAGCCATGGTTTACAATCTTCACAAATCTACAAAACCTACAATGCACAAGCTCCCACTGCAACAAAAAAACCTTCAACACTCAAAAGAAAGGTGTCCCTCTCTTAATAGAACCTTAGCTCTAATACCAAATTTTGGAAATCAAGGTATAACTTGCAACAATATGAACTTGTTAAATTGATTACAAATTTAAAATTATATACTCAAGATTACCATAGAAAGATTATGTGATTGACAATTACAACAATGAAAGAAAAATTTGTAATACCACAAGTCATCAAACACAAGTGACACAATATATATGTGGAGAAACCCTTACGGGAAAAAAAATCCACACAAAAAGAGATCTAATGTTTGTATTAATCTTCAATGAAGTACATCAATACAACAATCCTCTCTGTAATCTGGCAACACTTCATCGCTCTAACAACCTGCAAACAAACTCTTCCAAAACCGCCATCTCAAGGCTCTAATATATATAATTTTTTGGGAGAGAATACCAAAAATGGTATCCCAAAACAACAAACAAATCCACCTAGAAAAATCCACGCCCCCTTAGTGGACAACCCATAAACATGGAATACAATATTAAATTATCACATGGTCTTCACATGGGTGCCTAACCCACAACCAATTAGAATTGATCAAACCTGAGTGCTCCATAACTCTCTGACGACTCTAACAGCTACATGCATGAGCATGCACCAACATGAAAACCTAGGCACCCAACCATGCAAGAGAATGTAAAACATGCAAATAACATGCAATAACATGCACACTCAAGTGGTCCCTACCCACAAAGTTAGACACCCAAGAGGAATATTCTCTCAGTATGCTCTGCAACCACCATCGTAATGGGTCCACCTCTTTGAATGCAATTAAAATTTGTCATAGGAAAATAAATAATAAATATTTTGTCCCCCATGTCCCCTAGAACACTTTCCAAAGAATGTGGAGACACATAAATCAATTTATGATATCAATTATAATGTCACCTATCCTAGTAGTAAATGGCTCCAAAACTATTCTAAAAGTTCTTCCACATGAGACTTTCCATTCTAGCACCCAAAAACTTAATATTGCAAGTTTGAATGAGGCTAAAAGCTCCAAATTAGTGTTTTTGTAATTAAAAAGAACACAAAAAACAAGATGCACATGAAGGAGAGAAGGAGATTAGACACCAAAATTGATCCCAAACAACAGGAGTATCAACCAATGAGAAAACCATCACCCAAAATTTTCCTAAATTGTAATTTTTATTTCATTATTTTCCTCAAACTACAATGGCACACTCTTATGCCACATAGAAATGCAATTAATTTGGGGCCCATTCAAAACAACATAGAAGAAAACTCTTTAAACTCCCCTCATGTATGAAAAGAAATATAATTTATGAGGTGCCACTCCTTTAATCTTCCTCATCAACAAGTGAAACAAGCCAATGAAAAGCCCATCATTGGAAATTAATTCATCACAACTTCATTTTTACTTCCCTCTTCAAAAACACAATGGAACAATTTTCCTCCATGTGTACATTTCAAATACATATTGAAATCCCACTTAACCCCATGGTTAGAGCAATTAAGGAGGTTAGCACAATTTTGAAGTTACACGAAAGATTAAATTTGTTAAGTACGTTGAAGTCATTAAAAATAACTTTTAAAATAAAACTTTAATTATTATTTTTGCATATCACATGCCTTTCTTAGGAGGAACTAATTGAAATGTTTATAAAAAATATTTAACCCCCACATTATATTTAAAATGTTAAAAAATGTTTTAAATATTCACAAGTTAAAAACATTGTGAAACTAGCGATTTACAAAACTTTACAAGCGAGAGATGAAATCAGCACCAAAAGCTCATATGAAATTTAGGTGCCATAAAAAAATTTAGAGGTTAATATTTAATGCGGATCCTCATTTTATCATTGAAAATTACACATCAAATTGGTTTCTAGGAGCTCCTTTGTAATCGAGGCCATCCAATAGGTTGTTTAAAAAAATTGTGTTGACCTTGAAACTTATTTGACAACTATGAAATCAAAGTTCAAGATTCATATTGAGAAAAAATACTCGCACCATTGCTAGAATGGAGAAATTTGTAATTTTTTATGACACCTTACAGACCCGCTTAGAAACATTTGAATATTAAAATCAACCTCAAAACATTTCTGATGATCACAAAATTGGGTTTGCATGCTCACCATGAATTGTCTAAACTTCATCCCAAGTGGATTCTAAAGACATGTTGTTGATTGTGATATTTTAATGCCAACATCTCTTGTTCAACCTGTCACTTCAAGGCCTGAAAAATAGGTCTCTCTATCAAACTAAAAGTCATCTTGTATGGGAAATGATGCAAAAACATAAGGTGTCAACACAATACAGTAAGAAATGAAATTAAAATCACCTAAACATGAGGACAATCCCTCGTAAGAGGTTTCCCTACTAGGGGGAACAAGCCCTCTACCAAATAGAACAATGATGGGTTACTTCTAAGAAATGACATGCTTCCCACTACAAAGTCATTTGATTTAAAGCTTAAGGTATGACACTTGTTGATGAAGTGACAACATGTGAAGTCTCACTAGGTTGAGGGGAATAAATTTTGTG
This sequence comes from Sequoiadendron giganteum, assembly GCA_007115665.2. NCBI lineage: Eukaryota > Viridiplantae > Streptophyta > Pinopsida > Cupressales > Cupressaceae > Sequoiadendron > Sequoiadendron giganteum. Next base: position 464,959,522 of record CM021107.1, read on the forward strand.
TGCAAATTTTTCTCGAGAAATGACCAAAAGATTAAACAGATAACAAAATAATGAAAACAAGGCACTAGAGGACACTAGTGCAAGTGCACAAGTGTTCAAGTCTAGTGCTAGAGTCCTAGTCTAATGAAAACATCATATTTTGGTGTCAAAGTCTAGATAGGTCCTAGAGTCCTTCCTAACATTGTAGTCCTAACTCTAATGCTAATGTCTTGATTATTGAGCAAACCCAAGCTCAATTTTGGTCCTCAAGACATGCACAACATGCAACAACTACAAGGAAAGGAACATGATGAAAAATAGACTAAAAAATGGAAAACAATCAAGGAACCAAAGTGATCCTTGACACTCAATCACACAAGACACACTAGCCCACAAAGGAGATGACTTCTAAGGGCTAAGAGACCACAAGAGGCTCCAAAATAATAAAAATGACACTAGGGGTGAAGGGAAATGTGACCTAAAGCTCCCATTCATGCCAAGACCACACAAAGAACCCCTAAACAACCTCACAATGAGGTAGGTCCTCTCAATCAAATATGCTAAGAAACATGAAAGGAAATTAAAACTTTCAATGATCAAATTGCATATTTTATCCAACATTTCAATAAATTTAAAAAGCATAAAAGCTGACAAGAATGTTCAAATCCAACAATGGAACACATAAAATAATCTACATATTTGATATCACTTATGTGGTAAAATTATAATCACTCCATTCAGGAGGTTCCATTCACATGATTACACATGAGAAGAGGACTCAAATGTCCTTCAACTTACATTTTACAAGATATTACAATAGTAAAATAAATGAATTGAAAAGTATTTACCAACTTAATCACGATCTTGGAGCTCCTCCCAAGATCCTTGAATCCCCAGTGGTGGTTCCATGGTACCCAACCACGTGGAACCCAAAGGCCCACTCCCACCATGCTAGGAGATAGTCACATAGGCCACAAGCACACTCACACCAAACACATGGGAGAAGGCTTACACACATGCCATATATGCAAAGAATACACAAAACATACACATAATTCAAGAATCATTGAATCACCATCATATGATGGACAAGAATAAAAATACTCTAAACACCAATGGCATAAAACACAATATTCTCATTGGGCATAATAACCAATGGAATAAATAAGAAACTCTCATTGGGCACACACACCAATGGAATAAGGATAAGATGTTAGATAGGAGGTAGTGAGTGTCATTGCAAAGCTCATAGTGATGACTACGAGAAGTTAGGTATGAATCAACTAGTCCACATGAGGAACCCAACTATCAAGATCTAGTGCTCCCAAAGTGGGTATTCCTTCTATGATCATAGTAGGCCTATACAAGTGCTTTGGCTATGTCATAAGGATAATTATCTTGGTTATTTTCAAATTTTATATGTCATTAGTTATCACTTATTAATGAGACTCTCAACCATCATATCCTTAGGCCCCTTTTTTCCCTAAATAATGTCAAGATCACTCCCCTATGAGTCTCTAATACCTTCATCCTAGGTTCATCACGAATCATCACAATTGAGTGTGGCATGGAAACAAGGCACAATTTTTTTTTGAACATGATTCTAAAACAATCCTTATGAAAATCCATGAAGGAGATGTGAAATACCTCAATCCAAAACATCCAATTTTACTAATTATGTTTGCATGTAAAAACCATAAATTTTATTCATACTTTATTAATGAAGCTCAAATTTTTCCATTTTTCTAAAACTCAAAATTTAAAAAGATGAAAAGTGCCCTTTAGATAAACTATGAACAAGACCTAATTCAAGCAATAAAATTTGAATTTTGAGATTTTCGTTTTATTTATATGATGAGGGCACAAAATAAAAAAAATTGAATCTTTAAAAAAAAAAGTACTCTAGTTTTTAAATATTGCGAACCAAGAGTGAAGTCCTATGCTTCCCTAAGAGTGAGCAAGACATCCAATATGGAAAAAAAATCAAGAAACAAGAGAGGGAAGAAGAATTACCTTAATTTCAAATACACCAAAAACATGGATTTAATTTAATTATGACACAAATGGGTGAAGTTTAACCCATATACACACCAAGCAATCTTTTTCCATTCCAATCCAATTCCACGCCAAGCTTTCACAATTGAAAATGAGAAAAATCCTCCAATTTCAATTTTTTAACGAGAGAGATTTTTGGGAGCTATTTCTCTTCCAATAATGAAATAAAAGATTTGTTCTTTTCTTTTTAATCTTTTGGCTTATTTTTTATTTTCCTAAAAATAAATCCTTTATTTCCTTTTATTATTTTTTTGATTTTTTTTCCAAATTTAATTTGAGCAAAATAAGACATTCAATAATTAATTCATATGCACACTCTCTCTCTCTCTATATATATACATTCTCAATTCAAAGGATTTTTTTGAAAAATAAATAAGTTAACTTTATTTCTTTTTCCTTTTTTTTTGAAAAATAGAAATATTTTGCTAAGTAATATATTCAAACATTTAATTCCCAAAACTTCAAACAAGGAATTCAAACTATTAATTAAATCAAGCAATTACTAGTAACTCACAATATGAACAAACTTCAAAATTTCCTCTATTTTAGGTTTGGGTTAACATTAGGTCAAACATGACACATCTCGTACTTGATTGGGGTATGATCAAGAATAAAAAAGGGAGGTCCAGTGTGACATCTTAGAATTAACCACCATTGGGGAATAAATCAGACATGCATAATCAAGTGGATAAATAACCCTCCACCTATAACCACTCAACACACATGTCAAGTGTACTTGCTCAATATATATAATGATCGAAGCATAGCATAATCACCCAACGAGGTACACCATCATATAAAATGAAAATTACTGCATCTAAATGTCATATAATCATGATAGCATTTAATCACAACATAAATAAAAATATGCATATTCATAAATTAAATCATTATGATAATTCAGTCATATAAGCATCACATATGCATCTTAAGAAATACCACAACAATATAAAACATCAAGTCCTCACAAGAAACTTGGTACATTGCCACACACACATCTCAAAGAAAACAAAACACCAACAATTGACATGTTGAGGAAACTCATATCGAAATATAGAGGTGTTCCATACACACCATAAAGAACAAGAATAAAAATCACAACCAAAACTCACAATGAAAATGGTGAAGCTAAAACATTGATAAACACCCAAAGCAACAAGCACAAGCACACCTATGTATCCCTTGATACATAATTGAGGAAAATACCGATAACAAGACATCTCAAGGCTACAAACATGAGGGCATTATATAATTACCTTTGTTTGCCTTGATAATGACTAGGTCATTATTGCTCAAAAAACTCTTAAAGGCTTGGATCTCAACTTTGGAGATGTTACTCTTGGGTGATTTGACATGCCTTAGAGTAACACAATAATCTTGCCTAAATTCTTAAGCTAGGTTGATAGGAAGATATTATAAAAAATTTTTAATTTTCAATTAAAAAATCAATGACATGGATGAAGGGAGGGGTAATCACAAACCCAAAGCCTCTTTTTAAAAAATTGAAGACACTTGGGTCTAAGGTGGCATTAGAAAGGTTACTGACCAATTTTTTCCCCCAATTATGCATGACGTGGGAGGCAAGGGATGAAAGGTTAATGTCAATGGGGTTATGGACATGTGGAAAGACCAACCCTTGGGGAAAGTGAAACACATGGTGAGGGGTGGAGGAATGCGGTTAAATGGTTTTGTCAACTTGGTGAGAGAAAAATAGGTAGGTTGAGTTCAATGGGGGATATGGGGAAGGATAAGATGGGAGGGGTCGATATTGACCACCTCACACTTGTAATTAGTGGCGAGAAGACTCAAAAAGTGATAGGAGAGAGGTTGAGGGCTTGAGACAAGTCATAGAAAATATTGGAGAGAAAATCACCATTACTATTGTTAGTCAACAAACAAGAAAGAAGTTGAGAAATTTCTAGAGGAGGCATATGTGGAAATATTTGAGGATGACCATTGGGAACCTAACATACCTAGTTGTTGGAACCACTTTTTTAAGGAGATCATTTAGTTTGTAATTGAGAAGGTTGGACCATTGTGAGATTTGACAACTGCACACAAACGTGGGCTCATAAAGAGATGGACTTGAAATGTATGAATAATTAATGGCATTTCTACTTTGGTTATAAGGGCATTACAAATTTGTGCTCATGTGATCACATTGACCTAGAGATCACCCACCTCTCCCAAGTCTTCCAATTGAATGGGTACAAAAAGAAAGCACATTATAAGAGCATTCAAGCAAGCTAAATTTTGATGTGACCCCAAACTCAAGATTATCTCTCCCCCTTCCCTCTCAATTTCTCCCCTCCCCTACATCAAAGGCCTTTGTAATAAAATCTCCAAGATTCTTCTTAAAAGGGTCTTCATTGTTCCTTTAAGCCCATTTGGACCCTTAGAAATCACACACCCTCTCCTAATGACTCTAGAGATATCCTTATTAATGCAAGTGTCCACAAAGTGATATGTTCTTGTGGAACCCTACATTGGTGAGACGAGTCACTCAATTATCACCAGAATTAAAGATCATCACATTGACATAAATCATGAGTGAGTCTTGAAATCAACCCCTTAGAAGATACCCAAATCTTGGCCAAGAGATAATTTTTGCTAAAATCGAACATCACAACCCCTTAGAAGATACCCAAATCTTGGCCAAAGAAGATAATTTCTTCAAGAGAAAATCATAGGAGCCATATAAATCTCCAATCATGTCTCCAACCTTAATTGTGATGGTGGTCAAAGTCTAAGTTTCTTTTATCATCCCCTAATAACTCACTGTAGAAACTAGTCTCCTCGAAGATAATTTCTTCAAGAGAAAATCATAGGAGCCATATAAATCTCCAATCATGTCTCCAACCTTAATTGTGATGGTGGTCAAAGTCTAAGTTTCTTTTATCATCCCCTAATAACTCACTGTAGAAACTAGTCTCCTCGTCCTTCCTAATTGTGAATTTGTGGAAGAATCACTTGGCTAAGGAGCCATCTTGATTTTTTTATGAGGAGAATGTCTAAGAAGGGGAGTTGGTTGTCAAATTTTATCACTTTGGTAAAGGATATACAAGGGGCTATGTTGTTCACATGAGAGTACACGATTCTTCTTAAAGAGGGCCTTCGTTGTACCTTAATCCCATTTGGACCCCTAGAAATCACATCCCTTCTCCCAAAGACCCTAGAGATCTCCTTCTTAATATAGGTATCTACACAACAATTTGTTCTTGTGGCACCCTACAAAATTGTGAGATGGGTTGTGAATTTAGCACCAAAATCAAAGAGCATCATGTTGACATAAGAGTGTTCAAGCGAGCAATGTGATCCCAAACCTGAGGTTGACTCTCCCCCCTTCCCTCCCAATTTCCTCCCCTACAATGAAGGCCTCTAATACACACACATACGTAATAAATATATGATATAATTATTCATTCATTTATTTTTATATTATTTATTTATGTTTATTAAATACAAAACATGTATAATTAATTTTTAGAAGATCATGGTGCACAAATTGCATAAATAATTAGACATTTAAATACTAGAAGATTAGCTTAACTTGTGAAGAAACAAACATGACAGTTGGAGTCTAAGTTTCTCTTAGCAACCCTTGGTAACCCACTTTAGAAACTAGTCTCCTCCTTCCTAATCATCTTGCTCAATCTCCCACCTTAGCCCAAGCCCCCTACCTCTTTTAGATTTTCCACCCGTCCCTATTTCTTAATCTCTCTAGCCTTCTTTTAGCCTTTGGTACCCATCCTTACCTTTTCTTGTAGAGTGTTGGGTTAACCTTCTCTCCTTGTAGTTTTGTGAGTTACCCTTCTCCCCTCTTAATTGGCTCTTCTCCTACTTTTGTCTAGTTACTTAGACAACTTGTAGGGGATGGTAATGTCTATCATATTTGAAGAAGAAAATATTGAGAAAAGTGTGAAACTTCTGCTCAAAATCCACAACATGAGAATGAACATTTAGAATCATAAAATAGTAAAGGTCCAAATAGGGATGTACTACATGTATCTTTTGTTTTGGGTAACATCTCACTTCTTTGGTTATGATTTTTTCTAAGTTTTTTTATGGATACAATTGAATTACATCTAGATAATGACATCTTTATCCTTTAAGCATATTACAACATGCAAAAAAAGTCCTAAAAATAGAAAAATAGAGATTCAATCTACAAATTAACTATATGAATTTTTTGGATCCGAACAAAAATATCTCACTTCTTTAATATATATATAATTTTTTTTTTATGAATACACATGCATTTAGATAGTGCCATCCCTTCTCTTTTGAATGAACATACATCTATTCCATAAACTTCCTCCAACTAAACTTCTATAAAAAGATTTAATTTATCACAATCACTTAAAAATCGAAACTTTTAACATAATCAAAATAACACATTATCTATGGATTCACACGAATGAAATGTCTTTAAAATTCAATAAAGAAAAATACAAGAGATAAGGGAAGCGCCGTGTGAGTAGCAGGAGCCCTAAGCAGCATGGGACCTTGTCTGGATACATAATGTGACCAGGTTCTGCATTACTATATGCTGACATTTCTTTGGATTTTGAATTCTAATGTTTCCTTACATCTCTACCGCATCTTCCTGCAATCTGGTCAAAACAGCAAACATAAAATTTGGAGAAATCACTTGGAATTGCAGGTCCCTGGAATTGAATTTACAATGTGTACAGTCGCGGGTTCGAATCCCTTATTGTCTACATTTTGGATAAGAAACTCAGATTTCAGTAAACGTATCAATTCGTCACGCCTTTCCTCTGGTAAAGTATGTTGCAATACAATCAGTGTAGATGCCGAAAAAATTAAGCGTTTACTTAACGCCAAGGGGAGTCCCCCCAAGCAAACTTCAAAACCTGTTAAAAGGCTCCGTAGAAAAGAGACTTCGGATTTTAGAAACATTGATTCCAAGACTAGAGATAATGCGAAAGTAGATGTTTTCGCAGAGGATTCTCCATTCAAAGCTTCTTTTGAGGATTACATTAAAATAATGGACGATGTTAGGCGTAGACGGGAGCTGAATGAAAGCGGCGAAGAAGAACGACACAAGGAATTAATTGCAGAAAAGAGTGTTAAATTGTGCAAGAAACCTGAGCAGAAGGTAACAAGTGTCTATGGAAGTGCTCGTTTGGAAGCGAAATTCGACCGGATTAATTTAAAGGCAAAGAGAAAACAAAAAACGGAATTATTAGATTTTCAGAGTAGAGCGCGTTTTAAAGAGTTGAATATGAAGAATTTAAAAAAATTGAACGGGAAGAAGACAGATATTGTAAGTGATGAAGATTTTAGTATGAACCCCGGCTCTAGGGTTAGCAGGGAGAGTATGAGAGAACTTGTTAAGGATTCTCTTGATTTGAATGCAAAGGTTGGGCTCAGGACAAAGGTGGAGCGCGGGGTTAAAACACGGGAAGTAGTAAGAGAGTTGAAAAACGCAAAGGTGAATGGAGTAGCATTACGTAAATTAAGAGAAAGGAAGTACGGTAATAGCAAATTGGAGCATTCTCACGTGGTGGGTGGGAGTAAGACAGAGAACAAAGCTTTTCAGTTCTGTGCAGAGACAGGCCCCTGGGTGAAACCAGAGGAACGAGCTCAGCGACTTGCAGAACAGTAGGTCCCTTCTCCTTTATGTCTTCTATTGTTTTCTAAAAGAAATGCTTCTTATAGTACACCAAAGAGCGTGATAGTTACATGAAGTGGACACAAGTTGCATCTGAACAACAGAGTTATATGAAAATTTTAGTCTTATGTTTAAGTGTACGCAATGTAGTATTGTAGAAGAGTTTCCAAGAGTCAATTGTGTCATCAACTTAGTTTTGAATTTTTTTGTCAACTTTTCCAGGATTAAACTTCATATAAGCTTATCTGAATTAGTGTTTTAATTGTCCTTTTTAGGACAACACAAAATGAAACAGTGTGTATGGTAGGACTGTTTTTCAAATAATAAGAGAAAGATCCCTGAGATTTACTCAAACTTAAAAACTAATAGAATCTAGAAGCATACAAATTGTACAAGATTTAGAAGGGGGTTTTGCATAAATCTATATATTTAATTTGACTGATTTTTTAGTTCTGGTTGCAAGCACTAGACTATCAACAATGAAGACTTGCAGCTAGATTTTTAGATTTGAAGAGAGTAAACTATCAAGCACATATGGTGAACTCAAGTTCCTATTGGTTAACGTGAAAAACAATATCTGGTTGTGACGAAGATATTTGAATGGAAGACAGATGAATTCTGATTGTTGGCTAAAGTAGAGACCAACAAATCTACATTGACAAGAAAGAATCAAATAAGTGAACACCTCATGGTTTTATGAAATAAATAGCTTTAGTGCATACAAAGCTGCAATTTGGTTAGATAGATTTTTTCAATACTAAGCTTGACCAACTATAATTCTCTGTCAATTTAATATATAAAATTACAAACATTCAATCACAATTACACAAGCACTTCTACTAAAAAAAATGGCTTTTGTAGCATAAGTGCAACTTCCATCAATATTTGTTAACTTTCACGAAAATACAATAACTTCCTTGATAATAGGTTCAACATCAACTATGATTACAAATTATGTGCTCAAGGCACTTATTTATAAGCTCTCAAGAGGCAGCTTTAAAGGGAAAACAATAATAAAATAATATAAATGAAATATCACTTTAAAGCAGCCCTATTCGTATCTGCAGAAAGAGGAAATAAAAGTCTCTTAAAACAAAACTAATTCTAAAACAATTTACAAAATAAAATCTTAATAATAAGCTTAAGTCTATCTCCTTTGGGATTTTTTTTTTGTCACTTAAGTCATTTTCAAAAATTTAAAATAATCTTTGACTTGCAAACTTTGTTAAATCTTCTGGAGCCTCTCAAATATGGCAGATTTTTTCTGGTGCTTGTGAAAATTGTTTAAGCCTATTGATGGAAATGAAATTGATGATTACCTTTGAAAAACAATTTTTTGAAAAGTGACTTTCTAAAAATAGCAACTTTCTAAAAGTAGAAAGTTGGATTTTCAAGCTCTTCTCACCATTCATTGAAAAAACAAACCTCCTAAAAATAGTAGTTTCCAAAAATAGTTTTCTTTTGAAAATTAGGTGAATTTTCTTTTGAACCATGAGATTATGCTTGTAAGATTTGGTTGTGGAGATAGCTACCCAAGATTTAGAGGTCTAATGGAAAGCACAAAGTACTCAAAAGATCAATATGACAAGAATAAACTATATCCCTAACAAAGAATGCAAATACAATGCATATACTATATATGAGACCTATTGGTGTGCATTTCATTACTCACTGAACACAGAATAAAATGTCCAAAGACACTCTATCCTCTCTTGAACAAAGTCACCGCGTATGCTAAGATTGCGAGAAGATCATATGGCGACTCCAAGGTTTCTTTCGTCAGGTCATGACACGTGGATAAGCTCAATGGGCGTTGTGATATGCTGGTAACACAAAAGGACTTATGTTAGAATTTATTCACAAGCTTAGGACTTAGACGGTTTTAATGTTAGCTGCTCTTTCCATTGGGGCTTTTAGGATTTCAAAAAAAAAAGATAAGGGTACAGGAGCTCTAATCTATCCCTAAGAATTCAAGAGACGGTAATGATTGGGTGAAACAAAATAATTGCACTTTGCTTCGCCTCCCTGGGACAACTACACAAAGTGGGTGCAATCTTCAAGGGGTGTGATTATAATTTTCATGTCTAGAACAATACTCATTCAGACTGAAGTTAAGCATCCACAATTTAAAAGCTCAGGCTAACTTCACGCATTGGATAAAAATCATCTATCCAAAGAAAGTATGAGCTAGGTTTCACCAATCACCACTATCAGATCTTTCATTCATTTAACATTCAAATAAAATTCTACTCTAATTCTAATCTAAGTGTTGAAGGAGATATGTAACCTTGCAAACCACTTGACAATAAAAGGGATTCAAAGCAAATCATGCATAAGAGCTTTTATTATCAGAAATGGCAATGTGCAACAATTTCATACTACTCACTTCACCCTTTACAAATGAGGGGTGAGCTCAATTTATGGGCTCTTTGATTACAATTCAATGGCCAAGTTTGATTTCGAATCAATGGCCGAGATTACAAAATAAAACCCTAATTAGGGCTTGTCACAACTAACTACCTCTCGACCAATGAGAGAATTACATTTTGGGACACTTGTCTTTTTGCTAAATATAAATCAATTCCATGGATAAATCAGGTTCATTGAACCTAGACATGTTGACTTGGAACAATTTGATTGGTTGGAAGATGACGATGCGCCGCCTCAACGTGTTGGATGTCCTTCTTGGTCACCTTGCTCTTTTTCCATGTACTTGCCTTAGAATATCTTTCCTTGCCGACGACTCTGTCCTTTGAAACTCCTTCAAGTGCCTTGAATTTGGAGAAAAACTCCCCTGTTCTTTCGCTACAATGGAGGAAATTGGAACTTTCTCTGTGAAGTATGATTTTGGCTATTCAATTTCATTTTGTAACACCATGTGGACCATTCGACACTTAGCCAAGATTTTGGCCATCTCTATGCTTGAAATGAACTTTGCTTGTGGATTTGCCTTCAATTCTGAATTTGGCTTGTGCTAAGTAGGGCAGATTTCATCCTTGGACAAGGATTTTATTCATTTCCCCTTTACTTTTCCTCTTTATTCTCTTCATTTTCCCTGTTTTCTTTCCAACACTTGGTCAAAATTTAATTCTTTTGTTGTAGAAAAATTCCACACTTAGCTATTTTTGTGTTTCCTCTTGGCAAATTTTACCATGTTTGCTTCTAACCTTGGCGGACTTTGGACTTGGCATGCCATTTTTCTATTATGCTTGAGCGGACTTTGGACTTTGGCAAGACATCTTCCTTCATTTCTCCTTGGCGGACTTGGTTGTGTCTTAGTCATGCTTGATTTAGCCTTGGCAAACTTCATGATTGGTTGGCCATGTTGGGGCGGAGTTGCTCATTGCTTAGGGAATTTCCATGACACTTATCCAAATTTTGAAATTTTATTCTCCAAGGTATCAACATAGCCGATTTTTTGAGTTTTCTCTCCCCAAGGTATCAACACTCAGCCAATTTTATGAGTTTTCTCTCCCCAAGGTATCAACACTTAGCCAATTTTATGAGTTTTCTCTCCCCAAGCTATCAACACTTAGCCAATTTTATGAGTTTCCCTTGGCGGACTTCATCTTCTCTTTGACAAGGCAAACTTTGAAGCTGGCTGGACAAGATGCATTTTCCTCTAGGCGGACTTTGTCTTTGGCTTGCCATCTTTCTTGGGTGGAGTTTACATACCCTTTGCCATGTTTTTTCTTGGAGGGCGGACTTCATGCTTGCTTGGACATTATCCTTTGCTGGGCGGACCTAGAGCTCTTCATGCCATGTTTGGGCGGACTTCACAGGTGGCTAGACACTTTCATCTTCCTAGGGTGGACTTTGCACTTGGCTTGCCATCTCCTACCATCCTTAGGCAGAGTTAGTCAACACTCAGGCACTTCCTTCTTGGGCGGACTTCAAGACTTTCATGCCATTGTGTAAGGCGAACTTCATGATGGTCTTGCCATTTCACTTGATGGGCGGACTTGAAACTTTCTTTGCCATCCTTCTATCTTCTCCTCTAGGCGCTTCATGCCTTAGAAATGTTTTCATCATCCTTGAGGGCGGACTTTATCATGCCTTTGACAAGGCTGGGCGGACTTTGGAACTTCCTTGCCATGTTGCCTTTATGCCTGGGCGGACTTGGTGAAGAGCTTGCCAAAGGCAGGGTGGACTTGGAGGCTTTCTTTCCATGGCTAGGAGGACTTCAAGAATTTCTTTCCTAGGCGGACTTTCACCTTTCTTTTTCATCTCTACCTGGCTTGGGCGGACTTCCCAAGGCTTTTGCCAAGTCTTTTCTATGGGTGGCGGACTTCCTGAAGTGTTTTCCATTGACTTTTCAAAGGTTTGGGGTGGACTTTGACTTATCCTTGCCCATAGCGGACTTCATGCTTGCTTGTGCCAAGGGCAGACTTGGTGGTGATCCTTCCAAGGGCGGACTTTGCAAGCCTCTTGCCAAGGGCGGACTTCCCAAGGTGTTTTCCATTCTTACTTCCCTATGGCGGACTTCATGTTTGCTCTTCCAGAGGATGGCGGACTTGAAGGTTGGCCTGCCAGGACTTGGGGCGGACTTCCTTGATGTTTTGCCATGTCCATTTCTTCTTCCATGCAGACTTTGACCTTGTCTTTGCCATCTCCATGGGTGAATTTCTCCAGACTTATACAATTTCTCCTTCTTGATTGCCATGAATTTGACCTATCACCTTTGATTTTTTGTTGATTTTTCTCTCTCTGGACGAATGTTGGCTTCATGACCAGTGGAACCCTGAAATAGAAATTTTCTAAAAAATAGAAACTTTCCAAAAATAGAAACTTTCTAAAAATAGAAAAAAGCAAAAAAACATCGCGAAAAAATAGGAACTCTAGAATGGCCTAAAAGTGCCAAAAATAAAAAAAGTGAACAAGCGAAAAAGCAGAATCCCTAAAAAATAGGAAGTGTCAGAATTGACTCAAAGCACAAGCGATCCTTGTCTTCCGGATCTTTCGAGCACTTCCATGACGTCTAGGCACAAATACGGGTTCAAAATCTCAACTTGACAAGGGTGATTCTCAAAAACTCTAACTCCTCAACTCTCGAGCAAACGGACCTATGAAATTACAATGCAAAGGACAAACCCTAATAAGCAAACAATTGGGGGTCCCCATTTGCATTGGGGCGATGTGTGAAAAGGTCACAACAAAGACCCTTGGTTATATAGACTAGGTGGGACATAGAACAACATAAGATTATGACAAGTGTCTTAATCTTATTGTATGTGACATAAAGTGAAAATGCCCTAAAAATACCCCAAATGAACTTAAGTGATAAGGTGTGAAAAGGGTCCAATAGTGGAATTAGTTAGGGAAATAACCTTATTCACATCAACACCCCCTCTTAATTGTAACTTAAGGGGAAAAAGGAAACATACAAACATGCAAAGATGGGTCTTGGCTACAAGGCTTGATGAGGTACCCATGTACAAATGAATCTCTCACAAATGGAGAAAAGGAGAAAACCTAGTGGGACAAAACTCCTCCCCAAAAGAGAGAAAATACAAGAAAAATGCTCTCTAGAAGATGAGAAAGACAAAAACTTATGTGAAGAAAAAGTCCCTCCATAAGAGAAAATGAAAAGAGGTCATGTGACTCTTCCCAAAGAAATGCCTTGTAGCCCTAAGAGAGCTCACAAATGATGATACATACTCTTAGTCAAGGGTTTGGTGAAGATATCTGCAACTTGCTTTGCTGTAGGACAATACTGCAAATCAATGACTTGCTCTTGAATTAGCTCCTTGATGTAGTGCATATGGATCTCAATGTGTTTGGTTTGCTAATGTTGAACCAGGTTCTTTGAGATCTAGATGGCATTCTAGTTGTCACAAAAGAGGAAAAATGGTTGAGTAATAGTGAAGGCAAACTTAGAATATTCTAAAGCCAAATAACTTCAGTGGTGGCATTAATAGCCCCTCGATACTTAGCTTTAGTTGAAGAAAGAGCAATATTACATCTTACTCTGCCATCAAATGGGGTGTGAACCAAGAAGAAAGTTGTAGCTAGATGTGGACTTATGATCATCAAGATTGCTAGTCTAATTAGAATTTGTATATCCAACCAAGTCTAGTCCTGTATTTGCTACATAGTGAATCCCATGTCAACGAGTCCCCTATATCTAATGAAAGATGTGTTTGACAACATTCCAATGAAGGTCATATGGTTCTTGCATAAAGTGTGAAACCATGCCAATCATAAAAGAAATGTTAAGGCGAGTATAAGTCAAATAGATGAGGCTCCCAACAAGTTGACGACACAAAGTGGCATCAACTATTGGAGTAGAACACTCCGCCTCAAGCTTGACTCCAGACTTGGTGCAGGATTACAATTAGCCATGTGGAACCGAGCTAGTAGATCAAGAGCATACTTGGGTTGAGTAAGAGTGATCTAAGATGGGATTGAGTTATCTCAATCTCGAGAAAGTAGTGCAAAGGACCCAAGTCAGCCATAAAAAAATTGTCATGCAGAGAAAATTTGACTCTGCTAATGATGGATGATGAACTCCTTGAAATGATCAAGAAGAGAATGGGAGTCATCTTGTTGCAAAATGTAAACATTTAGGTCTGGGTGGCATCTAGAGAATCCAACTGAGAGAAGAAAGGAGTCCATCTTGGCATACTAAGCACAAGGGGCTTGTTTGAGGCCATAGGTAGACTTCCGCAACCTACAAACCAATGAAGAATCCTGGACAAATCCTTGTGTCAGCTCCATGTAAATCTCCTCCTGAAGATCCTCATGAAGAAATGCACTCTTCACATCCATCTAATATACAACTCAACCATGAGCTGCAGTAATAGCAAAAGTGAAGAAAATGGAGTTCATCTTAGCGACAAGGGAAAGGTCTTTGTGTAGTCACTATCAAGAACCTATGAGAAACCTTTGGCCACAAGTTGTGCTTTGAACTTGTCCACAATTCCATTTGCTGCATATTTGGTTCGATAGATCTACTAACATGGAACCATTTTTCTTCTTCCTTTAGGAAGTGTGACAAGGTCCCATGTGTAGTTCCTCATCAAGAAACTATAGTCTTCCTCCATTGTTGAATCCCACTCAACAATTCTTGACGCTTCTTTAAATGATTGTGGATAAGAAGCAAAGGGAATGTATACACGTGGAAGATGTTGATGTTGTGACCGAGTCTTGTGAGTGTCTAAAGCCCCAACAAATGTGCTTGTTGGTTATAGAGTCTGTTGAGCTTGTCAAGGCAATGAAGGTGGGGATGAAGGATGAAAATCCTTAGCCTCATAATGTGAACCCTATAGAGGTGTAAACTTGCGAGTTCGAGGCAAGGTAGAGTCCTTTGAGTCATTGTCATCTAAGTTTGTTGTGGAGGAAAGATGAGGAGGATGAGAGGCCAAGCTAGGAGAGCTTTCTTTGAAGTGAACACTCCTTTCAATGAAAAGTTCATGTGTCTCTGAATCCAAGAGCTGATACCTATTGACACCATCTAGATATCCAACAAAGATGCAAGGCCTACTTTGAGGTTCCAAAGCATTGTGTTTCTGTAGAGGAATGTGTGCCCAAACAAGGGAGCCAAAAACTCAAAAATGTTGCACAATTGGTTTCTTTCCACACCAAGCTTCAAAAGGAGCCATACCTTTCAATTCTTTGTGGGGAACTTGATTTTGAATGTGTGTAGAACAATTAATGACTTTAGCCCAATATTTTGGAGCAAGAGAACAAGCATGAATCATGTAGCTGGCCATCTCCTTTAGGGTCTTGTTCTTCCTTTTGGAAACACCATTCTGCTTTGGTGTGTATGCAATTGAATGCTGAAGATCAATCCCTTCAAGAGTGTAGAATTTCTCAAGATGATTTTTCACATATTCCCAACCATTGTTAGTGCAAAGAATCTTGACATGCTTTGTAGATGCTTCTCAGCATGAGCCTTGAAATCCTGAAACTTGTTAAAGACTTCATTCTTTTGGCGAAGAAAGTAGACCCAAAAATATCTAGAATAGTCATCAATGAAGGTGAGTACATAGTGGGCCTTGCTAAAAGATAGGGTTGGAAAAGGACCCACTTGATCATTGTGAACCAACTGGATTTTTGAAGCCCTCCAAGTCTTCCCTTGGATGCTTGCCCATAACACAACCTAAACACACCATTTGAAAAATTGATACGAGGGAGTTCTATGACCATATCCCATAACTGAGCTATTGAAGATGGTTATACTTAAGATGGCAAAACGCTCATGCCATAGCTTACTTATTGAGTTTGAATGAGTAAAGATGTAGAAGGAGATCGTGGCACAAAGTGGGAGAATGCGTATAGTTGAGATTCATGGTCAGCCTTCCCCACAATAACTGAGGCATCATCGTCAAGATCTTTGATCACCACTAAATCAGGAGAAAACTCAACTTTCTTACCATTGCAAAGGTGAGTGATTTGGTAGATTGAAAGAAGGTTGGCACACAAGTTAGGAACACAAAGAACATTCTCAAATGATCCATCATCCATGTCAACCGAACCTTTTCTTACAACTTCCGCTTGAGTTCTGCTTGAGTATCATCACATGTAAGAATGTGTGGTACTATACAAGGCTCCAATGAAGAAAATTGTTCTAGATCAGAACCCATATGATGTGTAGTATGTGAGTCAATTATCCACTATTGTGAAGATTTTGCTGCTGCAACAAGTGCCTATCCCTTACCTTTTCTTGATTTGGAAGAAGTGGAAGGGGATGCTTCCTATGTGTAGGAATATAGCAAATTGATTTGATTATTTTTAATGATATTTGTCAACTCATCAATTTGTTTATCATGACAACAATGCTCTTCATGACCAACTTTCTTGCAATATGAACATGTCGTTCTCTCCTTCTGTGAATTCTTTTTCTTGGAAAAGGATGAAGAGTTTCCTTTTGAAGGAGAAGATGATTGTGTTCTATCTTTTAGTGGTTTAGACTTTGATTGCTTCTGTTTCTTATTGGGCCGTTTCTCATTATTTGGATGTCTTGCCATCAAAGCTTGTGACTTGGATGGCTTGAGAATAGCCATGGAGATTGACTTTACTTGTTCAATCATCAACATCTCTATAAATGAATCAAATGATGACATAGTATAGGTCTTTCCCATAGTCAACCGATGAGTTTGGAAACCAAAAACAAATGCTACACATTATGAAGGAAGCTTGCTTAATAAATTGAAAACCAATTGTGCATCCTTCTTGTCAACACCACATTCTTTGAGTTGTGTTCTTAATTCATTAACTTTAATTACATAGGCTTGGATATTGTCAATTTTTTTTGGATCAAGATTATTGAGATCTATATCAATTTGACCATACAATTTAGCAAGTTTATCCCAAGCCTCCTTAGGTGTTTTACACTTATCAATGTGAAAAAGAAGGTCTAGAAAAACATTCATATGTAGATATCCAAGTGCCATAGTACTTCTAATGAGCCAATCCATCTTTTCTTTAGGATCTATTGGTTTTGGAATAGATCCGTCAATGTGGTGAATTAACCCACCTCTCATGTATGTGATTTCCAAGTTGTATAGTTATGTGGAGTCAAATGAAGGAACTTAGGATAATCCATGGCCAAGATTATTAGAGCACAAGCGAGAACTCAAAGAGGAAATGAACACAACCTCACAACACAACCCCCCCAAATTACTCAATCAAGGAACCTCCCCAAGAAAATATGATTTAGCACTTTATACTTAGTGTGGTTACAATTTCCACTTGCTAAAGAATGCAAAGTATTCTTTTATCTCAATTCTTTACAATTGCCAAAATAAGGCTTTATGTTGAAAGTACAATTTTTAATCACAATGAATACAAACTGATAGCACCATTGTGAAGTACACAAAGAATTATGCACTTTAAAAAAAAAATGCACTTGAAAAAGGATCTCATATGAGCTCAAATAAAGCACCAAAAGTTCCTAAAATGAGAACTATTCAGCAAAATATGTGACAAATTACAATTTTTGGAAATTCCATACATCAAAATTTGAAATTGTCTGCACCACCACATAGGGCATGAAAAGATAGCCCAAATGAAAACAAATTACTCAGGAAAACGACAACTTGAGCCCAAGTTATGATCTTCAAAATTGAATTACAAAATTGAAAATGCTAATGGAGAGGGGTGCGGGGCGGTGGTGGGGTCAAAACTTCAAAAGTAATTTTTTTTTGTCAAAAGTCATATGTTGATGTCAACATGACATCATCACTAAATTTGGTGGAATTGCCACCAAATTGAGGGTACTGCTAAGTTTGGCTATTTGCTAGATAACTTTAGGCCATTGCTAATTCTAAAGCTTCTACTAAATTTGGGGGAGTACTGCTAAACTAGAGGATGCAGATAAATTTAGTGGAATTGCCAAAACAATCACAAAATTTGGTGGGTCTAAAGGAGGGTATGCTTTTTTTTTAGTGAGGGGGAGGGGAGGACGGGGGGCAGGGGGCAGGTGGGCTATAGGGGCCAAGCCCTCTTATAGGTCGTGACCCTAATAGGGGTCTGCAAACCTGTTGAGGGGCAGCCTTTTAACGAGGGCTCGTGCCAATAACCTTGCTTGATCATATGGGGCTTGTGTAGGGTAGTTGTTGGGCACCCTTAATAATTTTTTTGATTAAAAAATATCTTTTCACTATTTTTTTCAAAAAACTGCGAAATAATTTAAAAAATAAAAATAAAAATTGTATTGTATTTTGCAAAAGTGAGTTGTATGGCTTAAAAGCAATTTTTTTTGTCTTAGAGAGCAACTTTATCCAAAATCAATGAATTAAAAGTCAATCTTTAGGTTTTTGGGCCTCCCAAACGTGATGGTAAGGTTAGATTTGATAAAAAATGCTTCAAAAGTATGGCTACCTTTTGGATCTGGCAAATAATTCCCAACTTCAAACTCTTGTAGATTTGGCCTTCAATGTCCAATTAGGACAAAACAAAAGGAAAATTTGAATTTCTTGCACTCTGGATGCAATGGAGAGCTTAGTTTTGCTCCACCAATCTCCCAAATGCACTTGCAATACAAGGCCACAATAGAAACTCCCTTAGAGTCTGGTATTTCTATCACACCTTTTTGATTCTCTAGATCATCTAAGGATGCAAGAGAAGAGCGTACAAAATGCTTTAAGAAAATACAAGATTTGTATTCATGATCTAAAAGACTAACCAAAGGCATTCACTCCGTTAATACTACTATAAGATTATGACCCTTTGATACTATGTAATATTTGGCTATGGAGATAGTTACCCAAGATCTAGAGGCCTAATGGAAAACACAAAGTACTTAGAAGATCAACATGACAAGAATAAACTATATTCCTATCAAAGAATGTAAATAGAATGTATATACATTGTATGAGATACCCTTGGTTATATAGACCAAGGTGAGACAAATGACAACATAAGATCATGACAAGTGTCTTGCCCTAAGTAAACTTAATTGATAAGGTGTGAAAAAGGACCCAATATACAAACTAGCTAGGGAAATAACCCTATACACATCAACAATGCTCAATGCTTGAATTTGGAATTTCCTACAATTGGAGGAGTTTTATCATGACAAAGCTAGTTGAAAAATTTGATTGTAAGAACTTTTGGGTGGCAAAAAGTACAATTCACTTTATATTTTTTTCCTTTCAAATGTTTGTTGTGCTTTTGTGTTGGCAATGCCACTCAAAAGTGTGATTTCTTCTTCTTCTTTCACTTTACACACTTGTCACATTTTTTCCAACCATTCACCACCTCTTTGTCATAAAAAGTGTGACACTTAAACTTAGTTTGATTCATCTTCCTACGATTTTCTCATCTCTTTGCCAATTCATCGTTGCTGTTTTCATAATGACCTTGCCATCTTTGTTGAGTTTTTGATCTGGCTTGGCAACTGGATGCTATTTTGAATTGAGTTCATTCTTTGTTGGAGTTTGCTCATCTTTGCAACCTTGGCACAATTTTAGAATTAGTTTGCCACCTTTCTTAGAACTTAAGATTGGTTTAGCCACTTTGGAGTTGCAAAATTCACTTAAGCTTGATGTACTTCCTCCTTGTTGTGATTTTCTCTTCTCTTTGCCACTTTGGTCAGATTCAAAACTTTCACCTGGTCAAGCCATTGAAATAGTGCATTTAATTGCATTAATTTTTCTGTTTATCTGTTGACATGGCTTCCTTAGGTGTTCACTACTATTGAGTGCAGTTTTATCATCATTAGCCCCCCTCAAATGTGCACCTGATAGCTGGTTGGCAGAATTTGAAGCGATCTTTGCCATTCTCCATCATTTAGAGTTGGATTTGAGTTGGTCAAGCCACTATATTTGTGTTCCTACTTTCGTAATCAAACCTATTCCTTTTTTTCTTGATTGATTTGTGTAATGTCCCCTTTTTAGCCAATGTCAGAGTTTGGTGGATTAGCCTATCATCAGGTCCTCGTAGGCTAATGATGGTGATTAGAGGGCCTTGTGAGGGAATTATCTGGTTCTTCAGATGGCAGTTTACGTAATGTCCCCTTTTTGGTGGAAGCATTTAAACTTGAATCTTGCATTCAGAGTGTTTCTCAAAGAGACATTAGAAACGTTGGAGGTCGATGAATTTTAGTAATAACATCCGATAAGATCAAAGATGATATAAATGTTTCATTCTTGTCAAAGGATTAGTCATTTCCTCCTTATCACTCACTATGAATGATTCTTCTATAATATATTTCATAAGTACATAAGATATTAAACATCTTTCAAGATCCCATAGAGGGAATTCTATTATACCCTTTAACATCATAGTGAAAGAAAAGGGTCATTATTACCTACAAGGCTCAATAATTGCTACAAGCATTATTATTGGATAATCGTAAATAATATATTTATATATATTATCTTGTATATTATGTGCCCACCATCTATGATGTATCTATGATTTTTAATATAAACATATATATATATATACACTTATCAATTGTTGACATGTACTTCCAACTCTCAATATACTTATCCATCCTAATATATTCAAATATATTCATAAATCATATTACAAGAATAATAAACATAAATAATAGAATATATATACTATTATACATGTATAACTGCATACAACAGTTAAAAGAAAACTTATCATAAGAATAATAATAAATATAAATAATCAAACATATAAGAATATTAAACAACTATGATAGACATATCCGATTCGCTGTATTTCTTGGTGATCAGATTTTAGAGAGTATCCTTTATTAAAGGATTCCTTTTTCAGAATCTATTCCTTTTCTCTTCCTTATTCGATTCTTATTCTCTTCCTTTCTAATATTCTGCAATACTTGTGTTCTGAATAATAAATATCATTCTAAAGATGTTCGGTGGATTTATGTTTCAAGATATTATTTTCCTTCCTCTCCATTCGATGTCCTTTTCCCTCTTCTATCTCTCCTTCTATTTATACCCCTCCTTTCTCTTTGCAAGGAGGCACCACTTCATATCGCTGGCCAAGGGATACTTTATTTCATTCGTTTCATAAAATAGTCATTAACTATAATTGCTGCCTTTTACCCTAACTTGGCTGCTGCTTATAATAATTAATATGCCTCTTTATAGTATTGATGCCCTTATGATTATTATTTAATTATTTAACTAAGGCTTAGTCTCATAATATTATTTTCTTGTGAATATAATATTTAAATTGATAATTATAATAATATTGAATTATTAATATGTGCATATATATTTTTAATATGTATTTTTGTCATTACTTAATTAATTTATTTATTTTAGTATTTATATATTATAATGATTGTAATTACAATGATATTCAATATTCATCTTGTATTATCAATTTTATATGTATTATTATAGTATTGTCTTGGTAATTTAATTATAATCATAATTATATCTCAACTGTAATTACTTATATTTTTAATATTTTGTTATTCAATGTTTCATATTCGGTGTTACAAATCCAGGGACATGACAGTTTATGGTGTTTTCTTCTCTAGTACTTGGTGATATTTAGGGTTTGCCTTTTGGAGGTGTTTTGGGCTCTGTTTATGTGTAATTATTTTTAGTAAGACACTCAGATGTTGGGGTCCAGTCTTACTATTTATAGTAAGGCACCCTAGTGAGTAGAGGAATCAATGGGCTACCTTTTGGCATTGACAAAATTAATTAATGGTGATTATTTATGGAGTTATGATATTTTAATTATTATTAAAGTGATTATTTCAATAATAATTAATTATAAAAGTGGATATCATTTAATGACTTTATATTAAAGGCTTATTTAATAACATAAAGTAAAATCATTTAGTCATTGATATGGGCGCCCACATGAAGAGATATTATAAGGCAACAAAAATCAAATATATTTAATTATATTTAATGACTAAAAAGTGCCTTGGGAGTTGTGCTTTTTGGGAGAGATATAAAAAGCTTTCAAAAAGCATTTCATTGATTATTTAATCATTCATTATTGAACACTTAGCAAATTTTGAAGAGTTTTGGCTGTGAGACAAAAACAAGGGTTTTCTGCTGCAGATTGATCTTGGAGAACGTAGCTCTCTCAGATTGTGCATCCTACAGGTGTGAAATATCACCCAAAGTTTGCATCTACAGGTGGCTTCACATCAGAGGTCACAAATGTGCTTAATGGAGTTGATTTATAGAGAAAGTTCATAAGATTGGTTGAGCAAATCAGAAGTTTACATTGGGGTTCGATTGTTGATATCATTTATTGCTGTTGCATCATTGCTGGGCCATACCAATCAGCATTGTTGGGCCATACCAATCAGCATTTCTGGGCCGTACAAGTCTTCATTTGCTCGGCCGTACAGTATCAAAGGCAAGGCATGGGAATTCTAGGCTGAAACGCCTTGGATTTGAGTATCATTTGACCTTCTTTGGGGGCGGCTAGATCATTGCTTCCAATCAGCAGCAACATTAAGGTGAAGAATCCATTATTTTGTGCCAAGCATCCAAACAAAGGGGTTTCCAGGTTGTTGTTAGAAGATTTCCAGAATATCAATTTGTATTGCTTGGCTCTTTGGGTATGAGTTTCTAGAAAATGAAATGCAATGATAAATCTGGATTGAAAGTATATTGCATTTGCCTCAATAGTTTGTCTATTTTGCAATTGTTTGTTTATATATTTTATGCTGCAATTCCTGGCAAACTCTTCATCAAAAACTCAAAACAAATCAAAAACTATAAAACCACAAGTAAACACACAGGCAGTTTTCAGTTAGCAAATATCTTAGATCGGGGTGGGATATTTCAGTGGTATCAGAGCGGTTTTCTTGCCATCCTTTTGGGTGACTCAGAAATATTCAGAGCTTAAAATCCGGCAAGTCTATTAGGTACCTGATCTTAGTTGCAGTTGATTGGTGGTTTGCTAAAAATGAAGTCAATGCAAGAACTCATGACAGATTTGATGGAGGTCTTTCAGGACTTTATACAACATCTGGAAAAATTAGACTCTCTGTTTGCGAAGGGAAGGAAAGCAAACACTAATGCACATAATTTTACTAGTATAGAGGACAAAGAACAGTACAAGGAAGGTTATGAACGGGAAGCCAATCAACTCTTGAAGGACCACTAGAGCATGCCAGATGATTTTAAAACACAATACTCTTTTAATAGATATTTGAGCTGTGTTGTTACCTTGAGTCCTGGAAATATTGGTTTGATAAATTATATTAGGAGGATGTTTAAGGAAAAAACTTCATTTAAAGGTGCAAATTTTAGTCATGGGAAAGATGTTGCAACAGGCAACAAGATGAGTTTTTAGTATGATACACTCCATGGTTCAGTGCCTATTGGTGGGCAAAGTGTGAGCAGGTGTGATGGAACCCTTAAATCAGAAAAATGACGACGGTTCTACATTTAATCTCAATGATGAGGTTACAGGACCTCCTAAAATGAGCAAGAACCAAATGAGAAGACAAAATCTATGCTTCTCCTGCAAAGGATTTCGAGAGTCTAACCACCAATGCATAGATAAAGAGGTGAAGAAACTTGAAGTAGAAAAATCAATCACAAAAGAAGAGTCACTTGTTTGTGATTTACAGCCTACAAGTGATCATGGGGAAAGAAAAAATCCATCATCATGTGGGAGTCCTAAAGAAGATGAGACCATGTTCACAAGCTCACTTACACCATATGGGAGTTTGGATCAAGAGGAATCACATATTACACCTTGAGTTTTCAGGTTGATCACAAAGAGGAAGAGAATGCAAACATGGATTGGCCACTTGGAGCTGTTGAAAGCATGACTCAAAGGTATGACAACAATTCTGATTTTTGCGACAGCAGTCATATTTCCTTGCATCATCATGAGATAGCAGCCATTTCACGTGAGGATGGCGGTATTGTAGAGTCTTCTAATGTTGGTACTCAAGATTTGGGTGTTAAAGATGAATTATGTGTTGTGGATTCACGCCACAAACATTTTGATTTTGTATATCAAATCTTAGAAGATGTGAACAAGACACAAGTTTTGTGTGATGGGTGGTTACAAAAAGCTAGGAAGGCAAAGTTATTCGCTGCCCAAGCAAAACAGCACTTGCAAGAGGTCAAGGAACGTTGCAACTAGCTAGATCAAGCACAAAAGCAGAGTGAGACACCTTAGATATCTAATTCTTCCAAGGGAAGAATGTGTAGAAGTTGAGCATGCAAAGGAGGAGAGTCTTGAGGTAAGCAAACAAGAAGACTATGCAGATGTGCGTGAACAAAAGAAGAGGTATGAATCAATTTTTTTTATTTGTGTACCTAATTTACATCTTGAGAGTCATGAGTTACTTCTAGTTGAGAGCCCATTAAAGGCTCAAGTCCTAATGTCGGGTGGAATAGTTGATCACACACTTAGTGGATCAACCACTAATGTTATGACTACACATGTGGATGGAGATATGGGTGAGGCAGATTTGGGTTGGTGTGCGAGCATTCATGACACACTTAATGAGGTACAACCCTCTCATGTTGATGCCTCTATGGTAGAGTATGTAGCTGCTCTACTTCAGAGATTTGTATTGTATGCCATGGAGATTCTTGTGCATAATTTATATGGGGATGATTGACAATGTTGGGATCCCGGTGGTGATAGGTGTGGCATGTTAGTTCGGTTGGGTTCCAATGTGTTGCTTCACCACTCTCAGCATGGCGAAGATTATAGCAGAGTAGCATAGTGGAAGTCAGCGGGTGATGTGTATGGCAGACTTCCATTCTGGTTATGGGATCTAGGGATCCCTATGTTTGGTAGAATGCTCTACATTGGGGTAGTGGCCTTCAGTGGTGTTGAGCATGGTTTTATCTCTACCCAACGGATATAGTGGATATGTTGTTGTGTATTTTAAAGATTGATTTGGGATCTTGGCATCTAGGCGACAGGCCAGGGCATTTAGTTGAGATTGCTTGAGGACAAGCAATTTCGGGGAGGGCAGACTGTAATGTCCCCTTTTTAGCCAGTGTTAGAGTTTGGTGGATTAGCCCATCATCAGGTCCTCGTAGGCTAATGATGGTGATTAGAGGGCCATGTGAGGGAGTTATCGAGTTCTTCAGATGGCAGTTTATGGTGTTTTCTTCTCCAGTACTTGGTGTTATTCAGGGTTTGCCTTTTGGAGGTGTTTTGGGCTCCGTTTATGCATAATTACTATTTTTAGTAAGTCACTCAGATGTTGGAGTCTAGTCTTACTATTTATAGTAAGGCACTCTGGTGAGCAGAGGAATCAATGGGCTACCTTTTGGCGTTGACAAAATTAATTAATGGTGATTTATTTATGGAGTTACGATATTTTAATTATTATTAAAGTGACTACTTTAATAATAATTAATTATAAAAGTGGATATCATTTAATGACTTTATTGACTTTATATTAAAGGCTTATTTAATAACATAAAGTCAAATCATTTAGTCATTGATATGGCACCCACATGAAGAGATATTATAAGGCAACAAAAAGCAAATATATTTAATTATATTTAATGACTAAAATGTGCCTTGGGAGTCGTGCTTTTTTTGGGAGATATATAAAAAGCTTTGAAAAAACATTTCATTGATTATTCAATCATTCATTATTGAACACTTAGCAAATTTTGAAGAGTTTTGGTTGTGAGAAGAAAACAAGTGTTTTCTGCTGTAGATTGATCTTGGAGAATGTGTAATGTCCCCTTTTTAGCGTGATCTTGTTTTATGATGATTAGCCTATTACTTGGACTCTCGTAGGCTAATAGGTATGGATAGGGGTCTCAGTGGCAGATAATGGTGGATATTGGTATTTCCACCCCTTCAGTTTAGTGTTGGGCTCAGTGCAGGCCTTTGCAGTTCAGTGCAGGCCTTTGCAGTTCAGTGCTCGCCAGCTTCTGATGGCACATCAAAACACCAAGAATTGAGGAATTTATGAATATTTTAGTGGTTAAGTCATTTAATATTATGAAGTTATGATTTGACTTTATAATAATTAAAAGCCACTTAAAATATTATTAAATAATGACTTAAAGGTTATAAAGTGAAAATCAAAATCACTTAAGTCATTTAAAAGGTATGCCCACTTGGTAAAGTGAAATAAAAGACTATTGAAGTAATTCAAATACAATTTAATGTATTTAAATGGCAAAGTGCGTGACTTCTTGATATGCGTGCCTTTTTGGAGATATAAGGGAAAATATGCAAGTCGACCTCAGCTATTTGATTATTTGACATTGCATCTTTGTATTTTCTCTGTGGTTTTTGTCTGAGGACAAGGGTTTCAGGAAATTCTTCATTGGAGAGTGATAATTCTTCAATGTTCTGTGATTGTGAGACTGAAATACCAATTGAATGGTTGCTACTGTGGGAGCTTCATATAGGAGTTCATCTGTGCTTACATCTGAGTTTCTGTTCAGTTTTAGCTGTTTACAATAAGGGAGAGGGCTTTTACATTTGGGACGCCATCTTCAACAGTTTTCCTGCTTTCAATAAAGAATCTTCAACAACATTCAGAAGTCGTACTTTGCATTGGGAGGCGTGTGAAAGAGGAGGTACAAACACCTTCCTTCTGAGCTGTTTCTTGACTCCATCATGGATGTCCATCCTTTTGAGCAGTGTTTCTCTAGTTTTTGAGGGAGAAAGTAGATCCAGAGCCCAGGCGTTACCATTTCTCAGTTTTAGCATTTCTTGCCTGCCATGTACAAATCTGCTTTATTTAATTAATCTGGAGGTTTCCAGGTATGTGTATTGTTTAGAATCTATTTGTAGCAATTGAATACTTCTTAATATGATGGCGGTTTCTTAGTTTCTGCTTTAATTTAAGTTCTGACACCATTTTATGCTTGGTGCACCTCTCTACTTCTTGTTTAAAATTCTTCAAAAACCTTCAAAACACAAAAAGCAAGTCAGTAAATGTCAGTGGTTGAGTTGGAGCCAGTTGGGCTCTTCACAGTGGTATCAGAGTTGTAATCTTGCTAGCCTGGAGGGTTATATATACATATGTGGCCTTATCAGGGTAGATATAACAGGTATTACTCACGTAGGAGACCTGGTAGTCAGAGAAATCCATTTGAGGAGTTTACATTTGATAATCAGTTCGAAGATATACCATTTGAAAACATGGGTGACAAAGATGAGGTTGAACATCCTCGAAATCATGTTGAGAATGAAGATAGAGAAGCCAAAGATACACTGAGAGGGCTTGTAGCTGGACAGGAACAAGTGGCGAATGTACTTTAGCAGCTTAGTACCGCCGTACAACATTTGATTGTTCACAGGAGGCCGAATTTGAAACGGGAAGGAGATGGCAGTGTTGATGGAGGCCCACGACTCAGGGTGACACCTGCACGCACCTATGACAGGCCTACTCGCCCAACGTTTGGCAGAGATGATCCTGATGAGGAGGACGTGGCTGAGGAAGGAGGTGACGTGAATTTTGCGGATAAGATCATGACAGTGCATGATGAGTGGGATGCTTTGCCACAGAGAGTTAAGGATCACCTTAACTTTGACAGATTTATGAGCCAGAAAAGAGAGCATGACAGGAACAGGATAGACAAGAGGCCTAGAAAGAGGAACCATGATCTAAGACAAGCACAAACAAACTCACTCTGTCTAACTTTGATGGCAGTGGCAGAGTCAAAGCTCGAGCTTGGGTGAGTAAACTAGATACCTTCCTGACATTGCGTCTAATGGCAGAAGAGGATGCCATAAGGTTCGTAGCCCTACACTTGGATGGCATAGCCCATGACTGGTGGCACCATGGCGTGGTTACATTACAAGATGACCGGATCACTACTTATCAGGAGTTCACGAATAGGTTGGTTGAAAGATTTGACAAACAAGATACGGAGTTATACTTAAGAGATCTCGCTCAATTTAAGCAATTGGGTAGTTTAGAGTCCTATATTGGTGAGTTTCAGAAGCTCGCGGTCATGGTAACTCGCATATTAGAGAGGAGATTGGTTATACTATTCATAGAGGGTCTATTTGAGCCTATGAAAGGTTGGATCAAGGCATTCGATCCACCTACCTTGCAGGAGGCTATGAGGAAAGCTCATAGCATGGAACTTACAGCTCCACGTAGTAAGTCCAACTCAGAGCCATCTTCGTCTTATGATGATAGCAAATCAGATCCAAAGAAATCCATGAATGGAGACCCAAAGAATTTTTTTGCAGCACCTTTGGATAGAGAAACGATAAATGATTTGCGAAGAAGGAAGCTTTGTTTTTATGCAAGGGTCCTTATGACATAAACCACAATTGCCCTCTCAAGCCTAAAGGTCAAAATAGGCATATGGAGTGGTTTTATGAGGGAGATAATATGACTGATTTTTCAGACCAGCAAGCTGATATTGTAGATGGGAGCTTGCATTCTATCACTCTTGTTAGTGTGGAAAGCGGGAAGATAGAGCAGAAAATTTTACAGGAGGAGTATGATTTTGATTCTTGCTCTAAGGGGTCAAAGGTGTTTGTTTGGGATCAACACAGATATGAGGTTCAGTTTGTGAAGAATCCTTTATTTGAGGCGGATGTTTCATTGTGTTATGATAATCCGCTCTTCGTGGTAGATGCTGATTTTGCTCCTGACCTTGATTTAGGGGTGAGAGTTGATCGTAGTATCTGGGATTCTTCTACTGCATCGGGATTTCAGACAGGGCTCGTTGAGGAGTTTCGTAGTGTGTAAATGGTACAAAGTGTTCACAATTTCACATTTGATCTTCATGTACATGATGTGTTTCAGATGCACAATTTGGTTGCTCATGTACTAGACAGTTTGTATGACAGCTTACATTGCGCAGGCATGGGAAGCAAACTTGATCAGCCTTCTGAGTTGCTTCCTCTTGAGGGTTTCACTCTTGTGACACCTAATGTTGGAGTTGATATGGTTTAGCATGATTCGTTAGTTGTTCAGATGTTGGTGTTACATGAGTTGGTGGGTGGCATGAGGGACATTACACAGCGCTTCACTTGGGATCCTGGTGGAGTAGTGTATCCTTTGTTGTTGAGATTGCTTGGGGACAAGCAATTTCAGGGAGGGCGGACTGTAATATCCCCTTTTTAGTTTGATCTTGTTTTATGATGATTAGCCTATTACTTGGACTCTCGTAGGCTAACAGGTATGGATAGGGGGTCTCAGTGGCAGATAATGGCGGATATTGGCATTTCCACCCCTTCAGTTCAGTGTTGGGCTCAATGCAGGCCTTTGCAGTTCAGTGTTTGCCTACCTTTAACGATACATCAAAACACTAAGAATCGAGGGAGTTATGAATATTTTAGTGGTTAAGTCATTTAATATTATAAAGTTATGATTTGACTTTATAATAATTAAAAGCCACTTAAAATATTGTAAAATAATGACTTTAAGGTTATAAAGTGAAAATCAAAACCACTTAAGTCATTTAAAAGGTACGCCCACTTGATAAAGTGAAATAAAAGACTATTGAAGTAATTCAAACACAATTTAATGTATTTAAATGGCAAAGTGCGTGACTTCTTGATATGCATGCCTTTTTGGAGATATAAGGGAAAATATGCAAGTCGACATCAGCTATTTGATTAGTTGACATTGCATCTTTGTATTTTCTTTGTGGTTTTTGTCAGAGGACAAGGGTTTCAGGAAATTCTTCATTGGAGAGCAATAATTCTTCAATGTTCTATGATTGTGAGACTGTGAAATACCAGTTGAATGGTTGCTACTGTGGGAGCTTCATACAAGAGTTCATCTTTGCCTACATCTGAATTTCTATTCAGTTTTAACTGTTTACAATAAGGGAGAGGGATTTTACATTTGGGATGCCATCTTCAACAGTTTTCCTGCTTTCAATAAAGAATCTTCAACAACATTCAGAAGTTGTACTTTGCATTGGGATGCGTGTTCATCTGGGAGAGGCGTGTGAAAGCGAAGGCAGAAACGCCTTCCTTCTGAGCCATTTCTTGACTCCATCATAGACATCCATCCTTCTCAGTAGTGTTTCTCCAGTTTCTATGAGGGAGAAAGCAGATCTAGAGCCTAGGTGTTACCATTTCTCAGTTTTAGCATTTCTTGCTTGCCATGTACAGATCTGCTTTATTTAATTAATCTGGAGGTTTACAGGTATGTGTATTGTTTAGAATCTATCTGTAGCAATTGAATACTTCTTAATATGATGGGAGTTTCTTAGTTTTTGCTTTAATTTAAGTTCTGGCACCATTTTATGCTTGGCGCACTTGTTTACTTGTCTAAAATTCTTCAAAAACTTTCAAAACACAAAAAACAAGTCAGTAAACGTCAGTGGTTGAGTTGGAGCCAGTTGGGCTCTTCACATAATGTAGCTCTCTTAGATTGTGCATCCTACAGGTGTGAAATATCACCCGAAGTTTGCATCTATAGGTGGCTTCACATCAGAGGTCACAAATGTGCTTAATGGAGTTGATTTACAAAGAAAGTTCATAAGATTGGTTGAGAAAATTAGAAGTTACATTTGGGTTTGATTGTTGATATCATTTATTGCTGTTGTATCATTGCTGGGTCGTACCAATCAGCATTGCTGGGCCGTAGAAGTCTTCATTTACTCGGCCGTACAGTATCAAGGGCAAGGCGTAGGAATTCTGGGCTGAAATGCCTTGGATTTGAGCATCATTTGACCTTCTTTGGGGGCGGCTAGATCATTGCTTCCAATCAGCAGCAACATTAAGGTGGAGAATCCATTATTTTATGCTAGGCATCCAAATAAAGGGGTTTCTAGGTTGTTGTTAGAAGATTTCCAGAATATCAATTTATATTGCTTGGCTCTCCGGGTATGAGTTTCTTGTAATTGAAATGCAATGATAAATCTGAATTGAAAGTATATTGCATTTGCTTCAATAGTTTGTCTATTTTGCAACTGTTTGTTTATATATTTTATGATGCATTTCGTGGCAAACACTTCATCAAAAACTCAAAACAAATCAAAAACTATAAAACCACAAGCAAACACACAGGCAGTTTTCAGTTAGCAAATATCTCAGATCGGGGTGGGATATTGCAATTTGATCATCCAAGTCATGCTTTTTACAAGTTTTTCTACTTTATTTTCTTACATAGTCTTTTCTCTTTTCTTCCCCTTATGACATAGCCATAAGACTTTGGGCTGGTGAATTCTTCCTTGATATTGTGGGTTCAAGGCTTCAACCCTACATCCTTTTCCACTTAATGTAGTACCATTCAATCATCAGGAATTTGATCATCTTCGTTCAACATCTCCTCTCTGTAAGTAGTCAGAAATCATTCTTAGTAGATAGACTAATGACCTGGCAATTTAGATTGAAAGGAAAACTTCAACAAGACATGGTTATTGACTACAAACTTGATCCGAAGAAAAGTTTCATATTGGTACCAACAATTAGTAGTTTATAATTTATTTTATTTTATTTTTTCATGGAGGATTTTATATCACCCACAAGATCGATTTACAACTTGATATGGGATCACAAGCCTTAGGCTGAAACCTCTTCGGTTGAGAGCCAAGAACTGAGGGTTACTCATTTTGCCGAATTCGCTTGAGGCATGATCCTGGTCTCGACCCTTATGGTGTTAGGGCCTTGCACTCAGCAGGACTTGATCCCTAGTGGGGTCATTGAAAATCATTCAACTTCACCTATAGACCCAAGGGTCCATTAATAGTTTGGAATTTTTTTGACAATATGTGTTCTTGTAAATTCTTTGTTCTAAAATGAAAGTTTTGATTAAATAAAGTTTAAGGAAAGAAATTGCATAAACACAAAAATTACATAAATGTGTAGGCCACTATCTGTAGTCCATTCTCAGTTTAGGTGACATGGATTCTAGACTAGAGCTCCTTATGTAAATAACTCCATATACAATAAGTTGTGTTGGCGTTTCAATTAGCACCTCTGGAGTGCTTATTGGAAACAGATAGCTATTGTAAGTGTGTTAGTATTGCTCTTCGGATTATAGAGAGGAAGATCTCTCTTTGCTGATGTTCTATGTAAAAAAGGTGTACTAAGGTTCCTATCTTTTTTACTCAGCGACAGGACACAAGGGTGCATAAACACAATGCGACGTAGCTAAGCTTTTCTCTGGTTTCCGCAGATCTTAACTACGACTAACTAGCTTCTAGACTATCCTACCTCCTCAAGATAAACAGAGCATGAGGGCATAGGAGCGAAATGGATGGGTGGGATCATTTGAATCCTTCGTCTCTGTAGAATATGGCCGAGGCACTAAACTCTCGGATATACGCTTGGGATAAGGTTTTAAGGAAGTGAACGCTCTTTACTTAGGCTAGATCTGAGATTTGCCAAGGAGGAGGAACCCCTGTCCGAGGTATAGGCTTGGAAACAACTTACTGGAAACAACAAGGTATGATGATTTGGCTAACAAGATTCTTGAGGAGGTGACGACACCTATCCAAAGTGTAGGCTGAAAGACAACTCATTAAACAACATCAAACGATAGTAATCGATAACAAAATATCCAAGGAGGATGAACCCCTGTCCGAGGAGGAGATTGAAACAATACACTATTGAGAACAAGACTTTGAAAGAACTCAAATATTTAGATCAAGCAAGCATGTGCCATCTGATTTTCTTCTTCAAGCTTCTTCAAAGAATTACAAAGGTTGGGACAACAAAGGCACGAAATCATGCACAATTACGATCAACCAACAAACTCTCATCCAAGAGTGAACAGATATAAACAAGCGAACTCTGGCAATAGTGGCGCAACAATTTTGCCTAGTAAATAAAGGTTAAACAAATAATGAGTCCAAGACTCTTATTTATAGAAACTCGAAGGAGTAGGCAACCCTAAAATCTCCTTGAGTTAACAATTAGTTTTTGCGAATCAGCAAGATTTATTCCTATGTCTAAAAGTAGGTGAGCAAGTAGTTAACTGGAAATCTACTTCAGTTAACCGAAACTAAACAAAAGTCAAACTGGAAGTCTACTTCAGTTGACTGACACCTAACTAAAGTGAACTTAAATTACATATGTTGAAATGTACCCCCTTAATTTTTTCTTGATCTTTCAGTTCACATACAATGCAATCATGCACCTGTTAAGATTAGCTCCAAATCAAAACGATGCTGAAATAAACTCTAACCAAGAATGTGCCCTAAAACCACTTAAGGAAGAGGGGCGGGCATATGGTCAGAGGATCCCTAGGATCTAATAAATTGATTACAATTGAAATAGAAAGTTAAACTCAACACCAAGAATATGCACACAAGATCCTTTAGAAGGCGAGGAGCTAACATATGGTGGAGTGCTAATTATCAAACTGAAATAACACTTCTTATGCTGAAGCAGGCATCCACAAGCGGTGGGGATTCTCCACTTATGCAGTGGGTGAGATTATTACAATTATTAAAGGCGACAAGCCAGCCATTTAAATCCTCACTTCCACTTATTTTTCATGGGGGGAATTTAACAACAAGAGAGAATGATTATTAAAACTCAACCACTCAATTGTGGGAGTATAAACAAATATAAATTACAGCAACTAAACAATTAGCTGTTAGTACTACTAACAAGCTTTACAATTAATGAACTAAGCTGCAAATTAGAATGATATGCTTTCAAAACACTCAATGGTTAGAGTAACACTTCCTCTAACATTTACAATGCCAAAATGATATAGAAAAAAACTCAGAACAACATTATAACAATTTCTAACTAATCTGATCAGAAACATGAAATATAGAAAATCAGATTAGCAAGATGAGAATTCACCATAATGGACGCATCTTCTTCAATTCAACTCGGAAAGCTCTCCAACCACAACCAATCAACAACTAGGAGCTAGGCGTCCAACCTCCATTGAGAAAACGAGCCAAAACAGAGAGCAACAACGTGGCACGAATCCCAATGCACATGCTAGGAAAAGGTACAGCCAAGCAGGAAGGTCAACCTCTTCTTAAAAATCAGAAACTCAATGATAAAATCTGCAAACTTGCAAAAAGGGGCGCCCTCCACAGTAGAACAACATGGGCCAGTACCCAGAACAGAAATAAATTCGCTGATGAAGCTATGATCAGAAACTTGCTTCAGCCATGGCGAACCAGCAACTCAGAAAACATGCTATACATCAGCAACCTGTTCGATATCATCAAATTGAAGCTCCATGTGCACTCCAAGGTGAAGTTCAGTCACATTGAACCACCTAGGAAGCCATAGTTTCAAGCCCGAAGGATGGAATGAATTTGCTAAGCATCCCCTTAGCCAGGTTTTGGATTTCAAACCAGCAGCATAACTTTACTTTCAAATTTCCAAGATGAGAAATAGAGCAAGGCACCAATATATAAGCTTCAATTGGCAAGTGAAGCAATCTGTAACTCCCATCAAAAAACTGTTCCAATTCCTCCAAGGGACGCCATCAGTTAACAATCACTTTATTTTGAATTTAATGAAATAGTATTCATCTCCCTTTTCGGCATCCAACTTAAGTTGCACAATAAACATTAAATGCATATGAAATTCGACCCCCTTTATGACCCCTTCATTAAAACAACTTGAAGTCATCATGCCTAGGCGTGGGGTACAACTTCAAGATATGAAAATTGACTAAGTCTGGGTCTCAGTCCAAGGAGGGATAGAAGCCAAAACCAAAGCCAACACTCAAACTGATTATGCCAGAAATAGAATGATGACCTGAGCAGGACTGTTGATGGTGCCACTACCAAAATTAGACTTACTAAAAATAGCCAATGCCAAAAATAGTAAGTTAACCTCAAAACCTTCAGAAAGCCAAACTAAACATCATCTGAGCAGCAAACAAGACTTACTATAAATAGTAAGTGTTTCCAAACACCTTCTAAGCACAAACCGGAAGCCAACATGATTTACTATAAATAGTAAGTGTCTGGAAAGGTTGTCAGATGGAGATGCATGTTATACCATTTTGAAGCTCTCTGAAAACCCAAAAAACTCCCAGAAGCATACTTCCAAACTCCTGCATGCAAGCCTTCAAAATTGCATTTGAAACCTCCTATAAAATAGGAAACCCTAATTTCCGCTTTTGCTTAGCCTACGAGTTTCAGTAAATAGGCTAAAACTTCAAGAAGAGCATAGGGCTATAAATCGAGGACATTACATATGTGTCTCCAAAATAGACATCCACCTTTAAAGGAGATCTGAGATCCACAAATTGTGGCAGTCAATTAGACATCCTAGATCAGTGGGATCTAACATGCATGATTTGTGGAGATCTGGAGTCAACTTGGAAAGGGGCATCAAGTTGACTTCAGTCGTATTTATTGCTATTTTGGAGGGTAGGACGTCCTTCTTGAGGTGTTTGACACCTCATCATCATTGGTCAACTGTGCTTTTGTTCATTTGTTGACTTCTTCATACAGAGACCGTTACATGCCTGTCAATCGCCAGCTTATCACTTGTCAGCAACTTGATGTATGTATCTCCTTCATTCTGTTTCCCCTTGGAGGGTTACTCCTTTTCTTTTTGTCTGTGTTTCCACTTTGACGTGGAAGGTAGTGTAGTATTAACCGATGGCGGCTCTGTGTTGGGAATGACTACCTTCTGCGTTCTTTTGCAACTTTGACGTTTTCCTTGATCTTTCTCAATGGAATAGTTTTGTATGATGAATCCGCGAAGTTTGACCACGAACACTCCAACCGTGAGAAATGCACATGAACTTGCTGCATTCCAATGGTTACAATCCTCTAAACTGGCCTCTGAAGGCGATCAGATATACGAGGTGAAAACATTATGGAGCCTGTGGACTTGTGTCTATGCTTTTCAATTTGTCCAAATTGACCTCTGGGTGTGACCGATGCTGATCGGTGCCAGTCGTTTTCAAAGAATCATGGAGTAAGACCATTTTGGCCTTGTATTCGTCTTGGGAGAACTGCATTTTGAAAACCTTGAAAATTGACTGTGCACACGATGTTGTTCGGACAACTTTTTCTAGAATTGCTAAAAATAGCCCTGCTGAGGCAACTTTTTACGAAAAATTTTGAGACGTGGGTTTTGTTGAGAATGATTTTCTAAACAAACCTAGATCGTCAAAAATTTGGAAAAATGAGTTTTTCTATGACATGCAAGAGCCCTTCGATGGCTAAGGCAGCAAGGCACCAGAAAGTGATTTTTCTCGAAAAAAATCCAACACATGGGTTTTGTTTGCTTCAGAGCTGAACAAACCCAGTTTGTCTGTTTTTCAAAATTATGACTTTTTCCGGAAACCCTAAAAAATAGGGGTAGCAGGGCTACTTTTTCTAGAAAAATCCAACATATGGGTTTTGTTGAAAAAGTTGTGCTGATCATACCCAGTTGGCCAGATCTGTGATTATCTACTGTTTTCTTAGACATGCAAGAAGATCTAAGACAAGGAAAGAGGAAAAAGAGAAGAAGAAGATTGGAAGTTATCGGCTGTCAAAATTGGAAGAATCATGCCTTTGATGCAACTTCTGATAAATAGTCCCTCTGTGCAACAAATCTTCAAAAATATGAAGAACGGTGAAAACCCCTCTGTCAGATCTTCAAAAATGTTGGAGAAGAAAAATATCCGTTCTTGAGCTCTTCAACCCGCAAAGAAATAATGAAGAATGGATGCCTAGATGCTTTGATATGTCAATTTGGAGTTGCAAGCATCAATTGGGCATCCAACTCATGATTGAGCCTGATTTGGAGTTCAAAAAGGTGATTTCCCTTGATTGTGGAGTGTTTGGCCTTTTTTTGCCTCCAAAATTTGTTAATTCAAGTGAACAAATTGCTTTGACTTTTTAGGCATCCCTCCTTGAGTTTTGATCATTTTGATCATTTTTTCCTTATTGAAGTGCCTTTGTTTGATCTTCAATCTTGGTTGTTCAATTGATCTTGAGCTGATGTGGATTGATTCACTGCTGAGATAGGACAAACCTGATCAAGTGTGCCTGGGAGCTGCAAAGCTCCAAGATTGAATCTGATGCCTTCAAATCAGGGGTGCCTTTCCTCAACAGGGGCTCTTTTGACCAACACTTAGTCAATGTCAATTTCTTGACTGTTCTTCAACTTCATCATTTTTGACCTTCCATGTTCTAATTTGAGATCATTGTTGATTGGTGAGTCTGACGATCTCGTTGAAACGTGGGGTGTGTAACCAGCTCAGTCCTGGAAAGGATGACTGGTATCTCAGCTCATGAAAGTTAGTTTAAGTCCTTCAAAAGCTTGGGCGCCCTAGGCCAGCAGGGGCGCCTTTGGCTTTTTGACTGATTATATCCATGTTGTAAACTGCCTGCTTTCACCTCCACCATTAGATGATCGATTTGTCAGATGTTCTCGCTGATAGTTTTGTTGTCGTGATCGGTCGAAGTGGA
This sequence comes from Sequoiadendron giganteum, assembly GCA_007115665.2. Classification (NCBI taxonomy): domain Eukaryota; kingdom Viridiplantae; phylum Streptophyta; class Pinopsida; order Cupressales; family Cupressaceae; genus Sequoiadendron; species Sequoiadendron giganteum. Next base: position 464,996,875 of record CM021107.1, read on the forward strand.
GAAGGTTGTCTTGGAGGTCGTTGAGCAAGAAGATTGCATCTATACCGTCAAAAGACTAGGCACCTTTCTTCAAGAGGGGCTCTTTTGACCGATACTTAGCCAATTTCTTGGCATGTTTTTTCAGTCTTCTCCTTTGGTATTTTCTGCTTGATCCCTGCTTATGACTGCTTGACAGGTCTTGTGATCATGCAATTGGATTGGCTGCGAAGCTGAGAATATGCTGAACATATGCCTTGAAGAAAGCAGTTGCTGAAGACCTCATCCAATGTCTCAAAATGAAGGGCGCCCCTGGCCTATAGGGGCGCTTTTGCTTTGATGTGCTTTAATTTAGCCTTCATTTGGCATGCTCTAACGATCATCAGTTGCTATCGTTTGATACGTCTCGTAGGCTGACAGACAGATTCACTGTGGAGCTGAGCTGATGCCAGAAAGATTACCCGAAGACAGGCTCGTTCAAAAATTGAGATTTTGAGCATCTAATTGAAGGGCGCCCTTGGTCAGCAGGGGCTCTTTTTTATGTTTTGACTGCTATCTGTGATGCTACTTGCCTTCAACATCTTTCGCCTTCGCCTTCGTTGTCGATGATCAATGAATCAAATGACTTAGCTCAACGATGTGTTGGAAAGTCAACAAAATTACGAAGGTCAGGACTTGATGACTGCCTTTGACCTCTTGAACTCAGGGGCGCCCTTGGTCAACAGGGCCTCTTTTGACTATACTTTCATCATTTACGTTGAAAAACTTCCATCTCTTCATGTTTTGCGTTTGTCGTGCATCGTGACTGTCTTGAGCATTGCTGTTGACGATGTATACGCGTGCATCCTTGCAATCACCTTCATCATGCTGCGTGTACGAGCGTTGGAAAATGACTAAGGCATTCAACTACATAGCCTCCTTGGTAGCAAGGCGTTGATTTTCTAGACAACCAATTTTCAACATTTTCCACTTTTGAAAATCCCCTTCATCGCAGAGCATCTTTTTGAGCATTTTCGCCATGGATTTCTTGTTGAAGCTTTTGAAGCTTAACTTTCAGCACTTGGTACTGGCCAATGTGCCATTAATGGCTGCGAAGCTCCTAACTTTATTCCTGAAAAATGAAAACAAACCCACTAGAGTAAAACTAACTTTTTGGTGATTTTGATTTGACCAGTGTGTTCGTGAAGTCAGTTCATCCTATCAAAATCATTTTCAATCATTTCTGGGAAGGTCCTATTTTAAGGGGTTTCCTTAAAAATAGGGGCACGAACCCTAATTTTCAATTTTTCAGAATTTTACACATACGTTCCTTGACAGAAACCCACAAAGACCTTATGTTTGGTTTGACCTAAAACAAACTTTTGACGACATTTTTACATGATTTAGCTCAATTTAAGTAGAATGCCAATTTTTTTATTTTGGGTACAACAAGTTGCAGGAAAATCCTTACATAACTAGAAGTTAACATACCATCCATCCAAGCATTAAATATCTTCTTACTAAAAATCTTATGTCATAAAGAGTACAAAAATTAATAATAATACACTAATATGCATTGTTCTAAAGACTATAAAAATCTTATGGCAAACATTGTTCTCTATCGTTGATTTCCTTGGAAACAAGATTCAAGACGACACTTTTAAGTGGGAATTTGTTATGCTTGCCTCTTTTCATAATGTTTTCCATTTTTTCCATTTATTATTTTTTATCTTATTGAAGATCTCTGTTCAAATTTTTTTTTTTCTCCATGATGGGAGAATGCTTTTGGTAGTTTGCATTTGATATAAGTGAGCATGTGGATATACTTATATTGGGTCATGATATAGTTTGAAACTTTGATGTGCATTTGAATAGAGAGAAATTGTAACTTGTGTGGTTGAATTTGGCAAATGAGGAAGTTGAATTTGGAAAATTATGGATGTAAACATATAAAGTTTGTACTTGCATAGTTTCCTTTTGTTTTTTGACCTATTAGCCCTCCTTGAGGTAGACTAGTTGGTCAGTATCTATGCTCCCTTGGCATTGGCATTTGAAGTATCCACATGATGCTCCTCGAGCATGTGAGTGCAGTTTCTGACTTTGTGCTCCCTTGGCATTGGCATTTGAAGTCTCCACATGATGCTCCTTAGGCATGTGAGTGCAGTTTTTGACTCTGTGCTGCTTGGTATCTGGTTCCCCTCGAGTTCAATCCTCTCCTTAATCAGGGTGGACTGCTGTTTTTTGTAATGTCCCCATTTTTTTGGGTTCTCTTGCATTGCAGTTTGCACTGACTTTCTGGGTGTGTGTCAACCTTATCAGAGGAGTTATTTGATGTTATCAGTGAGCTCAGATGGTCTAGAGGACTTGTATGAGACTTTTCAAAGTTATTTCCAACTTTTGGTGTGTTCTCCAAGATTCTTGGAGAGTGTGCCTATTTATAGTAAGTCACTTGGTCGGGCTTGATTCTCAATATTCATCATCGGTATCACTCTTGTGTAGTCAGTTTGCGATTTCGATGCTTTCCATCAGTTTCCACAACTTGGGTGCACCAATGGCCTTATTTTAATTCTATTACTAAGGTTGTTTAATATTATTTAAATTATTTAAAAAGCACCTTAGTGTTATAGCTCGTTAGAACCGAGATGGAAATATTTAAATGTTGGGACACTGATATGTGGCTTTATGTCCTGGGAATAATTAAATAATGAAATAAATCACTTTTCGTGGATATAAGGCTTATTTAATTAATAAGGTGACTTTATATTGAGTTTTCAAAAAAGTTCTCATAAAACTTATAAAAGGAGATACGGAGAGCTCTTTGGATTAAGTAGATTGTTTGATTTCCTCTTGTGAAACCCTTGTGGTTCTGTGGTATTGAACTTGGTTCATCTTAGCCTTCTTGAGGATGAAAACCCTCTTGGAGAAGATTAATCATGGTGGTGAAAGATCCTCCCTGGTTAATATTGTGTGATTCATTCAGAGTCATAGTTTAAGTGGAAAAGATTTGCAGGTATGAATGGAGTTTATTTTGTGAAGTTTTGGTAGAGATTTTTGGAGTGTTTGGCTATGCTTGCAGGAACTTCTCAAGCCTGACCATACCCCTTTCTAGAGCTGGCCATACCCCTCTTTTGAATGCATAGACTAGAGGAAAGATTATATGGTTTTGGGTATTTTACCAATGCTTTCTCATATCTGGGCGAGCGTATTGCAAGTAAAATGGAGTGGTAATCTGCTGTGGTTATTTTTCTAAAGCGAGTCGCCCCTTCAGGCAGGCCGTGTAGGTGCTGGGTGATAGTTTTGGAGTTTAGAGCTTGTTTGAGTTTGTTTGGTGGCTGCAAATCATCCTTGCCTTGGTGTCCCAATTGGTAGAACAGATTGCAGGCGGTTGGTAGAAAGTTTGGAGCTTAAAGTATTAAATATGAATTATTTCCTAAGTCGCCCCTGTGTGCTCCTACAGATGCTCTAAGTTGATTATATTGTTTGGAAATGAATGTTGCTTGCTATGTGTTGGCGTTTCAAATCGCACCTCTGGAATGCGTTCTGGAAACGGACAGCTATGTGCAGTAAACTGCTCTTCGAATTAGGAGGGGAAACTCCCTCTTTTGCTGAGTTGCATAAAGAAAAGTAATCTAAACTTAATTACGCCTATCTTTTTGGTTCAGCAGTGAGAACACAAGGTTATAGAACACTAGATGTTGCGGCTGAGGTTTTCCCTTTAATGAAACTAGACAGCTACAACTTAACCTACGCTTAAAACGTTTCCACCCTCTCAAGTAAATGCAGAGCAAGAGAGTTTGGAAATGGACGAGTTTGATTTCTAACAGAGATACTTGAACAAACTATTCTTCAACATACATTTTATGGCAAGCTGAAAAAGAGATCATAAAAGTATTACAGAAATATGAGACTTTTATTTCAAGGCAGACAACGCACGCTCAAGATTTTATTTACTCATACTTCTAACACAAAACAAAGAGACAAAAATTTGAGATATTTATATCAAGGTAGACAAAGCACGCTCAAGATTTTATTTACTTAAGTTTCTGGAACAAGGATTACAACTTCGGGACAGCAAGTTGTAGCAACACGCTTGCAACATGCGATCAACCTAATTATAACCAACACAACACATGCACTAAACAAGTATTTGCAGCTAAAGAGGCATGCAAACTTGCTCTTAACACAAAGTGAACAACACTAGATGATAACAAAGAGAAGGTACTATGACACTTATGTCTTGTTATCACAAGCACGGTTTAACTAAAATGAGCAAACACTGCTCTTATTTATAACTAAGCAGAGGAGTAGGGAACCCTAAAATCTCCTTGCTTTTACAACTAATTCTTGTCAACATGCAAGCTTTATTTCTAAATCTAGAAAAGATTAAAACATCTAAACCCTAGAAAGCTTTTAAAAAGGAAAGTGCCAACTCGTGACAACTTGTTACAATATTTTCTTTCTATCCTCAAAGAATGGAAAAGATTTGAGACAAGAATAGAAAGAAAGCGTGAGATAAGGATGGAAAGAAAGCTTGGAGAAAGCTTCTAAAAGATTGCCGCTTTAAATCTCTCTCACATTTACCAAAAAGCGGGAAACTGCCTCTTTATCAAGAGTGTTGATACTATCTTTAGCTGTATTCCGTTTTTCTAAGATCTTCTCCTTTTTTTTGCGATCAAACTTAGTGAATTTTTGACCTCTTCAGCTTCTTTCTGAGTTATGTTCTTGAAAAACATCGCTGCCTCAAAAGATGACTTGGCGGCTCTGCAACTTTATGCATTTTGACACTTCTCTTGATTCTCCCACGGAAGAGTTTTGCACAACTTTTTCTGACGCTTGTCCTTTCGCTCATACCACTCACTCTGCACGTTCTTCAACTGAGATGATGACATTTTATGTCGACGATGATATTGAAAAGCACTTCCCAACATCATCTGTTCAGATAATCGTGATACAACACTTGTTTGGCTCTGAATTCAATGGGAGAGTACTCTTTGCTGAAAAACATGAAGATTGACTGTAAACTTGACTAGGTTCTGACAAGCCCAGCACAAACCCTAAAAAATACCTTGCCGATTTTTTTCATCAAACGGATGAATTTTTGGATTTTTTTTCTGAGATATGGGTTTTGTTTAGAATCTCGTTACAAGCAAACCCAGATTGTCCGTTTTTGAAAATCCTGAATGAAGACTGAAAAAGCAGCAAACCCTAATTTTCTCCGAAAAAAGCAGAAAAAGCTGGCATCTGGGTATTGTTCGTGAGCACATTCTGGATGAACCCAGTTGATTAGATTTTGAAAACCTCGAAGTTTCACTGAAAAAGTAGCCATTTGAAGTTTCACTAAAAAAGCTGTGATATGGGTTCTATCCAGAAGAATATTTGAGATAGACCTAGAAGATTAGAAATTGTTAAATTTGAAGTTTTCTCTGACATGCAAGATAAAAAGCAGCTGCTGCAACCTTGAGAAAATTTTCCAAAAATTATCCAGAAGGTAGAACCAGTATAAACCAGCTCGCTGAAAATCGAAAGCAATGGCCTCCTCCTTCAAAGATTTGATGTTCTGGATGAAAAAGTGTGAAAAAGCAAGCCTCCTTGAGTGCTGATCTGAAAATATTATGAAAAACCAGCAAGTTATTCTCTTGAATCATGAAAATAAGAGTTTGAAGTTGCTGCTTTGTTTCTCCTTGAAGATACCTGCAAGAAAATAATGAAAAATAAAACACAAAAGTGCTTTAAATATGCTTTGCCTTAGAAAACAACTTTCTTTTGCCCTAATTCCTCAAAACCCTAATTCAAGATTGTGTAATGAACTTAGACTTTGGTCTTCAACTTCAATTTTTGAAATGTCCAAAAATTTGACTAAGGATGAGAAGTTGGGCGCCTTTTTTGAGGTATGCCATCCTTTTTTCCAGACTTAGCCATTTTTTCACCGTTTTCAACTTTTGTTCAATTTTTAACCCTGGTTTGACTCTGATTTCTAGCTACTAGATTGATCCGACGAACGAGCTGAATATTGCATCATGGAGCCTGATCGAATCTAACGACATTGTCTTGGAGACATCATTTGCTAAAAACTTCATTTGTCCCTTTGAAATGTCAGTTGCCTATCCTTGAAAAGGGCGCCCATTTTCTCCAGTGTTAGTCAATTTCATGATCTTCAATTTTATGCTTGTCTTCTGACCTTCAGATGAATCCATGATTCCGGGCGTTGTACTGATCAGAATGACTAGCTGACGGATTCACTGGATAGCTGAGATGATTCTGGAAGGGGTCCTCTGGATATCTCATCTCCGGAAATTGACTTTTGGTGGCTCAAAACCCTACGCGCCCTTCTTGAAGTATGGCGCCCATGGCTTCCAGAGATAGTTTTTATTTCGAGTTTTTCACTGTTGCTTCCAACTCTCTTTTCTCTCACTTTTCCTCCTCTGTTCGCCTGGCGATATTTGATGACTGCCTCCTCCGACAGACGTGTTGATGGTTGTGTTGGACAGCTAGATCCAGTTTGACGAAGTCATGTTGGAGAAGTCTTCTGCAAATTCTATCATTAAACCTCTTAAAATCTTGGGCGCCCTTCTTCTCCAAGGGTGCCCATGTCTACCAGTGTTAGAATATTTTCATCCTTTTTCACTTCAGAGTTCTAAACACCTCTCATCATGGCCCCTGTTTGATCTGACTTTGCCGGAGACTGAGTGATTTGACGAGCTGACGAAGACATCCGCTGCGAAGCTGACGAGAATCTGAACAATGTTGCCTGGGGGCAAAAACCCTAATCTTATCAATTGATGCTTCAAAAAGGTGGGCGCCCATGTTTAGCAGAGTTAGAAATTTTTATGCAATTTTCAACTTTCAACCTCGTTTGACGTGCTTTCCTTGTCTCAGCTGCCGAAAATAAAAAATATTCAAAGGCATGAAGGTTTGGGCGCCCAAATTGAGCAGGGGCGCCTGGTGTCTCCAGTGTTAGCCAAAATTTATCATTTTTCAACTTTTCCATCTTTTTCTCGCCTTTCTCCGTTTCTCGTGCACGTTTATCGTTGATAGCTTCTGCTTGATGCTCGAACATCTGATTCTGACACCTGGCAGCTGACTGACCTCCATTGATGACCTTGGATCTCCGAAACAACTTCTGAAAAAGCAGAATAGACCCAGTAGAGTAAAACTGATCTTTTTGTGATTCTGACTGCACTAGCCTGATGAGGAAGTATTTTAAGCCAATCAAAATCAGTCTCAACCCTAGAATCCAGACTTTCTATTTTTAGAAAATTTTACAAGTATCCATTTCGTAAGAAACCCGGAAAAGCCGAGAAAAAATTTCTATTTTTAGAAAACTGCTAAAAATAGAAATTTTCCTAAAATTTAGGGATGAAAAACTGAAATTTGGGTATTGTAGGTTTGGTCTTTTTGAACCGATCCAGATTGCCAGATTTTGAAAATTTCAAGTTTTTGACCCTCATGCAAGACATGCAAACCCCAATTTTGACCTTTTTGACAGATTTGACAGTATCTTGACTCATTTTTTCAAAATGCCTAAGTGTAGCGAAAATTTTAATTTTGGGATACAACACTGTGTAGAGATAAATCTGCAGATTTGGGCGGTTTAGAAGTATTATTTGGTGTTTGGAGTGATCTTTTAGGCCTATTGCAGCAGCTGGGGAACTTGTGGGAAGTGCTGATGAATTGGTTTGCCTTTGTTGCTGACTGTTAACACTCAGAAAATTTGCTACAGCAGGCCTGTTATGGTTTCAATTTGCATTTCTTTCAAGGTATTTACATTCTATATGTTTGTTGTTATGGTGGATGTAAATGTAATCAAATCTTTTCAAATTAGGATCCTAAGAAATCTATGGAAATTCTAAGTCTGAAATTTTGTGTAAGAATTCTAAGTCAGATTTTATTTTCTGTATTGTGAATGTGCTGATTGCAGAACATTTATAAATTTCGATGTCTCCAATCAATGTTTGCTATCATGTTATGTATCTAAAGGAGAGATACGTACCTCCAAGAAGATACACGCCTCCAAGGAGAGACGCGTCCTATGAGAGGACGTGTCCCTTGAGGGCGCGGGTCTCCTATAGCCAACCGATGTTAATCGGTGGCTTAACATAACCATTTGCATTTACCTTCTTGCGATTTCATAATGCAAACATTTAATTTATTATTTCGAATTTTATTCATGCTCATAAATTCGAATTTCTTATTTTCTAGAAATATTTATTTGATGAGTAATTTCGATCACATATAAATGATGATGATGCAATCAACAATCATCATTTATATCTGACCGAAGCTACCTTTCATTAACAGTCCTCTTAGCTAGGGAAGATATTTCAAATCAAATAGGTGGAGATATCACCTTCACACGTGATATCGAAGATATGGTATGTTTTCTCAATATTGTCAAGTCACATGAAATTCTTCATAACACATTTTCATTATGGTATGTGCACTGACATCAAATCACATGATGTCTACCATAATAATTCATGGCATATCCACGGATATATAATTATCCACCATGATTATCTCTTAAGGATCACAATGATCTTCAAATGACATCAAGTCCCATGATATCCATCAAAGTGTCCAAGAGATACTATCATGACATGTCCATAGATATCAAGTCACATGATATCTATCATGATAGTTCAACTCATCATTGTAGAGTCGTCACTTTACAATGTCACATACAAGTGTTCATTATTAGAAAGATCGTCACCTTTCAATAATGTACACAGGGGGAGTAGGCCCATAAGGTCATGGAGTCACACACATGACAAAAGAGTTTACACATTAAACATCTTTATATATTAGTACAACTTATAAACAATTTGAATTTCAAACATAATATCAAATTACATTTCAACCATACCAAGTTTCTTCCTGAAGTGTTCTACCTTGATTCGGGAGAGAGGTTTGGTGAGAATGTTTGCTGTTTGATCATTTGTACTAACATACTCCAACTGGATCACATTCCTTTCTACCATGTCTCTTACATAATGGTAGGGGATCTCAATGTGCTTAGATCTATCATGGAAGACAGGATTTACAGAGAGCTTGATGCAACTCTGATTATCACAATGAATAATTGTAGGATTCAAGGGCTCACCAAAGAATCCCACAAGCAATTTACGAAGCCAAACTGCTTCACTTGCCCCCATAGAGGCTGCAATGTATTCAACTTCTGTCGAGCTTTGTGTTACTAAAGACTGTTTTCTGCAAATCCAAGAGATTATAGCCGATCCTAAACTGAAGCAACATCCCAATGTGCTTTTCTGATCGGTTACACTTCCAGCCCAATCTGAATCATAGTATCCATGTAGATCTAGTTGGTCATTTCTGTAAAGAAGACCATATCCAATAGTGCCTTGAAGATATCTCAATATATGTTTCACAGCCATAAGGTGAATTTCCTTTGGCTCACACATGAACTGGCTGAGAGCATTCACTGCATAGCAAATATCAGGTCTGGTGTTAACCAGGTACATCAAGGATCCAATCATTTGTCTATATAGGGTTGAATGTGCACACTTGGATTCTGCTGCTGTTTCTTTCAGTTTGTGAAGGTTGGTTTCCATAGGTGTAGACATGGGTCTACAGTCCAACATTCCAAATCTCTTCAGAATATCAATAGTATACTTTCCTTGGTTTAGTATAATGCCATCTGATTTCTGCCATACTTCCAAACCTAAGAAGTAGTGTAGAATGCCCAAGTCTTCCATGTCAAATTCGGAAGTTAGATCCTTCTTTCCTTGAGCAATGAGGTGATCTTCTCCTGTTATCAGCAGGTCATCAACATATAAAATAATTATTAACATATCACCTTTGATTACGTTAAAGTAAAGATTTGGGTCTACATCATTCTTGGAAAATCCTAGTCCCAAGAGGTAGCTGTCAATTCTTTCATACTAGGCCCTAGGAGCCTGTTTAAGTCCATAGAGAGCTTTCTTTAGTCTGCATACATGTGAGTCAGGTTTATGTATCACAAAACCTTCAGGCTGTTCTAGATAGATTTCCTCTTCAATGGTTCCATTTAGGAAGGCAGGTTTCACATCCATTTAATGGATCTTCCAGCCTTTAGCTACAGCAATGGCTAACACTGCTCTCACAGATGTGTAACAGGCAACAGGTGCAAACGTTTCTTCATAATCAATGCCTTCCTTTTGTGAAAAACCTCTTGCCACAAAATGTGCCTTATGTTTTTCTATACTGCCATCAGCAGCATGCTTGATTTTGAAGAGCCATTTAGAAGAGACAACAGATTTCTCTTTCGGTCTAGGCACTATATCCCATACATCATTCTTTAGAATGGACTAATATTCTTCCGTCATTGCATCCTTCCATATTTGATGTTTGAAGGCTTTTGTAACACTGACAGGTTCTGAATTTATGATGTTGTTCATTAGAGCAACATAGCTAGAGAACCGTTTGGGTCTTTTACTTTCCCTAAACGTTCCTTTGGGTGCTGCATGATTCTCGGCTTCTTTGATCATCTTTCTAGCCCAAAGTGGCCTCTTTCTATCGTTGTCATTTGTATTCTCATTTGAAGTAGATTGAAGTTCATTTGGCATTTCCACAGGATACTCCCTCTGATTCTCAGGAGTAGGTTCCATTTCTAGTACTCTAGGGGAATAGGTTTCTATCTCACTAGAACTTCTTGCCCTTTTGAATGCAATGTCTTCTTCAAAGATGGCATCTCTGCTCAATTCAATTTGTTTCTGCCCAGGTACGAATATCCTGTAGGCTTTGGAGGTTTCACTATATCCCACAAATACCCCTTTCTTTTTGGAAGGTTCTAGTTTGAATCTCTTCTCTTTGGGCACATGAATATAGACAGGGCAACCAAAAATCCTAAAATGACTAATATCAGGTTTTATGCCGGTAAAAGCTTCTTCAGGAGTTTTGTTATCTAGATGAGAATGAGGACATCTATTTTGAATGTAGACAGCAGTTTTAGAGGCTTCTACCCAGAAAGAAGTTTCAATGTTCTGGTCAAGCAACATTGCTTTAGTAGCTTCTACAATGGTTCTATTTTTCCTTTCAGCAACCCCATTTTGTTGAGGGTTGTAGGCTATTGTAAACTCCCTCTTAATCCCAACATTCATGCAAAATCCTTTAAAAATTTCAGAAGTGTATTCTTTCCCATTGTCTGTCCTTAAGATTTTTATTTTCTTCCCAGAGAAGTTTTCAATAAGGGCTTTGAACTCCTTGAACCTTTTAAGGATTTCTATTGACTCTTTACACTTAAGGAAATAAATCCAGGTTTTCCTAGAGAAGTCATCTATAAATATGACATAGTATAGAAATCCTGCCTTGGAAGGTATAGACATGGGTCCAGATAAATCAGAGTGAACCAGTTCTAATACATTTTGGGTTTTACTCAAGCTATTGTGAAAGGATCCCTTTGTATTCTTTCCTAGGGCACAACCTTTACAAGTTCCTTCATGAGATGGTTTTAACTTAGGTAAGCCTGTTACAAGTTTTTCCACAGAAGGTAAGGCACGAAAATGAAGGTGTCCTAATCTTCTATGCCAAATTTCAATTTGAATCAAAAGTGTCAAGGGTAAGGGCTTGCTTAACCTCAGTGCGTAGTTTGTAAAGATACCCTTGTCTTATACCTATGGTTTGGGCTTTCTTGATAGTTGAGTTCTTAGGCCATGCTAGAACTTTCCCATCCATAAAGGTAACTCTATATCCATTGTCTTCAAGGGCAAAGATGGATATTAGATTCTTCTTTATTTCAGGTACAAATAAGACTCCAGTGAGTTGAAGGGAAAGACCAGATTTCAATTTGATGGAGCAAGTTTCAACCCCTTTTACAGGGTGTGCAGAATCATCCCCAATGGTTACTTCTTTGTTGGCATAAGAACCAACACCTCTGGAGTGTGAGTTTGTACGTACAACTATGCACACTACGCAATGAGTGCTCTTCAAATTAGGAGGGGAAGCTCCCTCGTTGTGCTGGAATGCATGGAATAGAAAACTAAACTAATGTCCTATCTTTTTGTTCTCAGCTGGTAGAGGCACAAGGTTAAGAAAACCTAGAATGTTGCAGCTAAGTATTTTCTGGTTTCGCAGATCATGTAACTACAACTAAGCTAACTTCTTTAAAATCTATCCAATTCCCTCAAGAAACAGAGCATGAGGAAATGGAGCGGGAATGGTTTTGTACGATAAACCCCAGGTGCGGGCTCACAACATGAAGGCAAGGGAGGCACAACTATTTATTATAACAACAATTACTCTTTGAATAGATACAATAATAGCAATACTACAGGCAAGGTAGGCGCAGCATGTATGCTATCAAGCAAAGGTTCAAATACAAATGAGTTGAAAGCTCTTATTTATAGACTTCAAGGTGTAGGCAACCCTAAAATCACCTTGAGTCAACACAGTCTTGCAATGCATGCAAGATCTTATTCCTAAACCCTAATTGAATGAAACTATACAGTTAACTGGGAAACTATCATTAGTTAACTGTAACATCTAATCTAAATGGACAAGGTGCAACATGCACGTCCTTATTGAAAGCAAGTCAACTGGAATGCTATCATCAGTCAACTGAAAAATCTAATCTAATCTCCAAGTATATGTAGATGTTTCCAAGAAAGACATGCATGCAATGTATAACAGCAAGTTAACTCGGAAAGAAGCCTCAAGTTAACTACTTCTGATGACTCATCATTGTCCTCAACTGCATGGTCTAACTGAAAGTCTACTCCAAGTTTATCATCTCCTCCAGGAATTTATCAATAGTATCATCATCTGGCACTTTGACGTTGTCCACGATGATTAACTGCTTGTCCAACTCTTTGTCTCCATCTTGGATCTCCCTCTGACTATCTCTAACCTTTGTGGTCACCTTTTTGAAACTGATAGTCAGCATTGTAAACTCCTCCATCTTGGACGCCTTTGGCCCTCCACATAGGTTATCGTGAACTAACTCTTCGAACTCAGCTTGAACTGCCTCTAACTCGGCGTATGTACCATCCTCATGCCGATAATGACATAGGATCTGAGTGATGTACTCGCTGATGAAACGAAGAGCTGCAACAACCTTTTCCTGAATCATGCTCATCTTAGCAGAAATCCTGTCATATGTCTCCACCTTGCAAAGATATAACTCTCTCCAAGTGAAGACCTTCTTTTGATCTCCATCTGCTGTAATGGCGTCATAGATTCCTGCAAGCTGTGATATCAGAATCAAGTCCTTCGGCTTACGCTCGGCCATGAAAATCTCGAGCTCCTGAATTCTCTGACAAAGACTATGTGCGTCAACCCTCAACTGATATAGCTCTATGAGGAGGTGTCGACCAGCAATGATAAAGTCTTCAATCCAGGTATCCAGCAACTTTCCTGGATTAACCAAGTGTTGAATCCTCTGCTGTTCTGTGGAGGTCTCTCGAAGTTGTGGAAGTAAAGGTGCTTGCCCTTCGCTGCCATGAAGTAAACTTGAAATATACATGCGGAGTTGCCTGATTTCAGCCTTGAGAGCTGCTTTATCCTCACCATCCTTCATGACACGTTCCTCTAGATTACTCGCGACGACTCTGAATAGATTCATGTCGGTGTGTCGAGTATTCTTATCCAGATTAGTTTTGACGAAGGTAAAATCACCAACATCAACTTCATCCAAGTATTTGCCTTCTGGAGGAATAGCAACCTCTATGACGACCTTTGCCTCAAGATTCTTCTCAATATTTATTTGCTTTCTGGCCCTCTTATTCAACCTGTTTTGATAGGGCTCACCAAACTCAGATAAATCAAGATTATATGAAGGCATATGCCTCTCCCTCTCCAATGACTTCTCGAGCCAAGATGAATAAGGAATACTGTCCTCTCGAGGTGGAGCTGTTTCCATTGTATCAGCTGCTGGCGGATCCACTGGTATGAAGGTCTCATGTATCGGAGTCTCAGGCTCCGAATCAATATCTATGGGAGACGAGTGTGGTGAAAAAGGTGAACCTGGAGATGACAAACTGGCCTCAGTCTGAATAACTGGTTCTGATGAAATAACTGGCTCTGGAAGTACTGTCTCTGAAACTGGTAGGGTTGGCTCTTTCTCAACCTGTTTCCTTTTGGTGATGCTTTTTCCTTTTGAATTAATTCCCATCTTAACCCCTTCAGGCGACCTCATAGTAACCTTGACTCGAGGTTTAGCTCTAGAAGTAGAAGGTAAAGAAGAAACTACCACTGCTGGCGGCTCTGTAACTGGGATCACCCTTCGCTTCCGCTTGCTCTCAAGAAAGTACATGGTGGTTTTGATAACAGACCTGGATAAGTCTTTCACTGAAGTATTCGCTGGAACATACCAATCAGGTTGGCGAAGTGGCTGGCGAGCAACTTGGTCTCTAATGAATGAATGAAGAAGTATCTCGCCATCATCATCAGACAAGCCTTCCACATCCTCTGACAAGAAATCAGCAATCTGTGGAATAGTAAGCCTACAATAATGACGACGACGCACCTCGAATTCATCCTCACAATTGACCCAAAAGTCCTCAAGCGCTGCCGAATGTGAAACATTTCGCTCCAACCTTGCTCAATAATGACCCAACGGATCATTGGCACGCTTCTGAGGAAAACACCGAAGCTGAATTTTCTCTAACTCGTGTGCCATTAACTTGCAATCAGCAGCTGTTTTGCATTTGTAAATACCTAACTCAAACGGAAAGGTGAAAGCTGGCTTATGTCGATTGCGAAGAAAAGTGTGAACCTCATGTGCCTGTCTCATAAACTCCATGAAAAGAACCTTATCCGATGGGTACCTCGGTAGCATCAGAGGCTCTCCTGTATATCCATATACACGAATATATGTGAAAGTAGGGAATTGGATAAACCAATCTGCCCAACTCTCCATTGCTGATTGTGCCTCTGTAGAAATCCTCATATGCATCTCGTTATCCAAATTTCTGACTGTCCTCATAAAAAAGTGGTCATTCACTGCTGTAAAGTCCTGTTCAGCTTTCAAAAACTCCAACTGAGGGTAGTATTTGTGCACTCGCTGAACACCCAGAACTCCATCGGTCTTTAATAATTTAAAGCTGCTTTGAAATGCAACTATGTAAACCAAAAAAGTTACCATATGGAATTCGTGAATCTTTAGGAACTCTGTAATCTGCTGGTGAAGACACTTGCTGATAAACATGGCCCAGTCAAATGTTTCTTTTTTATCAATAACTCGTGAGATGAGGTAGAACATCCATGTTCGGAAAACGCTTGCGTCTTCAGAACTTGCTAACCGGTTAAGGAAAGTTATCAAAATAGCAATCTCGTCCTTGAAATCCCCACGTACAATCTTCCTTGGCATGTTGGTTTTCTAAACCTTCAACCATCGTTGAGCTACTTTCTTCTGTGATCTATCCTTGTCCTCTTCCCATATTCTGTCACAATCTGAAATGGATACAGCGAAATGATTTGAACGTGGAGGAATAGAAAAACATTTTTCTACATCCCTCGGCTTAAGGCTACAAATAATCCTTCCATCTGTCGATTTGATTTGTCTGGTAGATGAGTCATAATGCTTAACACAAACAAGTACGAACTCAAGATCAAAGACTGAGATAGGAATGGACACTGCTGCAAGTATCCCTGAACGTTCAAGATTTTTAATTGTAGTACTGTTGATACCCTCCAATGAGTTCAGATTGACGATGGGAAAAACATGACTTAAGTCGGTATCGGTAGTTTTCAGAAAGTTATGAAGAAAGATCTGATTGGCCTTATAGCTTATGGGATTATACCGCATTCTGAAAAACTAGACTTTTGACTGTAAAGTCGGGTATGTTTGGACAACTTTGGAAAAGTTGGAAAAGCTCGAGGATAGGCTAAAAATAGCAAGGGGAAGTGAATTTTTCCGAACAAATTCTAAGATATGGGTTTTGTGTAGAATCAAACTCTAATACAACCCAGAATGTCAGAATTGCGAAAAAATGGGATTTAGGCTTGCATGCAAAAGGTTTTCGGTTGAGATTTGAACTGGCAGTTAGGGGTACTGGGGGCAATTTTTCCCGCGAAAATCTGGAACATGGGTTTTGTGTAGAAATGAATCCTAAACCCACCTAGATCAACAGATTTGCGAAAAAATGTGATTTAGGCCCACATGCAAAGAGAATTCTGGAAAAAAGCACAGTGCTTCTAGAAAAGAGGCAGCGGGGCAATTTTCGCAAAATAATCTAAGACATGGGTTTTGTTGTTGATGCTGAAATACTCGAACTCAGATGATGCTTTTCTGAAAAATCTGTCGTTTTTTTTGACATGCGAAGAAAACCTAAGACGAGAATAGAAGAAAATAAGACAGAAGAATAGAAGTTTTATTTTTTGTTTTCTCTCTTCTATAAAAATTCGCCTATTCTTGAAGTAGAACTGATAAAACCTGCATGCAAAATAGAAACCAAGTCTGAAATAATCTTCCCTTGAACAATCTAAATCTGTAGCTACGAAGAATACTGAAATCTGACACCTGTAGCACCTGCAGATCAATTTTATGCTCAAGAAAGATGTTTCTTGTCAACTCTGATGAAGAATAATGGACGCCATTAGCAAAATATATAGAAAAATATCTTCTAAGGCATGTGAAATGCATGCCAAGCATTGGAAATGGCGCTTGAAGTACAACTGGTGCTTCAAAACTCACGCATGGCCTATATTTGGCTTCAAACTCAGTTAACTGGATGTAGAACCAACCCAAGTTAGGGCGCCATCTTGAAGATTCAGTTAACTGATGCATGCAAACTAAGTTTAGCCAGTTATGACTAAAAATAGGTAAAATAGAAGTCAACTTAAAAGAGTTTAACTGAAGATCAAAATTTGGCAAACTGAAAACCCTCTTCATGCGCACTTCTACTTTTGAATTTCAAAAAGTCAACCTTTGACTTTAGGCATCCTTCCTTACTTAGACATTTTCTGAAAATTTAGAATCTAAATCCTCAAATGAAGCTCATGTTCGATCACTGATTCTGGTTGACTGTCACGTTGGATCAACTGGTTGACAATCTCGATGAAGAGCAGGACCAAATCTGACAAGAAGATTCCTTGAGGTGGCAATTCAAAATCCAACCATCTGAGGCTTCAAAAAGATGGGCGCCCCTGGCCTCCAAGGGTGCTTTTGACCTCAGTGTTAGAATATTTTCAGGCATTTTCATCATTTTCACTGATAACTTGACCATATTTCACTTGACGTTTCCCGGTATTTGACAAAACTTCAAAACATGCTGACTGGCTCACTGCGGAGCAAGCTGAATTCTGAGCAAAGGCTCCTGATGAACACTTTGTATAAAAACATCATTTAACCTTCCTAAATCATGGGCGCTTTCCCAACCAATGTCATCCATTACTGCAACTGGCAAAAATTACTCAACTTCCGGCTGCGGATTGCCAAGACATCTTCTGACCCGGTTGAGACAGGGAACGAAAAGCTGGAATTGACACGAACGAGACGAACCTCTGAAATCATCAAACAGATTTCATTAAAGGTCTTAAAACCTTGGGCGCCCTTGGCCTCTAGGGGCGTTTTTGTCCTTTTTGAACAATCTCTGATCCAGTCTGAAACCTCAAATTTGACCACTGATGGCGGCAACTCGGCAACTCAGATTCACCTGCTGACAGATGCATTGCGGAGCTGGACCAAAAATGGAAACAAACTTCCTGGGTGTCACTTGATCAAAAGACTTCATTTGAATCTTCAAAAAGATGGGCGCCCCTGGCCTCCAGGGGCGCTTTTTCTCTTCAAAGTTATCTACTTTGCATTTCCTTCGTTCTGTATTGAATTTCCGTTTTCAGGCGTTTTACTCCTCCGTCGGACTGGATGGCTAGCTCATTGCGAAGCTATCAGGAAACTGGAGAAGTCATTTTGGTAGAAAATCTCACAAAAAGTTGAATACAGCTTCCATAATGATGGGCACCCCTAGCTGAGAGTGGCGCTTTGACCTCCAGACTTAGCCAATTTTACAGTACTTTTACCTCGTTGAAAATCTCCTCCGTCAAAAAGCATAATTTTCAATATCTTTCATCGTAGAGCGTTCTTCTTTGAGTTTCAGGCTTAGCTATTAACACCTGGTATTGGCCAACTGCCATTAATGACCTCAGAGGTCCTAACTTTTCTCCTAAAAAAGTTATAACTACCCACCAGCCTTAAACTGACTTTTAACTGAAACTGACTTCACCACTGTGATCATGATGTGAAATAAGCCAATCAAAATTAATTTCAGCCAATTCTGACAAGTTCCTATTTTTTAGGGTTTCGAGCTAAAAATAGATTTCAGAAACCCTAATTTTCAAAATTTTCAAATTTTGCCAGTATCTTACTAGCATCGCACTGACTAAAAGCCCATACTTTATTTGCCCAAAAACTGAGTTTTGACCCCACTTTTACAAGGTTTAGACCATTTTAAGCAAAATGCCTTAATGAAGCAAAAAATTGGTTTGGGTACAACATTCTTCATCAGTCTTTTCAGTCATAGTGTCTAAGTGTTCTCTGAACCCTGTGATATGTCTAGAGGAACCACTATCACTTACCCAGTTGTGGGTGTTGTTAGATACTTGACTAGATAAGGCTGAATAGAACACAAAGTTCTCAGATTCATGATCTGAATTTGACTTTCCTACTTTAGCAAAAGATGCTTGTTGTTTTGATCTGTCAGGGCACTTCATTGCATAGTGGCCATATTGATCACATCTAAAACATTGTACTTGAGAGATGTTTTTCTTCTTGGAAGATCCCTTTCCACTGGAATTTCTCTTTCTTTTAAATGATCCTTTCCTGTAGGAGTTTTTCTTACTCCTTTTATTAGATGTTGTGTTGAGCACATGAATGTCTTCATCTATGTTCTTTTGTTTATTTTCTTTTGTTGAGAGTCTTGTTTCCTCTTGAAGGCAGTTTGTTCTTAGCTTATCAAACTTGGGGAGTTTAGATCTCGCACTTATTCCTTGAACAAATGACTCCCATGAGTTTGGTAGGCCTCCTAGTGCAATTAGAGTTAATTCTTTGCTATCAATCTGATATCCAATTGTGGATAATTGATCCCTTAGTTCAATGATTCTCATGAAGTATGCATTAATAGTTTCTCCTTTGTTTATTTTGACATTGTTGATTTGCCTCTTTAATGCAAGAGTCCTACTGGTGTTGTTTATCTCATAGGTGCTCTCAAGGGATTTGAACATTAGATATGCAGTTTCATGTTTTGCTAGAATGGGCACTATATGATCCCTAACTGCATCTACTAAGATTTTCATGGCCTTTTCATTGTTCTCAATCCATTGAGTTTTCTCAGGATCAGCCTCTGGTTCCCTTTTGTTTTCTCTCACAAGTGAGTCTAACTTATTCTCTTTAAGAATCATCATGATTCTAAATTTCCATGATGTGAAGTTGTTTGCTCCTGCAAGACGGTCTTCAAATCTGATCACACTTGACATTATGAAGAATGTGATGTGAATTCGATTTAAAAATACGAATTTTTCCTAAGCAATCTGATATCTAGATTTGATTTGGATTCACTCAACTTGGCTCTGATACCATGTAACTGTAATCAAATCTTATCAAATTAGGATCCTAAGAAATCTATGAAAATTCTAAGTCTGAAATTCTGTGTAAGAATTCTAAGTCAGATTTTATTTTCTGTATTGTGAGTGTGCTGATTGCAGAACATTTATAAATTTCGATGTCTCCAATCAATGTTTGCTATCATGTTATGTATCTAAAGGAGAGATACGTACCTCCAAGGAGAGACGCGTCCTATGAGAGGACGTGTCCCTTGAGGGCGCGGGTCTCCTATAGCCAACCGATGTTAATCGGTGGCTTAACATAACCATTTGCATTTACCTTCCTGCGATTTCATAATGCAAACATTTAATTTATTATTTCAAATTTTATTCATGCTCATAAATTCAAAGTTCTTATTTTCTAGAAATATTTATTTGATGAGTAATTTCGATCACATATAAATGATGATGATGCAATCAACAATCATCATTTATATCTGACCGAAGCTACCTTTCATTAACAGTGGATGACTCATAGTGTTTATTTAGTGGTGTTTTGGGCCTCAAATTTGTAACAGCAGTGTATTTAATGAATAAAACCATCATTACTAATTTGCAACAGTTGAAGACTTGAATATGCAAACCTTACAATGTTTATATTTTGTCAAAACTTCATGTTACATGTTTATTGCTTGAGTTATTGCTATGGTTCAATTGGTGAAAACTTAAAAAAAAATAAGGGGGTGATAATAAGCATGATCATGGCTCTTACATGTATTCAAAAAATTAGCAAACTCTCAACCAAACAATCAGAAATGCAAATTGTTTGACATAATGCTCAGTGGATAGAAGTGCAAAAAAATTGGGTGCAAATTTATAAGGGATCTTATAGTGGTATCAGAGCATGCATGATTATTTATGACAATTGCAAAACTTAGAAAATATTCCATTCAGGGTATTACATTTTTCTATCCTCATTTGTGTGGACTTTCTCTTGATACTCCTCCAAACAATTGGGATTAGGCGCTTGTTACTCATTTGATTATATTCCAAATTCATAAATCCCTGTATCAGCGTTGCCCCATCTTCTGATCTTTACATTCCTCTCTCTTCACTTGTTCTTGATAGCATTTTCTCTTTGCCTCTCACTGATGCTCTTTGAACCTTCTTAGTTTAAGGTAATATTGGGCAACAGAATTTGGAACAGAGATAAACAAGCGTTCAACATGTTCATTCCACATTAAGTTGTTGACCAGATCCACAATGGAATGTGTGTATCCTCAAATTCCTATGTGGAAATTAAATTGTTCTTACATCCTAGACTGATCCCAAATACTTTCCAGCTCCTCTTCTTGTGGATAAAGCTTCAATCTGATCAGCCCAATGTCCCTTTGATTTTGAATTCCGTCCATTTTATGTATTTCCAATTTTCTTTACATAGACTACCACATAGATGAGATAGAAATCACACGGCTTACTTGGAATTGAACTAGTGATCATGCGGATCCAAATAGACAAATACTCCACAAGTGTAGGTGGTTAATCACATCAATATTAGACCCTATAAACTAACACATCACCGACACATTGCATTATACCATTCTTCCATTGAATACCATGTAAATAAGAGTCTGCCATTAATCTATGATGTACTCTACACACTAGAAGATACCACATCAGAAAATGATATAACTATCTTAGATGGATCTCTCCAATTCTTTCTGCATACAATGATAACATAACCATGAGACCATATATGATAATTAGTGCAGGTGTTGAACAGTCCGGATAACTGAGAGGGGGGGTGAATCATTTATCACAAAACACTTTTCTTGACTTTAATTGATCCGGAGCAATCTTAAATTAATCAGATAATCAAAACAGATATCAACATGAAAACACACAACTACACCATGCACAATGAACACCAGAATTTACGTGGAAACCCAAGATGGGAAAAACCACGGAGAATGCTAATTCTCAACTATAGAACACTGGTTAAGGTGACACCGGTCAAGGTGATGTTTACAAGGGCTCACTGCCAAAATGCTCACTACCGATGGGCTCACTGCCCGATTAATACAAAAACATCTGATTACAAAATAGACAAAACATGAATTGATGAAGCTGCATCTACATATGCATGAAGTCAATTTCGGTTAAGAGCACAATATCTGTCTGCAGTAGATCCGGTCAAGAATCTTCTGCCCACCTTCTTTGCACAACCTTTGCAATACATATTACTTCCTAACACTTGCCTTCCGCTTCCTTCTCTGTTTCTTGTCGCATAATCCTTCACACCCTTTTCTCTGTTCGCACACACCACACTTCTTGTTCGATACCCAAAAAGATGTTCTACACACATTTATATATGTACCCATAGAACAAAATGAGTCGGCCTAGCAAAACATGTTGGCTTGAAGAACAACCTTGAAATATTCAATAAGGGTTGGCACGCTAGCACCGGACCCAAATAATAGGTCGCACATAAAGATCTTCTTACCGTGTTACCATGGGACCCATAAATAAGTCATACATAAGATAAGTTCATCACCTAGCATAATTACGAAAAGATAGCGATCTTTGAATTACATGAGATATGTTTTAGAGCCGATAGGAACACCGCAACCAAGACCAAATCTTGATCATCATCAATTTCAGTACCAACCAAAGGAATGCAATTAGACATACCATGCCACATGAATATCCAGATGGCAAGGATACCCAAAATAAGCTTTAGTCACAACAACCAATATCAAAAGATTAGTCTTCATTATTTTGCATTAACTGTCTTCCACAAATGTCCCAAAAAGAAGTATTGCCATATCTAGATCAAGGATAACATCTACACTACGCAACATCATAGCATACAATAGGATAGATCATTTCTGTATATCATCCTTAACACAACCTTCTGGATCCCAGGTTTTGAAATCAATGACAACAATGCCAAATCAACAACTTCCCAACAGTAGGAAATCCTCTTGACTATATAGAATCCCAAGAAGAGTACTTGATTGTAGGGGAACAATTACTTGTTGATTGAGTCCCTTAACTAAAAAAATTAATCAATAGATACCATAGTTACGAGACTCGGATTCGGCGAGGATGACTCGACTTGGGACTCGACGCAGACTTGGAAAAATGAAAAACCCTAGAAATTTAGAGATTTTTAAGGATTTAAAACTTGTTTCATGCACCCTTTACTAAATAAACCTTAAAGACACAATAACATCATTAAATAGAAGCAAATTTGGTCACATACACAAGTATACATTGATCACATAAGTATAAACACAAATTGTAGCTTAGTTGTTGAAGGAAATAGCACACTTAGATATATAAATATAGTCAAATGTATACAAAACTTATGGAATATGAAATCCATGACATCAAATGTTCCATACAAATATGAAATATCAAAACAATAACTACAAGTCTATGGCATAGAGGAGCCAACATCCTTCCTATGAAGGCGTCTAAGGGTCCTGGATTATGTAGCAGCTGCAGCCATAGTCTTTACCTATGTCTCCATGCCACTCACCAACACCAACTGTGTATGCTTGTGCTCTAGCATCCTCCTCTACCATGGCTACAACCTCAGCCTCTCTATCTGCTTGGTCCACCCAATCAAGGTCCTCGTCGCTAAAGACTGCATCTATAGCCTCAGTGACTCCATGCCACCCTCACTAGCATCAGTTGTGGCTCTGTCTTCTCGTGCTCTAGCCTCCTCCTCTGCCATGGCTACAGCCTCAGCCTCTCTATCTGCCTGGTCAACCAAATCAAGGTCCTCGTCACTAATACAAGTATACATTGATCACATAAGTATAAACACAAATTGTAGCTGAGTTTTTGAAGGAAATAACAGACTTAGATATATAGACAAAGACTCAAATATATACAAAACTCATGGAATATGAAATCCATGACATCAAATGTTCCGAACAAATATGAAATATCAAAAGATTCAAAACAATAACTAGAAGTCTATGCTCAAAGGAGCTTGCATCCTTCCTACGAATGTGTCTAAGATAGGTCTTGGATGATGCAACAACCATAATCTCAAGTTTGAGGGCAATTGCCCCAATGGGGTTGAGGGGAAGTACCCTTTGCGGGAGTCTAGTGGCAGTGCCCCTTGCGGGGGTCAAGGGGAAACGCCCCCAGCGGGGTCAAGGGGTAGCGTCCCTTGCAGGGGTTTGGGGGCAGCACCCCTAGTGGGGTCAAGGGGCAATGCCCCTTTTGGGGGTCTAGGGGCAGCGCCCCCAGTGGGGTTGAGGGGCAGCACCCCTCGTGGGGTCCAAAACCATACAAACTTTTATGGCGTACATCATCATTTTGCATTCACAATAAGTAAAAAAAAACAAGTTTTAACTTTATATTTTATGTAATTTTTGCACTTTTCAAACCTGCCTTCTTGTTGACGGGACTTCCCTGGACTCAGCGAGTCCGGCGAGTTTGGCCAAGACTCTTTTGGACTTGGCTGAGTCTGAGTCCGAGTCCCCCAAACTCGCTTGGGGTGACTTGACTCAGGACTCGCTGAGTCCAGGTGAGTCCTGTTACTGTGATAGATACATTGTCCATCCACATAAGTAAAATTGTTTTATGATATTTCATCATAACTGCCATTACAAAGCTTATTTATTCGTCAACTACATAATCTACCTATGTAGTTTTACTTCTGTTTTTAGACTTTACCATTACAATGTTATAATAACAAATAATGATAATAGAATTAATTTGCCGTGGCCTGCAAATTCAATGTGTTCTTATACTTTTTTATGGCTTGTTCATACATGACTGCTCTATTTGCAAATAATAATCTTCATTGGGGAAAGTTTATATAAAATAGAATGATACACAATCAAAAGTCCTAAGATGCTAAAATGGTGGTGAGAGACCACTAATACATATACATCAGAATTGGGATAAACCTAAAATAGATGATGATGCAACTTAGGATGAGATTCACTTAATAAAACATAATAGTATGGCCCTTTAAGATCATGGGTTGGCTGCTCAAGGTGTTATCAATGAAATATTCTGACATCAACATATTTACTTTGGGAATACTAAGAGAGGAAGTTATCACTGCATGAACATTCATTTTTAATGACAACTTCCCTAAACCACAAAAGGTCTTTGAATTCGACAAACTTGTCTTCTAGTAAGCCTTTGCTGAAGGTGTTTAAAACCTAACCCTCATTCTAACAATATTTGAATTGAACCAAATGATCTTCGAGCAGCTACCTAATGAAGTGTTAATGGACCTCAAAATGCTTGTATTTTGTATGTACATAGCTGTTTCCAGTAACTGGATGACAACTTTAATTTTCATAGGCACATGCGATAAGCTATATGTGTTGAAAACCAAGCTTTTGAAGAGAGGCCTGGACCCAATTGCCTTATGTACTGCCTTCAAATTTTCCCTTAGTAGACAAAAGAGTAATATGATCAACATCTTTTTTGATGATGCAATGACACCTAAACCAAGATGTTAATAAATTATGTAGGTAACCTTCCATTATTCTTTTCTTGTGCCCAATCTAAGTGATTATAGCCAGGTAAAGGGACCTCATTACTGCAAGAGTTTTGCATACCAATCTGATAAGTAACCACAGCATGTCTAAGATTTATAATATGTTTAGCTGCTTTTCAATGACTCATTTTATGTCTCTTCATTTACGTTAGAGTTTTCACCTTGAGTTGCTCAGTCAGTGTTCTCACAGTGATAGCAGCAGATCCAGACCTGTGTGCAGCTGAGAGATCAGCATGGAGAGGACATAGTTATATAGGAGAATAAGGCCCAGCTATATAGGGTGCCTTCTTTGAGATTAGGGCCCAGTTAACTATCTGCGACAAGAGTGATTTGTGGATGTAACTTAGTCTCAACTACTTTGATTAGGAGTTACTTGTTAGAGTAGGCTGATTGATTGATCAGACTAGTTGATTGCTCAGTCAAACAGAGTGTCACTCGAGTGAGTTGTAAGCCTAACTTGGAGCTTTACTTGATACCTTCTCTGCTTTGTCTTATTTAGATTCATGGCGCACTTGTCTATTGAAGGAAATACATTCTAATTTTAATCATGATTCATATAGGATCTTTTTACTAAAATTTCATTCCAGTGCAGCATATTTCTTTCCAGATTTAATGGGAAGATCGTTTCAGGTTTGAGAGTTTCAGATTGTGTATTCACTGCTCACATTTTCAGTAGTATGTGTTTGCAGATTAGCTGTAATGTCCCCTTCTCGAGCATGATCTTTTCAGTTGACCGTTGACCTATTCCGGAGACCCGTAGGCTACTAGGAAGGTGAAATTAGGGTTTCGTGTTTTGGAGGTTGCTATTGCTCGTGAATTAATGATTGAATGGCGGATTCTTTCTGGGTTTTCAGAGAGCTTCGCTGTGGTGTGTTTTTCTTGGCATTCCGAGCACCTTCAAGAATTTACTATTTTTAGTAAATTCTATTTTTGGCAGTGGTCCTGTCGTTTTCGGCACAGTTGGCTTTCCTCTTCAGTCGACTCAGTTGGTTTGTTCAATTTGGCCTTGGGATGCATTTTGGAGAGATAAGTCATTTCATTTAATAATGTTATATTTTAATGTTATATTATCCCTTGGCCTAGTCTCATAACTTAATGATGTGTTAAAAGGTGGTCTTTAAGGGGTGGCGCCTCATTGAGGGTATTTTATATTTATCAAAGTCAAAATTTAAAGCCATAAGTTGGACGCCTTTTTGAAGAGACGAAATTTATTTAAAAATAAAAAATTGCCTTGAAGGAAAAGTGACGCCACTTCTTGGAGGGAAAAGTTAGGGTTTCTAGAAGCTTCGGGGAAGGCTTCTCAAAAGTTATAAATGGGCGCCTGAGTTCTTCATTTGGTATCCGTCATCTTGAGTATTGTTATGTTGCCGAAATGGTTGCTGGACTGCTTCGAGGAATGAATGCCTCCTAGCCTTGGCTCGACTTCATGCTTGAGAGATAGCATCTAGTGGAGATTTAGTTGTTTTTGAGAGTTTTGTAGTGAAGTTTGCATTGTAGTTCAGTTTATTGCATTTTATGTCATTTTTTGGAGTTGCTGATAACAGGGCCGAATCTGTAGTTTCATTCATAAATCCGAAAATCAAAAGATATTCATTCTGGGTATTGCATACTTCCTTTGGTCTATGCTGGGCGCCCCTTTGTGTCAATTTTCAGATTTTATTATGCAGAATTGGGTTTTATTTTGCAGAAGTCGCCCCTCTTGAGGCTGTTCTTCCCCGTCATGCCTGGCAAATGTTTAGATAATTCATTGAGTGGGTTTTGCAGCTGTTTCTCTGTCATAAATTGATCGCCATCTTCTTAGGAGTCCATTGCACTTGGTCTCATGTCATCCGGAGTAGTTATGAGAGAGTAATGAGCATTTTTGTGAATTTATGAGTTGCTGGTCTGTAGTTTCAGCTTGCTGGTTTGTCATATCAGTTTTCAATAGTTGGAGTTTTGGGGCTTGTTTTTCATGGTTGAGAGTCTCTTGGAGTTAGAGAAACAATTGATATCATTTGCAGCATTTGGAGAATTCTAATACAGTGTTACTTGCAGGATTATTCTCATTGTAAAGTTGTTCAGTAGTACTGTTCAACTATTTTAATTATCTTGCCTATTTCATTGTATTCCCACGTTTGTGGAAGAGGCTGGCCTATCGCCTATTTACAATTAATTGCATTGTAGTTTAAAGTACCTCCGCCATATGGTAGCTCCATCCCCTCCCTGGGATTGAAAGCACATGCTTGGCGTTGAGTTTACTTTCAACAATTGTAGTTGGTAGGGATCCTCTAACCACATGCTCGCCGTTCTCTGACGCATTCTTGGTTAGAGTTCTTTGTATCAGCATTGCATTAAGACCCTCTGACCATATGCTCGTTGTCTTTCGACGCATTCTTGGTTAGAGTTCCTTTATCAGCATTGCATTGAGATCCTCTGACCATATGTTCACACCTTGCCCAACTCGGGATCCTGGTGTACATTCTTGGTTAGAGTTGAATTCCGCATCGTTTGGTTTACGTACTAACCCTAACGATTGTGTATTGCTTGCTCGTTGTAATTGAAAAATTGAAAAAATTGGTTCGGTATCTTTCAGTGGTATCAGAGCCATGCATCCTACCATCCTGTGAAACAAACTTTCTATGAGTAACAGAGAACAGAGATACTTAGCAAGGGAATACAAGAAGGCTACCAATCAGTTTCAGTGGCATCAGGCTCCAGAAGGTCAGACAGCTTCAGAGGTATTAAGAGCAAATTGGGAATCTTCTCCGGGAGAAGAAATGGAGGATAATGAGAGGACATTGGGTGGTAACGGAGATGATAGGGGGAAGGGAAGAGAAAGATCGTCAAGTCCAGGAAAGAGATTCGAGAGGAAGATGGATGCCTTACTGGATATGGTATCTCTCATGTTGGGGAAAGTGGGTCAGAACCCAACTCCACAGAACAATCCAGGACATAGGGGAGAACATAGTGCCACCAACCAGCATAATGGACATGCTGCTCAGCCTGCTTCAAACAGCACATACATTTCTTCCAGACCGTTCAAATCCACCTTCTTGGCACCAGTGAACCCTCAACCGGATCCAGAAGAGAATGCTTCATTTGTTGAACAGTTGAGACTCGGCTGTACTGAGCATGATTCTCTCCCTGATGAAATTAAGGCGGATATGTCTTACAATGATTTTTTGGATCATAAAAGGAAGAATAGAGGACAAGGAAGACATTATGAACCAAGAAGAACAACAGTAGATGGGGAGTTGCATCATGCCGTCAACAAGGTTACGCTTCCACATTTTGATGGGAGTGACAACAGTTTAGCCAGAGCTTGGCTACAGAAGTTAGACAACTATCTAGCTCTTAAACCCATGGTGGAAGAAGAGGCGATTAAGTTCACTACGCTACACCTAGATGGGGTGGCGCACAAGTGGTGGTACCATGGCCTAGTCACTTTGGGTCATCGGTCTATCACTACCTATGATGAGTTCACCAATAGGCTCATAGAGAGATTTGAGAAAAAAGATCCGGAAGTGCATTTCCAAGATTTGGCACAGCTTAGGCAACATGGCACTGTTGATGCCTACATAGCTGAGTTTCAGAGACTCTCAGTCATGGTCACAGGAGTTATTGAGAGGCGTTTGGTGATCCTATTCAGTGAAGGATTGATGGAACCACTCAAGGGTTGGATTAAAGCTTTTGATCCACCCTCCCTACAGGAGGCAATGAAGAAAGCAAGAAACATGGAGTGGGCTGCTCCTAAAGCAAAGTTTCAACCCAAGCCATCATTTCACAAAAGGGATAAAGGAAAAAGACCACCTCATAAGGAGTTCCAACAGCATAAACCTCAAGTTACAAGATTGGATCTAGAGACACTTAACGAACTCAGAAGAAAGGGGTTATGTTTCCAGTGTAGAGAAAAATGGTCCCAAGACCATGTTTGCCCAAAAGGGGGCAAATTTCATCAAATTGAATACTATTCAGCTGAAGAAAGTAATTCTATTCTTCAGACTAGCAGTCTGATTTTGATGACAGCGAAAGGGAAAGAGCTCCAGAAGAGTCCGAAGACGAAAAGGGAAGTGGAGGTACTTTGGCTCAACTTTCGAGCTTTCAAAAGAATGAATCCTTCAAAGTTCGAGGGATGATTAAGGGGCAGCGAATAGTTGCTTTGATCGACACTGGAGCAACGTATAACTTCATTGATGAAGTTGCGGTGGCAAAGAAGGGTCTGCAAACATAAGAGTTTGAAGGCTTCAAGGTTATGGTTGCTGATGGGTTTCACATCTCATACACCAAGAAGATATCAAACATGACTATGCGATTGGGAAACTATGAAGTCAAGGACGACTTCTATGTGGTCAGCATTGGAAATACGGATGCTGTTCTAGGCATTCAATGGCTGCGTTCACTCGGAGAGATCTCTCTAAATTTGCAAACCATGGAGCTCAAGTTTCAATCCAATGGGAAGAAGGTAGTGCTAAGAGGAATGTCCAATGGTGGTCCTCGGATTGTGTCATTCAAGAGAATGGCAAGGCTGATTCGTAATGATCAAGTTGAGTGGGCTGCAGAATGTATGATTCTTCCTGCTAGTCCAATTGAAACAAAGAGAGACTATCCTCCTGATATTTAGTCTTTACTCTCAAAGAAGAGCAAGGTGTTTGCTGATTTACCTCCTGGACCACCTCCTGAACGGGGTTCAGAGCATGTCATAGAGCTTAAGGAAGGAGCTAAACCTGTTATTACAACTCCCTATCGGTACCCTAAGAAGCAGAAGGACGAGATTGAGAGAAACATTGAGGAACTCTTGGAGATGGGCTTCATTCGTCCAAGCAAGAGTCCCTTCGCTTCAACAGTTGTTCTTGTGAAGAAGAAGGATGGTACCATCCGCATGTGTGTGGACTATCGTGCTTTGAATCAAAGCACCATAAAAAATCGATACCCCATTCCGAGGATAGATGAGCTCATTGATGAGCTACATGAAGCCAAGTTCTTTTCAAAGATCGATTTGAGATCAGGCTACTACTAGATTCGGATGAGAGGATTTGATGTTGAGAAGACAACATTTAGATGACACTATGGCCACTTCAAGTTTCTAGTCATGCCTTTTGGGTTGACTAATGCTCCCACTACCTTCCAGTCTTGTATGAACAGAGTCTTTCAGAAGCAGTTGAGGAAGTGTGTATTGATATTTTTTGATGACATTCTGATCTTTAGCAAGACATGGGAAGAACATCTCAAGCACTTGGAGGAAGTGCTTAGCATCCTAGAATCAGAGAGTTTGTTTGACAAGGAATCCAAATGTGAATTTGGTATGAAGGAGCTACTTTACCTTGGTCATATAATCAGTGCTGAAGGAGTTAGGGTTGATCCTGAAAAGATCAAAGCAATGGTTGATTGGCCACCTCCTGAGAATTTGACTCAGTTGAAAGGATTCTTGGGTCTTTGTGGATTTTACAGAAGATTTGTGAAGGGCTACTTGCAGAATGCTGCACCTCTTACTGACCTCACGAAAAAGGGGGTTTTTTGTTGGTCAGAAAAGGCCCAAACTACTTTTGATAAGTTTAAGAGGATCATGAGCTCTTGTCCGGTTTTAGCTATTCCAGACTTCTCCAAGCCTTTCGAGCTACAGTGTGATGCATCCGGTGAAGGAGTTGGGGCTGTTTTGATGCAAGACAAGCATCCCATTGTGTTTGAGAGCAGAAAATTAAGAGGTGTTGAAAGGACCTACTCCATCTACGACAAGGAAATGCTTGCCATTATGCATGCATTAGCTAAGTTCAGACAGTATTTGGTGGAGAGCAAGTTTGTGGTCAAGACTGATCACAATAGTCTCAAGCATTTCATACATCAAAAATATTTGAACGAGAGGCAACAAAAGTGGGTGAGTAAGCTTCAAGCTTACGATTTTGACATTGAATATGTCAGGGGTAAAAACAACATTGTGGCTGATGCTCTATCTAGGAGACCTCATTTGAGCTCATTATGTGAGCTTACCGCTGATTGGAAGAACATGTTGCTTGCTGATTATGCCAAAAATCAGTTTGCAACGAGCATCCTTGAGGGTACTTTTCATGACAAAAGGTACAAGGTGGTTGAAGGGCTGATACATTACAAGGGTAGAATCTTTCTGGTGGCTGATTCCAAGCTCAAAAAGAAAATTTTGTTGACATTTCATGACATTCCCCTTGCTGGTCATGAAGGGTTCTTCAAGACATATAGGCAGATTCGGGAAAGGTTTTTTTGGAAAGGGCTGAAAGGAGAAGTTCAACGCTACATTCAGGAGTGTCCCACTTGTCAAATGAACAAGAATGAGCATACTCTACTAGCCGGTCTGTTGCAACCTCTCCCCATTCCCAATCAAAAATGGGAAAGCATATCAATGGACTTCATCATTGGGTTGCCGAAGGCCCAGGGCAAAGACTGTATCTATGTTGTGGTGGACAGATTAACAAAGTTTGCTCATTTCTTTGCCATCACTAGTTCTTTTTCAGCAGCACAAGTTGCAGATTTGTTTATTCATGAGGTGTTTAGATTGCATGGGTTGCCGAAAAACATTGTGAGTGATAGGGACAGCAAGTTCCTAAGTACCTTTTGGCAAGAAGTCTTCAGGATGAGTGGTATAGTGCTTACTCCAAGCACTAGTTATCACCCGCAAACCGATGGACAAACAGAGATAGTGAACAAATGGTTGGAAGGCTATCTGAGAAACTATGTTTCGGAGCAGCAAAGAGCATGGGTGAAATGGCTTCACATAGGCGAGTATTGCTATAATTCCTCTTTTCACATGTCAATAAGGATGTCACCTTTCATGGCTACGGTTATGAGGCTCCTAGCTTTGTTGATTTGGTGTTTGGTGATAGCAAAGCCCCTCAAGCCAACGATTTGTTGCAGCAGAGTCAGGATATCTTGAAATCATTGAAGAACAATATTCAGATTGCACAGAATCAACAGAAGATGTATGCTGATCAGCGGCGTGTTGAGCGCTCTTTTGAGGTTAGAGATATGGTTTATCTTCGACTACAGCCTTACAGACAGTCTACTCTCAAGAAGAGTGGAGCTGAGAAACTCAAACCTCGTTTCTATGGGCCGTTCAAGGTTATCAGAAAGGTGGGAGCAGTAGCTTATGAGTTGGAGCTACCCTCGAATAGCAGAGTACACAATGTCTTCCACGTGTCTCGCCTCAAGAAGGCACTTGGACACAATGTTGTTGCTTCATCACAGTTGCCACCTTTGGATGAAGAAGGACAGTTAGTTTTGATTCCTGGAGAGATTCTTGATTCCAGAGAGCTTCCTTTGAGAAAAAGGACAATCAGAGAATATTTGGTGAAGTGGAAGAACTTGCCTATGGAGGATGCGACTTGGGAGAATGATGAGATTCTGCAGCATCCAGGTTTGTGATTGCTTGAGGACAAGCAATCTTGGGGAGGGCGGACTGTAGTGTCCCCTTCTTGAGCATGATCTTTTCAGTTGACCGTTGACCTATTCCGGAGACCCGTATGCTACTCGAAAGGTGAAATTAGGGTTTCGTGTTTTGGAGGTTGCTATTGCTCGTGAATTAATGATTGAATGGCAGATTCTTTCTGGGTTTTCAGAGAGCTTCGTTGTGGTGTGTTTTTCTTGGCATTCCGAGCACCTTCAGGAATTTACTATTTTTAGTAAATTCTATTTCTGGCAGTGGTCCTGTCGTTCTCGGCATAGTTGGCTTTCTTGTTCAGTCGACTCAGTTGGTTTGTTCAATTTGGCCTTGGGATGCATTTTGGAGAGATAAGTCATTTCATTTAATAATGTTATATTTTGATGTTATATTATCCCTTGGCCTAGTCTCATAACTTAATGATGTGTTAAAAGGTGGTCTTTAAGGGGTGGCGCCTCATTGAGGGTATTTTATATTTATCAAAGTAAAAAATTAAAGCCATAAGTTGGACGCCTTTTTGAAGAGACGAAATTTATTTAAAAATAAAAAATTGCCTTGAAGGAAAAGTGACGCCACTTCTTGGAGGGAAAAGTTAGGGTTTCTAGAAGCTTCGGGGAAGGCTTCTCAAAAGTTATAAATGGGCTTTTGAGTTCTTCATTTGGTATCCGTCATCTTGAGTATTGTTATGCTGCCGAAATGGTTGCTGGACTGCTTCGAGGAATGAATGCCTCCTAGCCTTGGCTCGACTTCATGCTTGAGAGATAGCATCTAGTGGAGATTTAGTTGTTTTTGAGAGTTTTGTAGTGAGGTTTGCATTGTAGCTCGAGTTTTGCATTGTAGTTCAGTTTATTGCATTTTATGTCATTTTTTGGAGTTGCTGATAACAACGCTGAATCTGTAGTTTCATTCATAAATCAGAAAATCAAAAGATGTTCATTCTGGGTATTGCATACTTCCTTTGCTCTATGCTGGGCGCCCCTTTGTGTCAATTTTCAGATTTTATTATGCAGAATTGGGTTTTATTTTGCAGAAGTCGCCCCTCTTGAGGCTGTTCTTCCTCGTGATGCCTGACAAATGTTTAGATAATTCATTGAGTGGGTTTTGCAGCTGTTTCTCTGTCATAAATTGATCGCCATCTTCTTAGGAGTCCATTGCAGTTGGTCTCATGTCATCCAGAGTAGTTATGAGAGAGTAATGAGCATTTTTGTGAGTTTATGAGTTGCTGGTCTGTAGTTTCAGCTTGCTGGTTTGTCATATTAGTTTTCAATAGTTGGAGTTTTGGGGCTTGTATTTCATGGTTGAGAGTCTCTTGGAGTTAGAGAAACAATTGATATCATTTGGAGAATTCTAATACAGTGTTACTTGCAGGATTATTCTCATTGTAAAGTTGTTCAGTAGTACTGTTCAACTATTTTAATTATCTTGCCTATTTCATTGTATTCACACGTTTGTGGAAGAGGCTGGCCTACCGCCTATTTACAATTAATTGCATTGTAGTTTAAAGTACCTCCGCCATATGGTAGCTCCATCCCCTCCCTGGGATTGAAAGCACATGCTTGGCGTTGAGTTTACTTTCAACAATTGTAGCTGGTAGGGTTCCTCTGACCACATGCTCGTCGTTCTCCGACGCATTCTTGGTTAGATTTCTTTGTATCAACATTGCATTAAGACTCTCTGACTATATGCTCGTCGTCTTCTGACGCATTCTTGGTTAGAGTTCCTTTATCAACATTGCATTGAGATCCTCTGACCATATGTTCACACCTTGCCCAACTCGGGATCCTGGTGTACATTCTTGGTTAGAGTTGAATTCTGCATTGTTTGGTTTACGTACTAACCCTAACGATTGTGTATTGCTTGCTTGTTGTAATTGAAAAATTGAAAAAATTGGTTCGGTATCTTTCATTAGCATAGTCAGAGGTTATTGTTTTGCTTGAAGCTTTTGTGTTTTACGCTACGTAGTTTTAGGACTAAATTTTTGAGTGCATAATCTGCTTACCATAGTCTGAAAATTAACATTTAATGTGACATGTATGATAGTTGGAGGGAAACAAAATGCAAAATGGGAAATGGGTTCGAACCAAAATGCAAGGTTCTAAGTTCTTAGGGACAATAAATGTTTTAAGATTGTTTGATACATATGCCAGAATGATTGACTTTAACTATCATCGTACTAAACAAAACTTAAACTTCACAATGCATTCGACTTTTTACAAGTACAATGATAGAAAACTAGACAATACTTAATCTTGGATCTGCTATGTGGCTTTATGGATTTAAGCTTTAAATCAAATATGCAGATGAATTTGGACTAATTAGTTGACTATTATTAATCAAATATGCAGATGATATTTCATTATTAATAAAACTTGATGATTACAATAAGAGACGAAGTCTGATTATATAGAGAAATACAGAGAAACAAAATAGAAACATTCTAAAAATAACTAAACTGAAAGATTCTAAACAATCTAACTACGAAAATAGAAATTACCTAAATATTACTAAATGACCATTAATATTAATTACTCTAATACCCTCCCTTAATGGTCATTTTACTAACTACCCAAAAATTTAAAACGCATAGAAGGCTGACTCCTTCGTCTTCTCCTCAGAATGCTCTGCCACATGAGCTTGCTGCTGAGACTCTTCTTGGTTGGACTTTTGATCAGCCAACCGCTTTTTGTAGAACCTTTGGATGTGACCAAGATTCCCACAATAGTGACAGGTGATACTCTTCTTGGAACCCTCCTCAGATGTGCGCTGCCCTTTCTGTTGAGTGGAGTCGCCTTTGCCTTTGTCTTTGGCAATAAATGCTTGTTCCGCACTGACAATATCACTGTTGCTACCAAACTGTTGTCTCCACCTCGCTTGCTGCAATAACTTATTGCACAACTCATCAAACTTCAAGTCAACATTAGTGGAGGTAATGTTGAAGGTCTCAGTAAAATGTTCGTAGGATTGTGGTAAACTCTTCAGTGTAATTACGACCATATCCTCTTCCTCCATCTTGCAACCAATGGCCTCTAGTTGATCGCATATTTCCTTAATCTTCATAAGATGCTCATGCAGAGACATCTTCTCATCCATCATCATTGAAAACAACATGTTCTTCAAAAATAAAGCTCGGCTTTTATCTGACATTTCATGGAGATCTTTCAGGTGTGCCCAAATCTCTGCAGCAGTCTTGCCAGATGGCCCCTCTGGGAGCATCTCATCAGTGATTGATAACCTGAGCAACATAACCGCTTCACGGTTACATTCATCAAACTTGTCTTGGTCCTTGCCGACTACTGTAGGACGAGGAGTGTTACCCAGAACAATTTGATCTAGGCACCGGTACTAAAAAATTGACAACATTCGTTGCTTCCAGGTATTGTAATTCTAGCTGTTAAAGCGTTGATTGCCCTCCAACATGATGTTGGTCAACGACGCCATCCCTCCCGTTTTCTTATGCATGGAAAACGAGGCAATCTCGAGCTTCAAAAGAGACTGAGTTTTTTGTCAAAAACCAGTAAAAACCTTTAGCGATCAGCTGGTACAAACTTCGAGGCACAAAAAATGATGCACCCAGAAAAATCAGAGACCAACCTAGTTGAGATCTCGAAAAACCCACCAAGAATTTGCAATCGATTTTTTTTTTCGACTTCGGATGAAGGAGACAATCACAAAACCCTAGCCACAGGTTTGAAAGTTCAAAAAATTGTAGTAGAAAAAAATATCTCTGTGATCTTTCGAAACCCTAGCTCGAATGTTGGTTGCAAAAACTAGAAGAACTCGAGCTCACTTCACCAGCCACGAACATAAACCCTAGCCACCCACGGTTCAAGAAAAAATTTTGAAAGCCATGACCAAAAACGCGACTAGGAATGAAAAACGCGACCAAAAACGCCATCTCATAGCAAAGAAAACGTTCTCAGAAGAGAACAAAAAAAATGCGGCCAAAATTCCTTAACAAAACGCGTTTATAGAAAACGTAGACCAACAAATCTTCAATGAAATCCCGTCGTCACCCAAAAATGCGCATCTGAAGAACAAATCGTGTGGCCAAAGGAACTGGAGAGAAAACGCAATTTGAAGATATAGAAAACCATGCTAAACATGAGCAGAAAGATGTGAAAAAAAAAAAACGCGTCCAGAAGAGTAAATCCTTGCTTAGCAGAAATGCGTCCAACTTTGTCCAAAACCCTTCACAAAATGCAGACAAAAAATGCGAAAACTCGTGCCAAAAAGAGAGCCGGAATAAAAACGATTTTGAAAACCAGATGCGATTTTTCAAAACCCCTTCAAATTCTTCAAAAAAAAAAAAGCCCAACGATTTTTCATAAAAAATCGTTTAAAAAAATTCTGGAAATAAATTCCAAGTACCTAGGGCACGAATTTTTTTCTAAAAACTTGTCACCCGCTCCAATACCATGTTATGATATTTAATTATTAATAAAACTTGATGATTACAATAAGAGACGAAGTCTCATTATATAGAGAAGTACAGAGAAACAAAATAGGAACATTCTAAACAATCTAACTGCGAAAATAGAAATTACCTAAATATTACTAAATGACCATTAATATTAATTACTCTAATATATTCTGATTAAATATAATAAATAGAAATGTAAGCTTATCGTACACCATTTGAACCACTGACCTAATCATGACTCAATTTCTTATAAAGTATACATAAGAGATCTCTACATTTGTAAATGTTTATTGTGATAAGTATTATTCACTGCAGAATATTTCCTTTAAGCCAAAGGTTTTATGCTTTGAATGTATAAATCATCTCTCTATATGGTATTAAAGAAATAATGCAACTTAAGAACACCTTGAATATCCGTGATTGGTTGGAAAGACAACTTTGCCAATCTCGCTATTACTTAAGAAGACAAAATTTGTTTTCCCAAACATTCCCCATGAATAAAATTTCTAAGCAAGCAGAGCTGACACTGTTAGTAACTTTTTCTATGATGTAAATTGGCAATAATTGATGCAAGTATCAAAATCATAATGATTAAAAGGGTGTTCTTTATCTCCCATTAGTCCTTTCTCCTGCCACAAGAGTTCTGGTTCTTTTTTTTGGGCCAGACTTGAAAATCTTCACTTGGATTCACAACTAAGAGTGATGTTACTATGGTTCTGTTCTAGTTAGTGCTATAGATATATAATTGATATTCTTGCTGATTGCTCACCAAGGGTCCAATCTCAAGACACTTGCAGCTGTAATTTCCCTTGCAAAATCTGACCTTAAATTTTCTGTTTTGCTGTTCAGGAATTTTGTCAAACACTTGTCTTGCAAACTTTCCCAGCCGATGTTTGATGTTTCTTTTGTGTTTTTAATGCATACAATGATATCATGTGCATAAAATATTCTAATTGCAATATACTAATGACTAAAATGAAAAGGAAAGATGCAATGCAATATATTTCTGATTTTCAAGATAATAGGATGACTGAAATGAGGTGCAAATGTGCAACTACAGCAAGAGACATTTTGTCAAACACTTCATATGCAACTCCAAACTCCTTAATATTGCAGCTCAAACCAATTACAATGATTGTCAATGTTACTCACAGCAAATTGCTTTCTAAGGAGAGGACTTACAATGCAAATACCACTCAACTTATATGGCAGCGATACAAGTGCAGACCTGGGTGATTTTATCATATGGAATGCAAGCTATGGTTATGGCTGCTGTTATGGCAGCAATGCAATGACTCAATTGTAGATCTGAATGTTGCTAAATACAAGATTACAACTATGACAGCAATGCAGAGATATCTATATGCACTCCAATGTAATTTATACAATGTAAATAATGAACCTGGTAGATGCCTGGCAGTGATTGAGACCATAAACTGTCAATACAGTCAGCTTCCTTGTTTCCACGATTTCCTTCAAAGACGTCTTGCCCAACTATGACAAGACAATTGAACTCCTTGATCTCAAGATGCTGCACTCTCAGGAATGATTAAACCACGAGTCTTTCCCAGCAGGAATCGTGCCTAAGTATGATTCTCAATAGCTCGAGCAATCTCCAAACTTGAATTGCTTGTGTTGTGAAAGCAGCGCCCAGAATTGCAAAATAGAATCTCCAAAACTGACTTCAAAGAGTCGTGCCTATCATACTTGAACAGCCACGAATTTCCCAAGGGAAAATGAGATGAAAACCTGCCAAAAGTCGTCCTCAATGATGAATTCAAATTGCCCAATTACTTCAGACCGTCGCTTCTTCCAAATATAATATTGACCCAAATATGATTGGAGATAGCTGCGATATTATATCTTGTCTTTCTCTATCTTTTGAAACTGCCGTCCAACTCACCAAGCTTTCGTGTCAGCTTCAGAATGTTAAATTTTATGATCAGATGTAATGCACAGATTTTAATTCAAAAAATCAGACTCAGAAACACAACAAATACCCTGGGAAAACCCTCCAACCTGAGGGAGAAAAAACCCAGCCAATATATTTCTAATATATTGATTGAATAAGAGCAGAAATCTGCTTACAACTTAGGCACAACACAATGCCTATTTAATACAATGAATTATAGCACCACTCTTAGATGCAAGATACAAGTGAATATGTATATCTCCTTGAAATCGATCTGCTGCTTCAAAATGGCAAGCTGCTGTAGGTGTGAACTTCTTCAGATATGCGAAAATGATAATAATAAACTTTATGCCCAAATGAGTGATCACCACTCATATTTATATTGGTTGGTATGAGAGGATGCGTCCTTTCATTAAGAGAAGTCGGCCATTTAGAGAGACGTGTCTCTTTAGACAAATCACGCCTCTAGAGAAAGTCGGCCCCTTTAATCAATAATTAAATATTAATTATTAATAACATAAAAGATGCAAGGTAAATGAGGCGCCTCCTCATGTTAAATATCTTATAATAAACTTGAATAGCCAAAGGCTATTATTCAAATTTATTCTCCAAGTCGTGCTTGGAAGCATTTCTTCAGACGCTGAACATCAACACAGAAGGCTTGAATTTGTGTTTTTCTTCTGTATCTGTCCTTTTTGCCAACTGTGTTTCAATGTTCCTCATTGATTTGTCATTATCTGACTGCCTAGACTTCCAGAATCAAACTTTTTTATTTTCCTCCAAAACTTTGCAATTCCTTTCACAAAATCGAATTTCTTATGTAACCAAAATTTGGTGAATGACCATTAAATTTTGGCAATAATTGAATCAGCAGAGAAATAAACTCCTCTTTAGCATTTTAATTGCAACAATAAACTAACTGCTGCAATTTCTCCAATAAAATGCAATAATAAACCAACTATTGCATTTAATCAACTTCTTAACATGAGTGCAATAATACATTAGTTATTGCACCAACTCAAACTCTCCAATCAAGCACTTGTAGAAACCCTGGATGGATTCCTTCACAATCTCCAGCTAGGGTTGATCTTTCACAACCGAACTTGGTATCCTAGAGTCTTCAAACCCTTGGACAAACAAGCATTCAAGCTTCTACCAAACTGATATGAGAAGTATAATCCAAGACATGCTCAAATGCCAAGCCCACAGCTCCTTATAAAGATTTTTCAAGGCCTTCCAAGAAGCTTTTAAAAATATTATTATTTTATTCCTAAAGTGACTTTATAATTTATTATTTTATTTTAAGTCACTTTTAATTAAATTAATTATAAATAAAGTTACCCTTTTAATTTCAATTTATGGAGATAACTTTATAAACAATTAATTTAATTATTATTCCCTTATTTCTCCTTTTTAGCCTTTGGGAATAAATAAAGGCTAAATGATCTCCGGTGTGTCTACTGAGAAGGGGTCATTACAGCAGCTTGCAAAATTTGGTTGTCATGCTGGCAGTATTTGGTATCTTTTGTTCACCCATGTTAAGATAAGAAAAAATATGACACATATTAGGATTGTTAATGCTTCAAAAGTTTCACTCTAATCGATATAATTTAGATGACTAAGGTAAACACAATGTGCCCCTGTGAGAAAATCCAAATCCATAATTATTCTGATTGTTTTATGTATAGAAAGGTCTAACTGATTTTTTAAATTTCAAACTTAGTGCATTATCAATCCTGGAATTGAGTATGCTGAGTCTAGCCAGCTGTAATATCTTGTTCAGAGGGATCTATTGCAAACTTTAGGGGATGAGTTATTTTGCAACTACTAATAGCTAAATGAATGTAATTATTGTAAGAGAATTAGGGAAGAGGCAACTATTCATCTGACTGTGTCTAAACTACACGCATGTCCTCTTGTCACAACTTCCAGGATATAGAACTTGATTAAA
The DNA here is from genome assembly GCA_007115665.2 of Sequoiadendron giganteum. Taxonomy (NCBI): domain Eukaryota; kingdom Viridiplantae; phylum Streptophyta; class Pinopsida; order Cupressales; family Cupressaceae; genus Sequoiadendron; species Sequoiadendron giganteum. The sequence continues at coordinate 465,037,503 of CM021107.1, forward strand.
TCTTCCAGTCTTCTTATCAAGTTAAAAATTGAGTATCTAAATTCAGAATAATGCTGATCAATAATAATTAATAGGAAACACATGCACAATATATGTATAGTGTGCCAATGTGCCATAATATTCAAAACTTCAGCTTGTTTTTTCCTCCTCATGGCAGAGTGACTGATAGGTATTTTACTATTTTCCTTTTTGATGGTTAATATGTAAAATTAAAGTGCCCTTGAGAAAGGCTCACACCATTCAAAATTCCTCAAGGAATCACGTCAAGAGATCTTCCCTTATGAGAGGAATATCCTTTCTACACTACCTTATCTTTGCTAACTCAACCAATCCCTACCCCACGATGCTTTTTAAACAATATCAGCCTCCTATATACAGCCATTCATCTAATCATGGTTGGGGGAGGGTAAACCCTTAAACCATAGGTTACACATTTGACTCATCCATTTGACTTACTCTGCAAGCTACTCATCAAACCCAATATGACTCTCTGAGGATTATGTGTGTGACAAGTTGGCAACTCTTTAACCTCACATATAGATGATAATATCATGGACATAGCCACGTAGGTGTATAGCATTCCATCTCCTAGTATAGTCTAATACAATACTTTGCTGATGATTTTACTAACTCAAATCCAGCTTTTTGGAAGCCATTTGAAACTATGGTTCAAAATGTATTAGTGAATTTCATTTATCTTTTCTCTGTTATTAATAACTGAAATGGTGTACTTGTAATTATTGACACAAATGACAAGAAAATCTAGAACATTCATTATTTAATGACTCAACCAAGAAAAACATTTTGCTGGTTTCTCAAGTATTAGTGATTATTGCTATCTGATATGCCTAGCTTTGTTGACACAGAAATATAGTAAAAAATTCATTGATACTGCTACTTATGTTGCTGTTCTTGGCCATTGATTTACTACATCGTAGTTGTTCTGGTTGCTCTTCTACCAGTTCATGAACATTTTCTGCCGGTTGTGAAACTTATATGTCACTGTATATCTTTATCAAGTTAACATTGAGCTTATTTTGTCCTGACAGAGGCAGCAGCGGCAGCCATGGGGATTGACTGTTGAGTCGTTGACAGTTAATTCTCCTTTATAATAGCTGTAGTGAGTAGAGAATTCTTTTCAGTGAGCACTACAATATTCACGATATATACATAACAAAGAAAGTTTAATTTCCTTTTTGATCTGCTCCTTCTGTGACTGACATGTACACCCTGATATTGTATATTGCTTTTATATTTAAACGGGTGTTTCTCATGTCAATATTATCTTTTTCACTCTTCCTATTCACTAGCCTGTTCTTGATGTTTACATTTTTTAGGTACAAATATGGACTGATACAAACTTTATTATTTTTTCTCTGTGTTAAAGGTTGAACGATCCACATATAAATATGACAATGTCGAAGTTTTCCAAGCTGATGTACAGTTCAAAGATGAAGTTTACAGATAATTTTTTGAATCGTCTTGTCCAAATCCTAGGGCATAAGGGTAACTGGAGACGAGCATTGCAAGTAATTGAGTGGCTTTGCAGCCATGAGCGGTACAAGTCCCTTGGTAGCAGGTGAGGCTTATATCTATTTAATTTTTTAAACACAAAATCTAAGTATGCTAATGAGATTTTGAAATCACACATAGAATCAGATACTATCCTTAATTTTTTTCTAGTTTCAAATGGTGATGATAGTGTCTCACAAACATATCTATAGGTAAGGTTAATCATGATTTATGTGCATTGGTTGCTTTGTGCAGATTCACTTTGCTTGTACACTTCTTAGATCCATAATACTACTCAAGCACTGAAGGGTATTGATATGCAAGTTACCATAACCAAATAATTAGGGTTTGGATTGGAGTATGGCCATTACCAAATATATCATTGAGAATTAGGCTCATTGATTTAGAACATCAACCAACTCCACTTTTACATATCCATCACTACACGTGTATTACACACACACACATGCTGCATGCACATGTGCACCTAGAAACATGCATGCACACACAAACAACACAAAGATGCACATACACATATACATAGATGCACATGTACATACACAGAGCTGCATGCACACATGTATAGACATACACACAACCATAGAGGATGACACACAAATTTCCTTTCATTTCCACTTGAAGCTGATGCATACACACAAACGCATGCCCACATATGTACATAGACACATAGATGCACATACACACACACACAAGTGTAGAGATGCACATACAGGTAGAGGGATTTCCTCTTAAGTCCAGTCAAGCAAATATAATCAATTTTACAATTAAAATTGGACTAATTGGCCATCAAGAACTTCCCAAAAAACAAGGCCAGATTGATAGTGCAAGAACCACAACAAATTTCAAGAGATGATCTAAGATTTCTCCCACAAAACATGAATAAAATTATGGTCAACCCAATTATCTAGTCTAACTTGCTAAGAAATGCAAGTAAAATGATGTTAAATTTATGAAAATTATGTGTGAATATAATCTATGGGAGAAAGTTTTAATTTGTAAATTTATGGGTATTTATCTAATGTCAAAGACACATCAAAAACTAATAAGCCATATAGAAATGATGGTAATTCCCCAAGGGTATTTCATGATTATTTTTTTGGAGAGAATCCCTAGTTTATGAAAACACCAGGTTATTTGTGAGGATTAGGTATTGACTTCAAATTTCATGGAGGAATTATCAAGTATGGTGCTAGTTTTTGTCAAATTGTTTTTTCTTCCTTTCAAATTTTGTTGAGAAGCAACTTTGAAGAGCATTAGGATGCAATAGGACACTACATGTAAACCTAAAAACAAGAGTTCCATTGGGACATTTCCTATCCTTTAGGGGTTGCTGTAGGAATCCCTCTCATGTTAGGGATGAGGATGAAATGTGCTCTTGACATCCCTTGCCCACTTGGAATCTTGACACGGATTTGCTTGAGATGTTTGGCTTATTTGGGAGTTGTATCACAGGTGTCCCTTTTTAGCACAATTCAGAGATGTTTAGGTGTTTTGTGAATGGTAGAGGGACATCCAACTTGGTTTGGGATTTCTCCTCCCAAGATTAGCAATGTTCAAACACCATACAACTTCTCAATCTGTTCTTACACTTTCTCAATCACTTTATCACTTCACTATGTTTCATAGGCCAAAGCAACAAAAGCTTAACTTAACCAATTTTGGAAGAACACCAAGAAAAGCTACTTCCATTGTTCAAAATGAATCCTCCTGATGTTTATAAAGAAAAGAGAAGAGGAAGCTGCAAAGAAGCTCAAAAGGTGCGTGAAATAGAAACTAGGGAATTTGGTGTTGGCGTTTCAATTTGCACGTCTAGAGTGTGGATTGGAAACGGACAGCTATGCACAGTTGAACTGCTCTTCAAATTAGGAGGGGAAGCTCCCTCTTCGCTGATGATGCTTAAAAGGAATACTAAACTACTTGCCAATCTTTTTAGCTAAGAGCACAAGGTTATAAAACTCTTTGCGTCGTAGCTGAGGTTTTTTCTTTTCCAAAACTTTCAACTACAACTAGGCCTACTCTAATGACTGTTTACCTCTCTGGGTATATATCAACGTACTACGTACACAGGAAGTAAACTGAACTATATGCAACACATAGATGGGATAACATAATATGATTGAATCATGAAACACTTCTATTCATTTCCAGCAAATATCAACATGTACAATCTGACTGTCATAGTATTATTAATTCCACACTTAACTCCCATCCGACTACATGATCCCGGTACATATAGCGTTCGGCGGTGGTTGAGTAACCAACCGTCGTGCTGCTTCATAACCATAACTAATCAGGACTTAGTTACATGCCATTAACCATACTTATTCCCGCTATGACTAAGGTTTTATTAACAAAGCAACCGGCTGGCTACGCAAAGGCTGACTACGCTAAGACCGACTACGCTAAGGCCAACTACGCCAAGGCCTTATGTCAGCTTACATCACCCCCCCCCAAAAAGAAGTCGGCTTCCCAGATGACTAACACAAAAATTGGGAACCTTTTTACAGAACAAATTTAGTGAGAAGAGGGTTGAGAGGACGTCCCTGGCGGCTGGGGGACTGAAGAAGTGGCTGTCGGAGTGGTGAGTTGTTGCAATCGGTACACCTCCTCAATAGGTTGTTGCAGGTGACGAGTGGCCTTCATTTCTTTCTCTCGTGTGGTCTTCACCAAATGCATTGCCTCCTTCAAGTTCTTGCTGGCCTTCGCCAATTCTTCGTCCTTCCTTGCTAACTGTTTAGCCATTTCTTCCTCTCGCACCTTCATCCTCCTCTCCATCTCTAGTATGGTGTTATCTCGGTTGGTCACCTTCTTGTTTTCTTCCTCTAATAGGTGAGAGAGCTCCTGCCTTTGTTTCTCAAGAGATTCTGCCTTGGCATGAATGTTTTGGGAGAGTGTGATTGCCTGGTCTGCCTTCTGCACCATTTTGTCTACCCTCATCTCAAACTCCTTACAGGCTAGGAACAAAGACCTGTATGCTGCCTCCATCTCAAAAAGTTGTGCTACTAGCTTATCGTCCTTCCCATGGAAAGACGACCTCTTGGGATACTAGGCTGCCATCATCTCAGGTGTCTTTCTACCTACCCACTCACTTGTAAATATTCTGTTGAACTCTTTTTCACTCTCCGAGTTCATGAATTGAATGATCCGTTTAGCCTCTTGCTCTGCTATGGGTGAGTAGTTTCTGTTCAGTGTCTTTGCAATGTCTGACACTTCCTTTATGACCAATGCAATAGGCTCGAGGCTGTGGATGTACCTCTCAATTGTGCCTATTGGGTCCTCTCTGTCAGGCTTGGGGATCACCACAACAATCCCCTCGGATACATCCTCACTAGACTCCCCATCGGTGCTAGCTGCAAGTACGACTGGCTGCTCTGCCATCGGAGGTTCCCCATCTGATATGATGTGTATCACCTGGGGTGCCAACTCTCCCACCTCTCCTCTTGGCAGCTCTGTGTCTGCCTGCTCAATTGCTGGTATGTGTACCGCCAACTGTGTGCTCTTTGCTGTTCCCATCGGCTGAGTGCTCCCTGTTGGTACTCCCTCTATCTCCCTCCAGCCAGGCGAGTGTATGGGGGAAACGTCCTCTTCCCAAATAGGGGACCCCATCTGCATCAACCAGCCATCTACATGGAGTACCTCCCCTGGTGGTGCGCCCTCACCCATTGTGCTGTCCAGGGCTGTCTTCCCTGCTTCTTCCCCTTCGGTTGTCACATCTCCTGTCAATGGTATATCTCTGGTCGTTCCTCCTTCAGGTGCTATGTCTTCCTTAGGCCTCTCTGGCTCACCCTCAACTATTCCAACCTCGCCAACCCCTCTACTGACTCCTATTCGACCGGTGCTATCACTCGAGGATTGACATCTACCGAATAGACGCCAACTGGTGCAGTACTGTCGGCTGAGGAGGAGAGTGCTAACTGTTCATATTCTTCGCTATCTAGTTGCTTCCTCTTCCTCCTTAGTATCTTCGGTTCCTCTGCTGTACCGCTTGCCTCTAAAGTTGTCCACTTGAAAACTGTCGGCCAAGAGGGGTCATAATCTTTGTTTGGCTGCAATTTCCCTAACTTGCCCTGCGACACCTGATTGTAGACGACATCCAGGAATAGTGCTATTAGGTGCTAGGTCATGTAACATGCTTTTTGTTTGCATTCCATAAATTCTCGAACCCTTCCTGACAGGTAGAGCGCCTAGTTGTAAACCCGTCATACACTCAACCCGAACATGTAGTCAACCATCCAAGCTTCCATATCCGAGGCTCGGCTGGCTCCTGTCAACCTGCATTTGATGAGGTCCATAATACTTTTCCACTCAGAACTCACTAGCATGTTTTATCGTAACCCCCGTGCCCCTGAATTCCACAACATCTCCTTTTTTGTGATATCAGGTCTACAAATGTGTTTAATGATCATTTCTTTTTGTTGTGCTGTCATCTTTGTGGTTGGTTTGGCAACTACCTTGCCAGACGCAGGTATGCCAAAGACTTGTCTGAAATCTGTTGGATAGAAAGCCACCGTCACAAGGAACCCTTCGTACTCGATTGTACTCCGGTGACCATGCTGGTTGTAATTTGCCACAATGTCTTTTAAGTACTCGAAATCTCTAGAATTAAAAAACGGGCACTGTATTGCCTTGTCAACCTGTGCCGACGTGAGTGCTCGCTTCGTCGGGTGATCGGGTGCCATCTCCTGCCACTAGGTTTTGCAGTGTATGCCTGTGAGGCTCTCTCATGTCAATGAGTTTGCAGTCACATTGTCTGTTTTCCCTTTGTCTCCCTTAGTTCCTACCACCTTAGGCCTGAGTATTATTTTCTTCTCCTTGGCACTCGTGCTGGCATCCATCGTCCTCAGCTTACGGAAATGACAATGATTGATAGTGACTTGTCCGACTGATTTAAGCCTCCAACTGTATCCTGGTATGACCGTTATTTCTTTTTGTTATTGGATGTTGATTCTGCCTCTTGGTACGATGCCTTGTGTTTTCCTCTCGCTGCTTGGTACGGTGGTACCTTGTCTAGTCCGTACGGACTTTCTCCACCATTCGCGTACGGACTTCTGCTCTTTCCGTACGACCCCTTTCTTATGTATGCGAACTATATCTTTCTCCTGTCGTACGGTGTTCTTGCCGCGTACGGATCTACCTTGATTCAGCCGTATGGCTAATTGTTTCCAATGTACGGGTTTTGATATTGTATGTACAAACTTTTGGTGTCCATGTTTTTGGCTTACGGATTCTAGCATGTGCCGTACAAACCTCCCTTCACCTTGGCGTACAGATTCCTCCTCTTGGCGTACGGACTTCCCTTCCTCCTGGCGTACAAATTCCTCCTCTTGGCGTACAGACTTCCCTTCTTCTTGGCGTAGGGATTCCTCCTCTTGGCATGCAGACTTCCCTTCTTCCTGGCGTACGGATTCCTCCTCTTGGCGTACGAACTTCCCTTCTTCTTGGCGTACAAATCTCTCTATATGGCGTACGGTCTCCTTATTATGGCATATGGTTTTTTGTTTCTGTATAAGCTTTTTTTTTTTCTAGCGTACGGATTTATTACATATGATTGTCGTACCAACTCTCTCCAACCCTCTGTACGGACTTGTTTTTTTAAGTGTACCAACCTCTTATGACGTACCAATCTCTTTTGGCGTATGGCTCCTTTCTCTGACTCCTGCCTCAAATAAAAAGTCTTTGCAGTTTTCACATTAAATAAGGCTCCATTCGATTTAGGTCGCACAGTTTTGATCATTATTATTATTTTTTTTAATTCTTTAATATTCTTGTTCATTTCGCCTAATTCTTTTTTCTCAGTTTTCTTTCTTCTTTTCACTATACTTCTTCTTTCGTCCCTTAATATTTTTTTAATTCTATCTCTGTCTTGTGTTCTTTTTTATTTCCTCTCTCCTCTCTTCACTTTTCTCATTTTATTTTTTTCTCCTTTTAACATTTTTAATATTTTTCCCTTTTTGCCATCTCTCTTCTTTTCTCTCTTCATCTCTCTTCTTCTCTCGCCTATTCATTTCTTTTTCTCTTCTTTCCTCGTACTCCGTCAGCTTCCCTGACTTTTAACTTGGATGCGTAATACCATTTACATGTGTGTGGGAATCGTTTATAACATTCCTCTTCACAACAAGTCCCTATGTATTTTACGTCAAACCATTTATCAAGTAAGGAGCAAGACCAGTACCTTTATAGCTGCCGTCGACATACCTTCCTCCGTATTGCTGGTACCACGTAACATTTTCTCCTTCTACCGTGGGGGATCCGACTGGATTGGGTATTATCTTCCAGAGTCCTTCCTTTGTCGCTATCTTCCTTATCCTCGACACCTTCCTTCTCTCTCTTTTCATTTGTTTAAGTATTTCTTCTATATACCCATCCACCTGTGATATGAATTTATCCTCTGTCATGACCACTGTTTTTAGACAAGGTGCCGTCTTTTCAAAGTAAGCTTCCCATTGTTCCTCGTCCCATTCATCTTTTTCTTCGTCATTATCTTCCGGTTGGAGTTCTTTTGCCGCTTGTCCTTCCTTCTCCTTTTGTGCTTCTTCGTCCATTTCTTTTGCCAGATAGCCCTTCCGTATACCTTCGTAAGGGGCAACGTACATCCAGTGTCCACCTGTCTGTCGCCAGAGTGCCGGTGTCCCGAACACTACATTCGTCAGGTGCTTATGTATTCGCGGTACTGCAATTCCTTCCACTTTCTTCTCTACCAGTCTCTCTTCAATGATCTGGTCCCCGCCTGATTCCGCCCAGACTCCCTCTGCTGCATACCCCAGGCCCCCCAAGCCCCATTCCTGTTCCCTCGGTGTCTCCATCTGCACAGGCCAATCTTCCTTGGTGGCGTAGCCAAGCATATTGATGGCTATTGTGTTTTTTCCCTCCTTTCTCTCCTGGTATACTTTCAGCTTTGATCCGTTGATTGCATTAGGCAGGAATGATCCATCCAAGTTTTCTAGTTTTATCGAGCCATTATCACATACTTCTTTGATCTTAAATGGTCCTAACCACCTTACCTTGAATTTTCCTGGCTTGATCTCGTTACGGCCGTTATATTTCAAAACTAATTGTCCTGGCCGGAAGTTCATTCGCCGAAGGTGTTTGTCGTGCCAGTGCTTCCTTCTCCATTGCATATTCTTCGTGACCCACTGTGCCATTACTCTCCGCTCATCCAGTTTGTTGAGTTCCTTCAAACTCTCTGTATCTCCCAACCGGTTCTCCACGGCTATCATTAGGCTAGGTACCATGTATTCCATTGGTACCACTGCTTCCTGGCCGTACATCAACTGGAAAGGTGTCCTGTTGTCACTTTATACGTCGTACGGTACGCCCACAGGACGACTGGTAGCCGCTCTTCCCAATCAGCGTCCTCTACCCCACATGATTTGTGGATGATTGACACTAACACCTTATTTGTAGACTCTGCTTGACCGTTGGCTCGTGGGTAGTACGGGCTTGAGAGGTTGTGAAATATCCAGAACTCCGTCGTCATCAGACAGATGACGTGGCTCACAAAGTGTCCTCCTCGATCACTCGTAACTTGGATTGGGATCCCGTACCGTGTCACTATCTGTTCATAGATGAATCTGGATGTGCTCTAGGCTGTGTTATCCGACAATGCTCGTGCTTCGGCCCACTTTGTGAGATATTTTGTTGCCACCACAATGTATCGACACCGGTGTAGGTGACTCACCTTTAGTGGCCCAATAAAATCCAGTCCCCATCGTTCAAACAACTCTTGTGGTTGGGATGGATAGAGTCGCATAAAATCTCGCTTTAGAGGTTTCCCTACCCTTTGGCAGGTATCACAACCTAACACCCACTCCCGTGCGTTTGTGTGCATTGTCGGCCACCATAGTCCTTCCAGGAGAATTTTTCTCGCTATAGCATCCGGGCCCATATGTCCGCCAACCAGACCCTCGTGTGCTTCCTTCAGTACCCCTGGTATTTCCTCCTCTATGACACATCTTCAGAGGATCTGGTCAGATCCCATCTTGTACAGTAAGCCATTAATTAGCTGAAATGTCTTGCTCTTCAGTACGAGCTTCCTCCTCTCCGCCGGTGCCATTTCCTTTGGAAATGTGGATGTGGACAAGTATTCTTTGATCTTTTCATACCATGTCGGGAGTACTGCAATCTGAAATAGGTGCGCATCGGGAAAATCTTCATTTACTCCTTCTACAGGTTCGCCCGACCGTATCCTTGACAACTGGTCGGCGATCACGTGGCTCTTCCCCAACCGCACTATGATAGTGAATGTGAACTCCTGGAGCAATAGCAGCCACCTACTCACTCTTCCTTGGATTATAGGCTTGTTTACCAAATACATTAGGACTTGATGGTCCACATAGAAGGTGAATGGCGTAGCCAATAAATAATGCCTGAATTTCTGTACGGAGTACACCATCCCCAGTGCTTCATGCTCAATCATACTATAGTTCTTCTCCTTCGAGAGTAGCCGATTGGCAAAGAATATTGGGTGGTCCAGCCCGTGTGCTTCGGCTTGTGCAAGTGTTGCTCCTATGGCGAAGTTTGAGGCATCCACATGTACGTGGAATTCCTTGTCCTAGTCTGGGTACACCAGGATGGGTGAGCTGATTAGCCGGTCCTTTAGTTCCTTGAATGCTTTTTCTTGTTCTTCTGTCCATATGAAAGGTTGTCCCTTCCTTGTCAATAAGTCGAGAGGGTATGATACTTGTGCAAAATTCTTGATGAACCTCTGATAGTACCCGACATGTCCGAGAAAGGACTTTACCCCTATGACGTTTCCTGGAGCCTCCATATGCACAATGACCCTTATTTTATCAGGATTGGTCTTTAGCCCGACTTTGCACACAATATGTCCCAGTAACTTTCCTTGTGGTACCATGAACCTGCATTTCTTTGGGTTCAATGCGAGGCGTGCTGCTCGACACCTTTCCATGCATTCTCCAAGAGCCTTGAGATGTTTTTCCTTGTCACTAAAAATGGACCAGTCGTCTAGGAACGCCCTGAAGTTGCCCACCGACATCTTGTCAAATATGTGCAAAATTAGCCTTTGGAACGTGGCCGGTCCGTTACACAACCCGAATGGCATCCGGTGGTACGCGTATACTCCATCTTCGACCACAAATGTTGTCTTCAACTTGTCTTCTTCGGCAATACACATTTGGTTATATCCGGAGAACCCGTCCAAGAACGAGTACATTTCATGCCCAACGACCTCCTCCAAGATGGTGTCGGTGAAGGGGATTGGAAACGGGTTCTTGACTATTACTGCATTCAAACACCGGAAGTCGACACATATCCGGATTTGCTCTGATTCTTTCTTCAAGGAAATGACAATCCGTGACACCCACTCACTGACATTTACTTTGAAAATGATGCCCACCTCCAACATCTTCTCGATCTCCTCTTGTACCTTCGTGGCATAGTTCTTATTCATCCTATAGGGTCTCTTCCGTACGGGTTGGGCTCCTGGTACGAGCAGAATCCTATGTACGCACAGTTCTGGTGGTACGCCTTTCAAATCCTTGTACGTCTAGGCGAAGGTGTCCTTGTACTCCATGAATATTTTAAATGCTGCTGCCTTCAGTACGGAGTCCCAGTCATCACCGACGAGAATCTCCCTAGGCTTCTCTTGTTCCCCAAGATTCACCCTTTTGAGTGTCGGATCCTCGTACTTGATGAGTTTGTCTTGTTCAAGCTTATGAGCTGGCGTCTCGTTTAATTCTGCCGTACCTTCCTTATATTCGCCATACTCTGGCGGGAATGTCTCACTGGCGAGGCCCTTATCTTCGCCTTCTTCTCCTTCCTTGATCTGCAGCATGTTGCAATCCGGGTGGAAAACTTCATAATCCTCCATCTGCCAGTGAAATAACCCGTTCAGTGAACTGGTTTCATCTTCCGGACAACTTCCAATTTCCAGTACGCCTTCCTCGTTTGGCTCCATTGTCCTCCTTTCTTCATCGCCATCTGATCCTTTGTTAGATTCCGATTCTGAAGACGCCAAGTCGTCACTGACCGCCTGATTCTTCAAATCAATAATATACTTCTTCCCATGGTTCTCGATTGAGAGGGTATTCTTCTTCCAGTTATGGTTCGCCTTGGCGGCAATAAGCCATCCCTGTCCTAGTAGTGCATCGTACGCTTTTCTCTCTAGTGGGATGATGACAAAATTCAAAAGGAATTGTTGTGTACCTATCACCACTTTTTGTGCCATCAGTGTACCGATCGGTTTGATATTATGTTGATCGGCGCCAACCAGTTGGAATGTCGGAGGCCAGAGTGTGGGCTTCCCGAGGCTCTTCCATGTATCTTCATGTAGTACGTTAACTCCCGATCCTCCGTCGATGATGGTATTAGAGAGTTTCATCCCCAAGATTTCCATTTGTACGAAAACCGGTTTCCTCCTGCCACTTATTGCGAGTAGCGTTGGATCCGTGGTTGCTCTTGTCGATTCTGTGGTGTCTTCGCTCGGACCCATCTGAGTATTGTCTGTCATGATATTTGTGAGTGCTACTCTTAGTTGCGGCATGGTTTGTAGAAGGTCTGTTACCTTGACTGGTATAGTTGTGTGAAGCACTTGCCATACGATGTTCTTTTCCAACTCTGACTGCAACGGCGTACTAGCCACTTTGGAAGTTCTCCGTTCATTTGCCATTGCTTCTTCCACTTCCGCCCTGGCTTCTCGAAGTCGTTCTTTCTCCGTATGGGGGTCCGGATAGTTGGCCTTCTTCATCTGTGCCCTTGTAAGTGCCAGGACTTCTTCTTCGGCTACTTCCAGTATGTTGATACCTTTCTGCTTCGAGTAGTCAGTGTCTTCATGATCGCCTAGACCACACCACTTGCATAGCTTCCCTCCGACGCCTTGACCGTTATGGCATTCCCTGGCAAAGTGACCCCATTCATTACATCTCCGGCACTGGATCATGGGCTGACCTTTGCTGTCATATTGGATTTTAGTTCTTGACGTAGTATTTCTCCGATTGTTGTGATAGCCGCCAGGGTAGGCGTTGTTATTCTGATGTTTAGGTGGTGTGGTCGGAGGGGTGGATTGTTCCCCCTGTGTGAAGAACACTTGCGCACTTCATGTTTTTAGATTGTACGGGCACTCTTTGATGAAGTGTCCCATAACTTGGCAAATGTCACAGAACATCTTCTTTGGACAGTTTGCCTTCGTATGGCCTTCCATTTTGCATTGTATACACCATAGTTCGGTCGCTTCCTTAGACCCTTCTTTGTCCATTTTTAGTTCCTTCATCATTCTCAGCATGTCACGACGGAGCGCTTGTACGGTTTTTGATTCATCCTTGCTCTCCCCCGCACTTTCTTCATCATCATGCTTCTTCCTTCTAGAGAATGTCTTGTTCTCGCTTTCAATATCCATCGCACGGTTGTATGCTTCAGTGTACGAGGATGGAGGTACTACCTTCATGTTCTTACGTAGCGAGGGAAGCAACCCTTCGATAAACCATCTCTTTTTTAAGCCATCTACTGGCTGTGACTCCAGTTTCCCCAGCAAGTCTTTTAATTTCCGGTTGTAGGTTCGTACACTTTCGTGCTTCCCTTGTTTGGTGTTATAAATATTGGCCACAATTTCACTGTCGTCCCTCAACAGTTTGAATTCATCTTGAAATACCTGCTTTAGTACCCTCCATGAAGCTTTCTGTGTTTGGTCCAACTCCGAGTACCAGTCAATGGCACTGTCTCTGAGTGTCGCCGGAAACGCTTTCAGCCAATTATCCGGGTCATCTTCTCCACTCGCTATCCAAATTGTCTCACACGTCTTGCAGTGTCGTACTAGATCCTCTGACCCATTCCCCGTAAACTTCGGCAAGTTTTGCCGTTTTGGAGTCACCATCCTGCCCCTCTATCCTCCTTGTGTATTGAACTCGACTGGACCGGTTTCCCCGTTACGTTCCGGTGCGTCACTTGCACTCTTGGCCACGTACGAGTCACTCTTCTGTCCTCTGTCAGCATCCTCTACACCTTGGGTTTCCTGGGCTCTACTCCGGTGCTCCCTTTGCCAAGGGGTCTTGGGCTCAGATCTCCTTGTCCTCGGCCCTTCGTTGTCGTCCGATATGGACAACTCTCGAATGCGTTGGATGCTATTCTCAAGTTCACCACTCAATTCATCTTCATTTTCTCGACTTTTATATTTTTCTGTGTACGGGGTGACGAATGGTTCCTCGTCCCTCCCTTCCACAAAACTCTGATGTGCTTTACTTAATCTCTGCCGCCGGTTTTCTTGCTCTTGTACTCTCAATGATCGCCGAATTCTTTCCTCCTCTGCTTCGTGCCCAAATGGTAATCGGTTCTTGTCCTTGTTTGGCCGTACGAGCATTACAGTTCTTTCATGCGATCATTGTTGGTTGCTAGAGGTACGTCTCCGGCTAGTGTCTCGTTCCTCCTCTTCCCATTTGGTTCGTTCTTCGTACTGCTGCGAGATTTCCTGCCTTCGACGTTCCTGTTCCTCTTCCGCCCGAAGGTCTTGTAGGATGATAGAGTGGCGGGCCAACAATCTTGGCATGTAGTGGAGAAGGTGATCAACCTCGTCGTTCACTTCGAGTCGATCCCAAACTACTGCCTCAAGGATTTCTCGCTTGAGGGCTTGCCTCCGTACGTGATCTCGTAGGGATATGATCCAGAGATTTGTCAAATCCCGTGTCAAGTCGTCCTCTCTTTCTTCATTCGTTACTCCGGTTGGCCCATTACATTGTCATTGTAGCGAGTGCTTCCTTGGTCCGCTTAGGCAACGGCGCCAAATGTTTACCTCTCTGGGTATATATCAACATACTACGTACACAGGAAGTAAACTGAAATATATGCAACACATAGATGGGATAACATAATACGATTGAATCATGAAACACTTCTATTCATTTCCAGCAAATATCAACATGTACAATCTGACTGTCATAGTATTATTAATTCCACACATAACTCCCATCCGACTACATGATCCCAGTACATATAGCGTTTAAGTGGAGAATCCCCACTGTTGTGTGGATGCCTATTGATAGCAGATGAATTGCTTTTCATTGTGATTATCTTCCCCCCACTGAACAAGTGGTAGCGTGGAATCTTTATGGCCATTTCACCGCCTGCTTTCATTTCCACCTTGTAATTCAAATTCAGTTGTTGCTAACGATCCCTTTCCATATGCTATCACCTCGCCTTCAATAGGATCTTGGTGAACATTCTTGGTGAAGGTTACTTTCAGTTGATTATGATTTTGGCTAATCCTTAACGGGTGCTTGTTGTTGGTGAAATTTCAAAGAAAAAACTAAGGGGCACATTTTAGTTTTGGAGGCTCTTAAGGCTCGATTATGGTTGAAAGTTAAAACTATATAAAACTAGGAAGAATTGAAATCTGACTCAAAATATGAATGAAGCAACAGTGGAAGCAAGTTGACCAAGACAAGAAAGTCATCGAATGCAAACCTTGGTCATTGATTTAGTCAAAGAAAATGTCCAAGTCCAAGGAAGTCGTAGGGATGGAGTTTGTGCTTGATTGAAGTTCCGACATGGCTCACTAAAAATCTACGTTTCAAGGAGTCTTGGGATGGGAAGATGTGGGGACTAAGGATCTAGATTTGGGGATGGCTAGAGGGTGGTGGTGGGTGGAGGTTTTGGGGTTGAGACCTTAGGGGGTTTGAGGGGCAACACCCCTTGCAAGGGTTTGGGTGCATAGCCCCTAGTGGGTTGAGGGTAGCACCCCCTGTGCGGGTTTGGGGGTAGAGTCCCCAATGTGGTTGAGGGGAAATGCCCCTCGCAGGGTGTTGGGGGTAGAGTTTAGGGGCAGCACCCTTGACACATTCCACCAAGCACAAATAACACCTTCAAAACCACATAAACCTTCATGGCACATGCCATTTCCACAATTTTAACACTTTTGTTTGCAACACCAAGTCCTTACTATTTTTGAAACTTGGGAGTGTTTTGGAATGAGGCTTAGATGCCTATTTATAAGTTTTTTGGAAGTGCTTATGTTTGGGAGGTGCCCATAGACCATCAGGGTTATGGTTTATGGCACACAGATTAAAAACACTTTTTGATTTTTAAAAAATTATTGATTTTTTTTCATTTTTTTGCCATGGGGGACACCTAGAAGTGCTAGGGACGGTTGGGAGACTCCTAAGAGTTCCCTAGATGTTTTGGGGTTGTCTTGGAGTCCCCCAGTTATCCCCAAACCAAGGGTACATCTCGGAAACATCCCCTCCTTGATGGGGATGTTCCAAAAATGTCCTTGGGTTTGGAGTAGAGGTTGTGGATGGTAGGGGGACATCCCCCAATCCCTCGTATCCCAAAAACATCCCCATCCCGGAAATAGAGGGATTTAGAGGGGAACATGTCTCTATGGAACATTGCTAAAAATAAGAATTGAGATAGTGGAGGTGGCAATAGATGTACAAAGAGAATAAATGAAGAATAAAAGGATAATAGTGAGTGGGTTACTTGAGAGGGAAGTACTTTGGTTTTGTTTGATTTGCCATAGAGTGGGTTTCCCTCAATAGCGATGGTTGATACCCAGTTGTTGTGGCCACTCTTGAAGCATAATGCACACGTGGATTGTAGACATGGTTATTGCTGTGAATTCCTATATATTTCCACCATAGTTTGGACCATAGTTTACATATTCGGAATCGGAGAGTACTCAGCAAGCCCAAAAATTTTGACTCGGGAAAAACTCGGCAAATGTGTGTGGATATTTATGTATGTGTATACTCAGGACTGCATTGTGCACACATACATATCTATAAACATACATAGGATGCCAAGTTTGCATGAATATACACACACAAACATGCAAGTTTGTGGGTTTTTTGCGAGCTATTGGCAATTACTCGATAATTTGATGGGAGAAAATCCATCTGCATACTGCCTGAGAGTAAAAGCAGAAATTACTCGGCATGCAAATTTTTTGGAGATTACTCGGCTACTCGGAGAGTATGTAATCTATGCATTTTGGACATTGTCCATAATATTGTGACAATGAAACATATTTTATTCATTTCTCCATCTTGTGTTCTCTGTGTTTTGATGTGAAATTTTTTATTTTCATCTTGCGAAGTGTGGGTACATGCTTGAAGATTCACCTTCAGTGTATCATCTAGATACTTCTTTCTCATGTTTCTATTTCTGTAACTCACTCTCTTCCTTCTGTTGGGGCCTCTTCTCCATTTCCAATATCACTGACATAAGTTTTGTGAACATGTCAATTCAGGTGGACGATTGTCTTCCATTCTATGGAATCTATCTAGAAACAGATGTAGCCAGCGAAGTTTGATGTAAATCTGTCCAGGTTCTTACTGTCCTTACTTTTTGTCTGTTGGATGAAACGTATCAGCCATCAGTTGCCAAATTATTTAATCCCCCCTGCTTTATCTAAAACTCTAGTAGTCTTTGACCTTTGTAAATTTGCATTTATATGGGCCCAAGTATAGAGTCATGGCCTTTCATTCTACCCCTGTGGCATTCATCGATATTAAATTCTTCTCTCTGTATCCATTTAGCTGGCTGCAATCTATCAATTGAATCATTTTGAGCATGACTTGTGTAAAAACCTCACAAATTGCCTCTTAACATAATTGTTTTCCAGCAACACCACCTTATTTATAATTCCCCTATGTCAGCAACAAAAGTGGCCAAACATGGTGCAAATGCTTAAACATCCTTAACATACTTTTCTTTATGGTTCATACTAGAAAATTCCCTTGGTAATAACTCTTCATGAACATTCAATATTGAAGGTTGGATATTTATACCTCCTAGAAGAATAGTATTTTAAGGTCCTAAGTTGAGATGGTTGATCTTGTCAGGGTCCTTGTACCTTTCCAATGAAGCTTCCTTGAATATTCAAGGTATCAAATTAGTCTTCATGGACTTATTCAAGTATCTGCTAAAGGATTGAGAATCCACTACTTGTCATGATTTTCTAATGGGATTATGGAACCTGAAGTACTATAATCTCTGAGTTGGGTTTTCAAATTTTTTGTTTTTCTTTCCTCAATTTTCCCTTGCTGATGTCCACTTGTTGAGTTTTAGGTTATTCATCCTCTGTTTTTTTTCTGAGGTGCCTTTGATTTTGTGTTTTTTTATCTCGCTTTTGTTCTGATCTTTTTCTTCTTCTTCTTTTTACCTGCTTACATTTACCAATGTTTTGTATATACCTTTTTTTCTCCCCTCTGAGGTCCTGTTGTCATATTATTCTTATAGCTACAAATGCTTTTGGACATGAACGTCATTTATGGTGTAATAAATTTACTAGTGGCTTTTTGGTTTGTTATTATAAGGAAATGGTTAGTCCTGGTGTTACAATATTTCTGAACATTATGAATATCTTAATATTTTGCAGATATATTTATACAACTGTCCTTTCCATTCTTGGAAAAGCTGGGAGACCTGCCGAGGCATTGAATTTGTTCCACACAATGCGCGTAATTCTTTTCCATAATTTCGACTTATAGGAGTAAATATTAACATATCACATTTCAAAATGCCACAACTGATATAATAATTCATTCGTTGCAGGAAGAGTTTTTAACTTACCCTGATATGCCTGCATATCATAGCATCGCTGTAACTCTTGGTCAAGCCGGTTATATCAAGGAGCTTTTGGATCTGATGGATTGCATGCAATCTGGGCCAGATAAGAAACTGGAGAATGTGCCTCTTAGACATTGGAATCCCTGTCTGCAACCTGACTTGGTCATCTACAATGCTGTGAGTTCTTTTAAGCTTTATTTAATTTTGACACAATTATCAATGCAATACAGTACAATTTAATTTGCATGCTTTGGCTTCCCCGTACTAAACTTGAAAAATAAGGGGTGGTGATGATCTGGATTTAGAACTGAAATTTAGAGAATAGATTCCTTAGTATACTAGCGGTTAGTACATTGTACATCAGGCTCTTTTTTGATCATGGTAGGGCAGATTTTAGTATTTTATGTCAAGTTCCCAATTTCTTTTCTGAATGCATTTCACCCAAGTACTAATATTTATCTTGTGCTGCAGCTTGTAAATGCTTGCGTTCCTCACAAAGAGTGGCAAGGTGCAGTTTGGGTTCTACAACAAATGAGGCACAAGGGAATCAAGCCTAATAGTGCAACTTATGGCCTCATTATGGAGGTGAGTGATAATTGATTCATTAAATTTTAAGTCTTCTCTATTTAGGCTCTTATGGCACTATTATAGTTTGAAAAGTTTAAATTTAAAACTAGAAATAAAGAAAGAAATCATATTAACGTCCATGAATGACCAAGAATAGGTCAAAGGGACTAGAACATACAATTGTTACTTGCAAAGAACTAGGGCAAAAAGGGGGCCTTGGATTCAAAGAAAAAGCAATCAAGCAAGAAAACCATAAAACAAAGAAATCGACATATGGGGGTTAACCTAAAAAAGGTAACCCTCAAACAAGTACAAGTATAAATAGATATGTGAGGCGATGGCCTTGCAAAGTAGTGGAAGTAGATGAAGACCACCTAGGTAGGGAACATAAATCATTAGTTGTTTGTATTTTGGGATGTGTTGGAGAAGCCATTGATACCATCATCAATCATTGTAGGAGTACCAATGAAGAGTTTGAGAATGCTCATCAAGGAAAGTCTAGGCCAAGGGGGGCAAGCTAGATAATTCTAGCAGGTAGTTGATTCTACATAGAATCTTCCATAACACTCAAGGTCAAAGAATTGCTTATGGTAGAAAAGAAATTGATACTGTAAGCTTTACTGTCATGTCCCCAAATTGGAGGTATCGTGATTTAATTAATTTAATTGATTAAGTTGTCCAAAATTAATGATATTTCAAAAGGATAGCTTAATTGATTATTTTAATTAAATATTAGATTAATTATTTATAAAGTTATTCCAGTAAATTAATATCTTAAGGATGACTTTTTAATTAATTTAATAAAGTGACTAAAGTAAAATAAATCATAAAGTCACTTAACTAATAAAATATATTTTATTCTAGAAGCTTCTTGGAGGTGAATGAGAATTCTTTATAAGAAGTTGAGTGCAAGTCATTTTGATCATGTCTTGGATTATTTCTATTTCTCATACGTGCGTGGTAAAAGCTGAGGCTTGCATTGCTCGAGGGTTTGAAGACTCTAGAGTACTAGGTTCGGTTGTAAAAGATCAACCCTAGCTGAAGTTGTTGAGAAATCCATCCAGGGTTTTTATAGGTGCTTCATTGGAAAGATTTGACATGTGCAATAGCTGATATATTATTGCTCTAGCTGATTGAGTGCAGTAGCTGTTGTATTATTACACTTTTGGAGTATTGAGTTGATGCAATTGCTGGTTTATGATTGCATTTTCTGAGGTTTACTAGTTGTGCAATAGCTGAGGTATTATTGCATATTGCTGATTGACAGATTGGAACTTACAGCAGTTGATGTATTGCTGGGTTTGCTATTTCATTGAAAGGAGATATTTTCAGTTTTTTCTTCATTGGACAAATTTTGTGGCCTTTGGCCAAATTTGTAAAGGAAAGATAGAATCAATTGGAGAATAATTTGCAGATATTGTGAAGATAATTTTCAGTGTGATTAGCTCGATTTGCAGCAGAAGATATTTAATTCGATTTCCAGTTGGAAGTCAATCTTCAAGTCAAGGAAGAAGAATCAATTTGACCATTCTTGGAGGACGATTTCATAGAGAGACATTTGCAGGCCTTGGAGAAGCATTGGCTGCTCAAGTACAGATCGATTTTGTTAGAGAAAGGGACGATCTGCTATTTCAGATTGAAGGGACAAATTCATCAAGTGCTGATTTGATATTAATAGGGAGAGCCAAATAAAATTTGAATTTTACTAAAGAGAGTTCGCTGGCCTACCAGAAGTCTAGGCACTGGTTTTCTGCAGCAAAAGAAGCAGATGGGAGGAAGATTCGATTGGTTATGCCATTGCTGGTTCATCTCAGTTGCCCTCCTAGGTTCCATTGATCTAGTTTTGCATTATAATCATTGTCATTTAGTTTTGCATCTGCATTGTAAATCGTCACTACACAAGGGCGATTAGTTTGAATAGATTACCATTAGTTGTAGTTGCATTGTTTTGATCTAAATCGGTGTCAGGAACAGCAGATGTATCATGTAAAAAATGTTTTAGTTGGGTTTTGGATGCATTGAAATTACATTGTAATAGCCTCTCTCAAGGCATACTGCTGTAGTAGAACTATTTGAGTTGTTGTCATCTCTATTAATGTGAAGGACTGAAGTTGCATGCCAACCATTTGTAAAAATGCCATATGCTGTAGATGATAGTTTCAGCTTGAATTAAAGTCTGAATATGCATGCCAAGTGTTTGTAGAAATGTCTATTAGCTGTAGGTATCATTTGCACTCATTTTCAGTCATCAATGGTCATTGAAAAGGTGTCTTGCATTGCATCTTAAATTTGTTTCAGTCATTTGCACATGTTCATTGAATCCATTGAATGCACATTATCATCATCTACATCAAAAATACCAAAAAGAAAACAACATTCAGCAGTTACAAGACAAGTGTTTGACGAAATGTCCAAGGGCTAAAACTGAAAATTTACACTAGAATTAGCAAGGGACATTACATTTACCCCCAAGATCTATGCTATGATATAGGGTGTGGAACCTGTATGTTTAGAAGAGATGGAGCCATGACCATTAGAATGAAAGTTTGAGAGCCAAGGAACCTTAACAATAGTAGACTTCAAGAATGGGCAACGCCTCACCAATTTAACGAGTAATGCCTCAAACATCTGTGACGGGTTGGAAGAATGAAGTAATCAGTTTGGTAGATCTTGAGCCTCCATGAATAAGTTTATGCTTTACAGTAATGACCTCATGAAGAAAAATGGCCAAGCATCTCTAATTAGGGTAGTGGAAGAAAGTAGACAGAGAGCTACGAGAATCTTTGTATAAACAATAGTACCTCCATAAATTTTGCAGTAGAATGAATACTAGAAAATAAAATGCTCCTTGGTCTCCACATCTTGTAGAGAAAAAAGGTGACATACCCTTTCACTTTGTAAAATATGGTGGTCAATCTCAACTTGAAGTTGATGGGAGCCCACTTGCAATTGACCAAGGGTAACCATCAAACCACGAGACCAATGATGTTGAGGATAGTTGAGTCAAATAGTGGTCCCATATGCAACTTGTAAGAAGTGCTCAACTTAGAAAGCTAGTTTGGTGTTGAGAGAATTCGAAGGGGAGGTACAAGTAACTTACATGTACTGACACTAAATGTCTGCTTTGACTGAGGCGGTGATAGACACAAGAGTACTTGGAAGGAGGTAGTTTGTCCAAAGCAATGCCAATAGACTAGAAGAGAAAAAGAATGTTAGAGAACCAACAATTCCGACATTTTTAGGGATCCAAGAGCCAATCTTTTATGAACAACAAAATGCTAGAAAAAGATATCTCCCATAGGATGAAGCAAAAATCACCCATGGATCTAAATGTGTATATATTATAAACCAAGTGAATTTGCAGGTACACTTGTGGTGAAGAGGTTTGAGCAGAAAATTCAGCTTGGACAATGCAATAAGGAACCATTCGTTTGCACGAGATCATTTTTGAAGCATAATCACCTAAACCCTCAACCATAACCCAGCCTCAAGATCCCAAACTAGGGCCCCAAACCTCAAAATTATACAACACTATGGGATTAATCATAGTGTCAAAGAGGTTCATCTTCAAAGTGATATTCTAGATATGTACTTGAAAGCATTGATGCTCGATAATAGAGAGCAAGGCATATCCCTTGCAAAGATGAGATTGAGATTAAATTGAACTCCTAGATAATTATAAGAAGTGTTGATCACCAGTGGCTCCCATTTGTAGAAGAAATGAAATTTGGAAAGAACATCCTTGGTGGTATTGAAGGACATAACCTTAGTTTTACTAAGGTTGGCCACAAGTTTGTGAGATCACAAAATTCAGAAAGGGCATCATATCTATGTATGTTGTTGGGAGAATGAGAGAGGAGGACTACATCATCAACAAAGAGGAATATAGCAATCACAACATGGTGAAACAATCAACCAACAACTACATCAATGTGGGTAACTTTGCTTGATTTTGATAGTATTCTTGGCAAATTCTCCAACTAATTTCTAAGGGAATTCTCAAATTGATCAACATAGATACCAAAAAGGGTTGGTGAAAGTGGACAACTTTCTTGACTTCGATAGTACTCTTGACAAAGTCAGAGAGGTTATGAGTCCAAAATTGTCCAATAATCATCTCATATATTTGTGTGATGATAGTAATGAGAGTCTAAGAAATACTACTATCTTGCAATTTTTGAAACAACATATGCCTCAAGATGGAGTCATGGTCTTTTCAAAATCAACAAAACAATAGACGACTTTAGAAGATTGATGATAAGCCTCTTCAATGATAGTACATAGTGTGAAAATGTGGTCAATAGTCTAGAAATCCCTCTTGAAACTAGCTTGTCCCTTGGTCCTCGAATCCTTGTCCTCTAGCACCTTGGAAAGTAGCTTGCCAAGTAGTATGGCATGGAGTTTTGCAAATGTATTCCCAATCATGATAGTTTGCAATTATTTGGATTGGAGCAATCCTTAGATTTGTGATTGGGATGGATAATATGTTGTGACCAAGTAGAGGGCAATCCAAAATGAACAACCTTATTGAATAGGTTGTGTAATGGGTTAGGCTAGAGGTATCTATAAATTGTTGATAATAACTCTTAATATATGTCCATTCTAGAGATCCACTTCTCATTCATTTTGTCTTCTATTGTAACTTGATAAATCTATTACCAAGTTTTGTTAGCCATAAGTGCTATATTATTATATTGATGTTTAACTTGTCACCCTCTCAACTTGAAAATGGAACTAAATATGTTCTAATAAGATGAAAACATCCTTTAGAGTTGTTTGAAAAATTTCATAGATTGTAAACTCGTTGAGTCTTCGAGCACTTGCGAGTTTTTTTAGCCCTTGAGTAATCATAGGTTTAACTCGCCAAAAAATTGACATTGGATTTTTTAAAAAACTTGTGAGTTTGATGACTTGACTCACCGCATGAGCAATGTAGAAAAAAATACGAGTTAAGCACTCCAAAATCTTTGTTTTTTGCCTTTAAAAATATTTTGAAAATTCTATGTGCCATGAAGGTTTGTGTGGTTTTCAAGGTCTTCATTTGGGTCAGACCCCATGAGGGGTGGTGCCTCTAGACCCCTGCCAAACTCATTTGATACATTTTGCATAATTTTTTTTGTTTTTTTCAAAAATTAAGTGTTTTTTAAGTTGTCGAGTTTTGTTGAGTTTTTGCCTTGTTTGAACTTTTTGGCTTGACAAGTACTCCTTGAGTTCGAGTCTATGAACTATGGCTTGAATGGGCAAGTGGAGTGAAAAGTTGGATTTACATTTAAAATATGTTGCAAGGAGAAGATGGGGGAAATGCGCACACAAAATATGTGTGGTTTAATGCTTATTTATTAATGAGGGAGAAAGTTATATTGATTGTATTGTATATTGTGTAAGATAATTATATTAGTTAGATGATTAATTACAATGTATAAGGAAACACTAATTGCACATTATGCCATATATTAACACCTTATGTCTGAATATTGTTTCTAATACCCCACCCTCAATGTCTAAACTTGAGACAACCCCAAGCTTATCTTGAGATTTTGCAAATTCATCAAACCTAAATGATTAGTTATTATACTTGCAATCTACTTCTAGGTGACACACTAAAGAAGACAAATGGGCTCACTATTAACCAACTATCAAATATAGTGACAGTGAACCTTAATGTGCTTGGTCTAGGCATGATATGTAAGTTTCTTTACCAATGTCAAAACACTTCAATTACTGTGGAGTCAATGTGACTAAATCCACTTGCAAGTCACATACAATATGTTGCAACCATAAGACCTCATAATGCAAATTGATGGCTTCCTTGTACTTTGCTTCCATGGAAGACGATGCAATTGTATGACAGAGTTTATTGTGCATGAAATAGATCCTAAATCACAACAAAACCATGATTAATGGTGGATCTCCTTGTGTTAATAAAATTGGCCCAATTAAAGTCATGTAGCATGATAGCTTGAATTTGAATAATGTTTGTACAAGGTGCCAAAGCTAGGTTACCTTACTACATGTCAGGGGACTCATTTTGTTGTTTTCTAGTGGATTAATTTTGGTTGTTAGAGGAACTGATAAGTATAGTTAACAACAAAGTGTAGATCCAATCAAGTGAATGTAAGATATATCAAACCTATCTCCAATTGTTTGAATGTGATTCTTTGACTAGTGGTGAATCATCATGGACTGAAAGTTTAAGCCCAACTTGCATAGGCGTAGGTGAGGGATTACAATTTTCCATCTTAAATTTCTCGAAAATATTTTTGGTGTATTTCACTTGAGAGACAAAGATCATAGAATAAGTTGCTAAAACTTTGCATCTAAGCAATAGTGTAGGAGGTCCAAATTGATCATGTCAAAAGCTAAAAAAAATCTGATGTTGTGTTTCTTAATAGTGTATGCTTTGCTACCAGTGATTGTTTAAAACTTAGTCATTGATGTAGACAATTAGAATCACAATATTATCACAATTGCTTTTGACGTAGAAATTTGGATCAAAATAAATTCTTCTAAATTTATAATCTTGTAATTGCTGATCGATTTTGATGTACTAAGCTTGTGGAGCTAGCTTAAAGTCATAGAGGGCCTTGACCAACCTTCATCCTAGATGTTCCTTGTGTAACGAGCCACCCAAAATAATAACAATTTAAAGAATAATTTGAAATTAAATAACACAAAAATGCCTTTTTGAATTCCTTTTCCAATACATAAATCACTAAACATATGGGTTTTCATTTCATATTAAAGATAGCAACATTACATCATTTCAAGAGTCACCATGATACAAATTTGCAAATAAGATACAATCCAGATTAGGACTAATGTCCTTCCAATCCGCCAAGATATATCAATATACACATTCTAACTTTTCATTATAAATGGGTTAATCATCAGTGATAGTCATCTTGTCTATGTGCAAGCAATTTGGCTGCCCAGCTGAAGGAGGGAGAGCATCATCCAAGCGCTTTACCTCCAACCATAGACTTGGCAGTTCCTTGCTCATCTTCCCACTGGAAGTGGCCCGACCCTTCAACAAGACTGATAGATAAGGACATCTATATTAGAACCAAATATGAGAACCAAATGCAAATATGAATATGTACACACTTGCCACTTGTAGTCAATCATGTGATCCCTATATACCCTCTAGCTAACATGATTTCCGATTAACATGACACCTATGGGTACATTGACTTGTCTATAGCATCACTTTGGCCAAAGTGTTTAATTATTAGTTGCATAAATGCATGTCACCTGTTCACAACACTACTATCTCTTGCTTGACTCTTTTCGATGACATAAACTAACGAAATACATGGTATAAACCAAAATACAAATTTAACTTTGGTTGCCAAACTCCCAACATACCTTGCCTTGAGTTGTTCCTACTAGTTGTTTACTATATTAGATAGATGATTATAAGTATAAATCGACTTATATAAACTGTTGAGTTGCAATCCCTCATTACACCCTACCCTAAGACAGAGTTGCAATCTCTCAGTATACCCTACCCTAAGACAGTCTCACTTGCCTTCAATATACAATATGGTCATTAATACAAGTTATATATTAACCATTGTTCTCTAATCTCCCGGTACTCCTTATTCTAATTTGGTTCTAATTATATCAATAATGCAAGTAAAAGAATAATTATCGTTTCCAATCGGGTATTTCCTTACCCTTGAGTTGGTTTTAATTCAAATTTTAATGCAAATATAAGAAATATTATCTTGTCCAATCTCCTTGTATTTTCTTACCATTGAGTTGGTTCCATTACCATCAATAATACATCTGTATACTAACATTTGCTAGATATATAACCACATGATAATACACATATGTATATCCATTATTAATGTTGATTTATATATGTAGCCACATGGAGATGCATATTAACATCATGATCCTCCTGGTTGATAATGATCAATGTAGGTATATTGACATATCCTACCACATACAATATGACTACAACAGGATATATTTTATATTTACGAAACATATAGTCTGCACTATTCATTCCTATTTATCATATTCAAAAGGCAGCATAACATGATTACCCATCTTGATACTACCAATTAACTCATAGTGCTCCTTCATTGAGGGGTTAACTTAACCTTCATTGAGATCAATTGATAAGAGAAAAGAAACGAATGTGAGAGTCCTAACCAACTCATACTTAAATCAAGCAACTCCCATTCAAGGACCTATAGAGAGAAAACTAATTGAAACAATGCCACATATCAATCTTTATAGTTCTCCGTGATAAAATCTCACATGGATATCACTATGGAATAAACTAATTGACTATTCCCTTGGGTCTACTAAACCCATTCTAGGTTTTTTTTTCAAGGTTAGGCGAGGGTCAAAGTAATACTAGTCTTGAGTCATATATCACCCGGTTAGAGTCTGTTAATTTAAGCTCATAAAACTGTTTTATACTAAGAGGTGACTTAATATACTGCACAACCAATATAGCAATATCATGTTGATGTGCAGCAATATCATCATATGGATATACTCATTGGATGGTAATAATATCTATGAGGCGACTTAATATGACGCACAACCAATATAGCAGTATCATCTTATGGATATACTTATTGGATAGTAATAACATCATTCCAGTGTATAGTAGTATCATCATGTTTAATGAACAGCTATATCATCATATGGATATACTTATTAGACAGCAATATCATCCTATGGATCAAATAAAATGATATGATCTGCCTTGATATAGGTATATTAAATAGTGATAACCAGATTCATTGAAAGACATAGAACATATTCTCCGATATATAAAGCAACTAAAAAAATACATATATAAATGGTTGCATTGGATTACAAGATTTGTTAAGCAAAACAATATCAACTTATTGCATGCTATCTTTTCTTTCTTTGGTAACAACAGAGACATTCTATATCTTAATGTCAAGGAATTGTTACAATATTCCATTCTATAGTTATGCCATAATTATCTTATCTCTAATGATATTAAAATTGAAAGATCAATACAAGTTTGTCCCTGTCGTTTGGTTATTACCTATTTTGTCCCACTAATGTCTAAGAGCATGAATGCAGATATGAATTTACAACAACTCATTCAAACAAGTCCCAAATTGACCAGTTCACATTTGGTACCGTACACTTAGCCTGTGCCAAAATGGGAGCTATGGAATGGTGTCATGGACATTTCAAACATAAAGGATAGAGGAATTTCATCAGTTGATAAAGTTGTAAATACCTTGATAGACATGGACAGAAAAAATGGAAAACATAGACAAGGCACATGATTTGATTGAAAAAATGCTTCAAAGAAAAATGGTCTCATGGAATGTTGACTTAAGGATATGCACAAAATGGTTTCATTGAAAATATCTAAGAAAAAATATAAGCAATGCAACTAGTGGGATATAGTTAGACTCATCAACCTTTGATTGCATCCTCTCTGCTTGTGCATAACTTGAGTGAAGGACATCAAACAAAAATAAAGTATAGAGGAACTTAGATGTTGAAGCTATGGCTACCCAGGTAAACATGCATGTAAAACATGGAAAACATTGACAAGGCACACAAACTCTTTGATTAAAATGCCTCAAAGAAATGTGGACTCATAGAATGTCACGATAGCAGTATATACACAAAATAGTTTTGTTGAAAAGGATTTCAAAACTTTCAAGCAAATAAAATTGACAAATGTAAAACCTGATACCACAACCTTTGCTAGTATTCTACAAGTTTGTGCATACATATGGATAGAGGAAGTTGCGACTGCCTTGCTAGATGTGCATGCAAAAAGTGGAACCATAGACAAGGCATGTGAATTGTTTGACATAATGCCTCAAAGAAATAAGATCTTATGGATCACAATACCAATGATAGAGATTTGTTAAAAGACTTTTGGAAACTTACATGCAAATACGATTGGCTGGAGTAAGACGATTCTTCTATCTTGCCAACATCCTCCCTTAGCCAACACCTCCTTGTGCATGCCATAAAGGGAACTTTGAAATAGTGTTTGAACATCCATTAATTTATA
This sequence comes from Sequoiadendron giganteum, assembly GCA_007115665.2. Classification (NCBI taxonomy): domain Eukaryota; kingdom Viridiplantae; phylum Streptophyta; class Pinopsida; order Cupressales; family Cupressaceae; genus Sequoiadendron; species Sequoiadendron giganteum. Next base: position 465,066,154 of record CM021107.1, read on the forward strand.
AAGGATAGAGTAATTTCATTAGATGTAGTCCGATTACCCTGGTAGACATGCAAGCAAAATGCAAAAGCACATACAAGGTATGTGAAGTGTTTAGTAAAACGCCTCAAGACATGCACTCATGGAAAACAATGTTGTAGGATATCCACAACATTGATTTGTTAAAAGGGTTTTTGAAACTTTCATGCAAATGCAAATGACAATGAAAAGCTAGATTCCACAATCATGATAGCATCTTCCCTGCACACTAAGATGTGGAAACATATACAAAAATTGTAGACACTGAATAGGAAGCCTCGAAGAAATGTTATCTTATAGAATGCTAGGATTTGCAAGATAAGCATGAAATGGTTTTGTAGGAAAAAGCTACACCTAGGGGAAGAAAATGGTCCCCTTAATTAATTCACCATTCTCCTTCTCATAATGCCCCCCACTCCCATTGGGTAGTTTTAGCCTTTCTAAAAATAGGAGTATTAATTGGATCAAAAACTCATTGGACCACCATGCACTTTTAGTTGGAAATGGCTTTCTTATATTTTCTAGATAAACACTATACATAAATATCATACTTTTCCTAAATGGAGGGCAACGTGTGAATCATATCAGTTCAACTAAATGTAGAAAGATATTGAAAGTTTAAATGATTATATCATAGTTACAAGAGTCACCTAGAATCACCAAGACTTGGTGAGTCCCAAGGCAGATGACATCAAATTGGTCTCAAGGAATTGTGATCTGGGTACCTGGTGAGTCTCATGGGTAAGACTTGGCCATGGTAGGCAAACTTAAATATAAAAAGAAAAAGGAAAACAAAAGAAAAAAAATCAGAAAGATTTCTAACAAAAACACTTAAAATGACCTAGCACCCTAAAAACACATTCATTTTATTTTCAAGCACAAGAAGAAAAAAAAAGGTTTTGAGCAAAAAATACATGCTATTGAAGAAAAAACCAGCATATATGCTGAACAATAAACGGTGATTGAAGACTATTTGGGTAGATTTGTAGCAGCCCTTGGTGCATCTAGAGGAGCCTACAAAGGATTTGGAATTGCCTAATGTTAATTTCAAGCAACCTCCCATCGATTTGGAGCAATTTTGAAGAGGTATTTTTGCATTTTGAAGGTTTTTCTAAAAAAAAAAATTTCTGTTGTGTTTTGCATTTTTTAATTTTTTATAGCCGCAAACCCTAGTTGTGTTTAGTTTTTATTTTTTTAGAAAACATAAATTTTAATTTGTTTTTCATTTGTATCTTATTGTAGCATACTTTATATCTATAAACTGTGCCAAATCCCCAAATCATAATATCGCCACTAGTTAGAAAGGATCCTTGTTGGAAACATGCCATCCTCAGAACAAAGAAATAACTTGTGTCTGTTGCAAACAAAAACTGCTTGGGGGAGGCATCAATTGATTGAAGTATCATTTTGCTCAAATACCATGCTAAGATGCTAAACCATGCCCAATAGCACCTCCTAAAGTTATACATGAAGTGCAAAGCCAATTAGAGATCTTTGAGCAACAAAATGAACTAAAAGAAAGCAATGAGAAGAAATGACAATTGTTGGTGGAGACTTCTTCCATTTCTTTATTTCTTGGATCTTTGAGTAGTGGTAATGGCAGTGGTATTGTTAGTGTTAGTATTAGGCCTAGAGTTTGTGGATCTTAATATAATTTAGATTCACATATTGCTCCACACACTACTCTAGGTGCCCAACCATCACTTGAGAGCATGGGTTGGAACAAGGATAAGCATGATGCCTCAAGAAGTGCAATTTGAGACTTTTGGTTCTGTTGCACCATTCCATTTCATGTATGTTGTACCCAAACCAATTTTTTTGCCTCATTAAGGCATTTTGCTTAAAGAGCCTAAACTTTGTTAAAATGAGGTCAAAATACAAGTTTTTGGGCAGGTCAAATATGGACTTTGGTCAATGTCATGTCAGTCGTTAGCAGCAATTGGTTAGTACCTGGAGGTCATAACCTGAACTTGGGATCCAGAGCAGAACATGTGATGATGGAGGAGCATTTCACGACAAGATTATACTTCTACAAGGTCAATTCAGTGGCCGGAGGAGTGTTTTTCAAAGCAAAGACAGATGAAAATATCAAGCAGAAAAGAGATCTGGGCCCCTATAGTCCAGGGGCACCCTTCTTTTTGGAGGCTCAGATCTTGTTGCATGTGCTTGCTGATGGATTCAATCTCTTCAGAATTAGCTCAGCTTTCCGACGAGCTATCAAGCAAAGACGTACATAGTGCAGAACTCCGATAATCGGGGTTAAAAGCTGAGGCTACAAGGAGGATGCATGTCACAGAGGATTGTCAATTTATGGTTTTTGCGCCCCTATAGCTCAGGGGTGCCCTTCAATTTAACCTCTCAGATGGATGAATTTGCAGATGGGGTCTTCTTGAGATCTTTTTTGATCTAGTCTAGCTTCGCAACGCATCAGTTTGTGAGGTGATCCGACATTCCAAGTGACCGTGACAGAGGTTCTACCGAGCATGTTAATCAGAGGGTGGAGAAACGTAGCAATACACACCTGTACCTCTATAGGCCAGGGGCGCCCAACCTTTAGGCTTGTCAGATGGGGTTTTTGGCATTCATAGTCTTCATGAGACTTGTGCGTAATTACTCTAGCTATCCAACGAGTCCAGCCGTCAGCCTTCGGGATTTGGCAAATGCTCGTACATGTGAGGTCAGTGTGAGATGTTGAAAGGTGAAAGCAACCAAAAAATGGCTAAGTATGGGAAGTACACATCTCCTTGAAAAAGGCGCCCCTCTTGTTGAGGTCTTAGAAACAATTTTCTTGCTTTGTCACCTCCAGAGACATCTCTTGTAAGTTGATCCATCTACGCAAAGAGACAAATGGTGCGCGAATCGGAGCACTCCAGCTCCCGGTGTCAAGGATCAAAGTAGGGTATCCGAATGGAAGTTACACTCTTGACAAAAGTGTGTTTGCGCCTTCATAGGCTAGGGGCACCCTTGCTTTTGGGGTCCCTAATGCAGCTTTCAGGTATCTTACATATAGTCATTAGATGCAGAATTCTCCCAGTCACACAATGAACCTATCATCCAGTTAGCAGGGTTCATTGTTCATCGGTAATAGCAGTTCGAAACGTCAGATGGCAAAACAAAGAAATGGCTAAGTCTGGAGACCTTGCATTGATTTAATCAAGGGCGCCTAATTTTTTGAGGTGTCAAACGTTGATTGTAACAGTTGCAGCTCCCAACAAACATTTCATCCTTGCTATGCAGGCTTTGCAGTGGATATCTCAACTCAGTCACAGGTTCACTCAGACACTCGGAAATCAGAGCTGAACATGGTCAACTGTAACTTTGTAGTTAGCTATAAAATAGGAGTTAGTAAAAAATTCAATAACTCTTGCAAATGGATGCGTGGAAGGTCAAATAAGGACTTTTTGGAATCAGTGGATTTTGCTGAGTGCATTCAAATGCTGGGATTTTTGTTAACTGATTAAAATAATATTTAATTCAGTTTTTGCATGCAAAACATTAAAATGGCAATTTTCTTCAATAATTAATTATTGGTGCCTCTTTTAATGTTTAATCTCAAATTCGCATGTGAGAGCTAACTGAATATTTTAATATTATTTTATAATCTGGGGCTCCGAGTCAGTGGCAGTTCAACTAAGTGGGGTCCAATCAAAAGACTTTTTTTTAAATCAGGGTTTAAAGCTTGTAGTGGCGCCATAATGCTACGACTTTCTCTTTATTCAACATGACGTCCATTATTTCTCTCATATAGCTTGAGCAGAGGTGAATTCTTTCTAGGGTTGGGCGAATTTCTTCAGCAGTCAATTGTGAAGGCGTCAAAAATATTCTTTTGCAGGTACAAGTCCAGATTCATCAGCAAACTTCAAGACAAGATGGCGATTTTGGCAAAGGCAGAACATCAGAACTTCTATCTTCTGTCTTAAATTCTTCTATTCTCGTCTTGGGTTTTCTTCTCTTGTGCAAGATTCAACGACTTTTGACAATTTTGATCATCTGGGTTGGTTGTGCATGGCTTCCTCTACAAAACCAATGTGTTAGAATTTTTCAGGAAAAGTTTCCTCGAAGCTTCAATTCTCAAAGCTTTGCTTTTCTCAACTGAAATTCCTTTGCATGGTGGAGTTAAAGTCAATATTTTTCAGAACGGAGGATCTGGGTTTGCTTAGAAACATCTTCTGCACAAAACCCATGTTCTAGATTTTTTCAAAAAAATTTGCCCCTGCAACCCTTGCTACCCCCAGTTGCTTTTTTCCTTCGGAAAATTCTTTGCATGTCAAGCTCAAAAGCGTTTTTTTGAATTTTTGACGTTGTGGGTTTGTTTAGAATTGTTTTCTACACAAAACCCACATCTCAAATTTTTTCGTGAAAATTGCTCTCCAACAGGCTATTTTTAGCCTCATCTAGAGTGATTTTTGGCTTTCCGGAGAAGTTGTCAGAATATAGCCATGTTCACAGTCAACAGGTGATCTTTTAGAGTGTAGTTCACGCAGACTGAATTCAAGACCAAGTCAGTCTTAATTCATGATTTCATCAAAAAAGCTGACACCGATTGTATCTAGCGCATTTGGAGGGTTGACAGGCATAGTCACTCAAGCCCACATGGTTTCATGCCTTGTATAGCTGATTGTCTTCCAAGGCCAGTTTAGAGGGTTGATACCGTTGGAAGTTTGCATGTGCTTCAAGTTCATTTGCATTTCTCACAACCAGAGGGTCCGCAGTCAGACTTCGCGGTTTCGTCATGCAACACTCTTCCATAGAGAAAAGCGTGAAAAATGTGAGAAGCGTCAAGCTGCAGAAGAAGCAGTGGCCATCACTTTAGTTACAGAGCCGCCAGAGTTACCAGTCAGTAAAATGCTAGTTTAAGTGTGCGGAGATTTCCAGGTTTGCTTGAGTTGCTGACAAGTAGTGAATTGACAGTTGAGACATGTGATGACCTCTAGATGGTGATGTGGTCACTAACCTCGTGGAGGGGTTACTTGCTCGAGATCAAGGCTAGTGAACTCCAGATCAGCGCATCCCACCTTTCCAGGATAGACATCAAACATAGGAGTTAAACTTAGCGTTTCTTTTTCGAGTTAACTTGCTATCACATTTCTTTGCATGTCTATTTTGGAGTTTCCTATGTACAATTGGAGTTCTTATTTAGGGTTTTCGTTAACTGATGGTAGTTTTTCAGTTAACTTACTTTCAATAAGGACATGCATTCTTGCACATTGTCCATTTAGATTAGATGTTTCGGTTAACTAATGGTAGCTTTCCAGTTAACTGTATAGTTTCTTTTATTAGGGTTTAGCAATAAAATCTTGCATGCATTGCAAGACTGTAGTTGACTCAAGGTGATTTGAGGGTTGCCTACACCTTTGATGTCTATAAATAAAAGCTTTCAGCTCATTTGTAAATAACTTTTGCTTGTGATAGAGAATTGTTGCACTGTCGGCAACATGCCTATTCTCAAGATTGGTTCACCCTTGTAAATAGAACTTTTGCACATGATAGCAATATATGTTGAGCCTACCTTGCTTGTAATATTGTTATTTTGTATCTGTTCACGAGTATTTATTATTATGATGAATTGTTATGCCACTTGGGTTTCATGCAGTTGTGATGGTGAATGCTCATCTTAGTTAAATGGGGTTGTTGGTTTGATCGTCATTGTATGCGTGTCTCGTCTATGCAATACACTATCCCAGTTGCTTATCTTATGTTTTGTTTATAATAAGCCTATTTAGAAGAGCAAATAGTTGAGCCCACCTTGCCTTCACGTTGCGAATTTGTACTCAAAGCTTATTGTTTGATGTGTGTAATAGTAAACTTATTCAGCCAAGCAAATAGTTGAGCCCACCTTGCCTTCATGTTGTGAAGCTGTACCCGATTTATCGTATATTTGTCGTTTCTAATAAACTTCTCCCCAACCAAGCAAATAGTTGAGCCCACCTTACCTTCACGTTGTGAGACTGTACTTGAAGTTTATCGTATAGAACATTCCTGCTCCATTTCTTCATGCTCTGTTTTCTTGAGGAAACTGGATAGATTTAAAGTAGTTAGTTTAGTTGTAGTTAATGATCTATGAAACCAAAAAATCCTTAGCTGCAACGTTCTTAGTTTTCTTAACCTTGTGCCTCTTCCAGCTGAGAACAAAAAGATAGGACTTAGAATAGTTTACTTTTAGAAAGTATATCAGCAAAAGAGGGAGCTTCCCCTCCTAATTTGAAGAGCACTCATTACGCAGTGTACATAGCTGTCTGTACTAACTTATACTCCAGAGGTGTTAGTTATTACGCCAACAACGTAGTCAGGTAATTATTATTATTTTTTGTTTTAAAATATATAGTTTCATTTTTTTGTCTCTTTAATTTTTACATTTGGTGGTATGTAGAATTTAAATTTAAGCTGTCAATTTAGAATACTTATTTTGTTTATCTTATTTGTTTTAATTCTCTTAATTGGAAAACATGATAGATGTCGTTATAGTTTATGGGGTGGGGCTCAAAGTCCCTAATGATGAGGAGATTAGGACTCCTTTTTGAGTCAAGAGGTGGCTAATGTGAAAGCCAAAACTAACAAGCAGTGTGACATATGGAAGAAGGGTTGCATCATCATGATTGATGGCTGGACAAATAGGAGAAATAAAACATTGTTGAATTTGCTTGTTTCTTCCTTAGGTGATTGTACTTCCTGAATACATTGATTTAGTGATTAATTTTTCTAATTTCTATTTTACTAAATCACTGATTTTGTTTCTTTCTTAGGTGGTACAATATTATTGAAGTCAATTGATGCTTTAGGAAACACACAAAATGTTGAATTCCTTTGTGAGGCTTTGAAGGGATTCTTGGTCGAGGAGAGTGAGGAGAATGTGATGCAAATATTTATAGATAATGTAACAAATTATGTTGTTGCAGGTAAAGTTCTCATGGATAGACACCCATCCTTGTTTTGGACTCCTTGTGTTGCCCATTGCTTTGACCTCATATTGGAGGATCTTGGAAAGATACCATGGATCAAAAAATGAGTAGTGTACTAAAACTATTTGTAAATACATATATAATCATGTTTGGGTCCTCAGCCTAATGAGAAAATTTACAAACAAGGAGTTAGCTCATCTTAAAATAATGTTGTAATCCTTGCTTTAGTTAAATGTTGCTTTGAGGTGCGTGTTTGTTAGTGAAGAGTGGTCTACATCATATGAAAAAACCAATGTGGAGCTTGACATGGTTGATTAGATTTTTGATGAGCACAAATTTTGGCATTTGGCTAATGTAACATACACCTCTAATTTTTTTTTGAAATTTATTGCAACTGTAATTGAGATATAGTTAGCTTCCTTCACACTTCAGATCACCTAGTTCCCAATAAGGGCAAGGTGAGAGCATACTGTGTTTAGGATTACAAATTCACTAAAATATAGTAGTTGAAAGTAAACGTCCACTTATTCAGTGGGAATGCTTATACAATCATAGAAATGTAAAAATCAAGCTTCTTCCACTTTTTAGTGGTGACCAAGTACAAACAAAATGAGAACAACTCTTCCACTTTCTAGGGGTGAGCAAGTACAAACAAAATGAGAAAAAATCTTTCACTTTCTAGTCGTGAGTGAGTACAAACAAAATGAGAATAACTCTTCCACTTATTCAGTGAGAGTGTGTTGGCGTTTCAATTCACACCTTTGAAATGCGGATTAGAAACGGACAGCTATGCACAGATAAAGTGCTCTTCAAATTAGGAGGGGAAGCTCCCTTTTCGCTAATGATGCTTAAAGAAAGTAAACTAAACTATTTGCCAATCTTTTTTTTCTCAGTTAAGAGCACAAGGTTATAAAACTCTAGTGTCGTAGCTGAGGTTTTCTCTTTTCCAGAACTTCAACTACAACTAGGCCTACTCTAATGACGCTTCCAGAAACTCAAGTAAACTTAGAGCTTGAGAGTTAGAAGTAAACAAGGAATGATTCAACATAGATACTTAAACAAACTCTCTTCCAACGCACACCTGAAAACTCATTGTACTTTTCAATGCAAGCTGAAATAAAGATTATATAAGCAAAACACATAAAACAAAACTTGAGACAGTAGATCAAAGCAACAAAGCAGGAATAAGATTTCCTTTCTCAAATTTCAAACAATGATTACACTTCTAGGACAGCAGGATTGCAACAATAACAGACTTAAAGTTTTGTGATCAAACACTTAACACAAATTACATATGAACTGAACAATATCTTGCTGCAAAATTCAGGCATGCAAGCTTGCTCTTATGCTAAGTGAATAGACATTGAATAACAACTTACAGGACTTGCTTTTACAAAGGGAACCCTAAAATCTCCTTGCTTTTACTACAAGACTTGCCAACTTGCAAGCTTTATTTCTAAAATTAAAACATGACAACTATCTAACAACCTGCTGAAAGCAAAAAATAGGGAAAGTTCCAACTATTTCAACTTGATTCTTTTCTCTCTCACAAAGAATAGATAAACATGAGACAAGAATAGCAAGAAAACTCAGAAAAGGCATCGAGTTAACTGCTGCTTTAAATCTATCTTTGCTGTTTTGAAAAGATAACTCATTCATGGATATCTTGGGAAACCAAATCCGCCAAAAAGCTGGAAACTGTCGTTTTATCAGGAGCATTGATACTATCTATAGACATATTCCGTTTTTCAAGGATTTCCTCGCCTTCTGCAATCGAATTAGAAAATCTTTGACCTCTTCAACTGCTTTATTGAATCTTGTTGACATCAAGGCAATCTGATTCATCTTACCAACAATAGGATCACTGCGAAAACTACCACGAACAATATTATGGAACTCTTCTTGCACTTCACCAAGATCAATGAAATTGCCATCATCACGACAATACCAACAAGGGATTAGTGAAACAAATGTACTTATGAATTTGAGGACATCAACAACTCTTTGTCTATATTCAGCCAATTCTTCTGATATTCTCTCATAGGTTTTCACCTTAAAGAGGTGTTGTTCTCTCCATGCAAGAATATTTCTCTTGTGTTCTTTTGCAACAACTGAATTATATGCCATCCTCAAATCTGAAACGATAATCTCATGTATTGGTTTCACCTTCGCCATACCCTACTCAAACCCTTGAATCCCTTGGTGCAGATCATGGGCATTATACCTTAACTGATACATCTCTGCAAGCGTAAATCTGCCCTTGATGATGAACTCCTCTATCCAATCTCGCATATGCTTCCCATATACAACCAACTTCCTTAACTGGTGTTGATCAGCCGGTGACTCTAGAACCTGTGGAAGCAGTAGCGTGGCCTGTGAAGTGCCATGAAGTATATTTGAAATATATTGCCGCAACTGCTGATTTTCAGCCTTGAGGGCTGCCTTATCCTCTCCATCCTTAAGCACTCTTTCCTTTAGATTTCCTGCTGCAACCTCGAAAAAATTCATATTGGTGTGTCGAGTGCTTCTACCGAGATTGGCCTTGACAACCGTGAAATCATCAATCTCAACCTCATCAAAATTCTTATCCTCTAGAGGTGTAGTAGTCTCAATAATAATTTCACCATCTAGATTCTTCTCTATGTGAACTTGTTTCTTTGGTTTCTTTACAAGCACATCTTGGTAAACGCTGTCAAGCTCTGCAAAGTTTAGATGATACGAGGGCTTCCTCCTTTTCCTTCCCAGAATGTTCTCAAGCCAAGATGAGGTGTCTTTACTAACTTCCCTGGGCAGTTTGGCTTCAGCTTCATCAACCTCTTCAACCTCTGAATCAATATGGATGGGAGAAGACCTCGGCGACGGTAGAGAATCAGGAGACAAAGGCACTGCTTTTGCTTGTGGTGTTGACTCTTCTGGGACTTTTGATACAACTACTAACTGTTCCTGTTGAACCACATCAGAGAACTCTAGTTGTCTCTTTGAACTCTTTGCCATTCTGTTACCCTTCAAACCCTTTGGAGGATTACTCATAGCCTTCATTCTCGGCTTTGGTTTGGAAGAAGAAGGCAGTGATGACTGCACTACTAGTGGCTTTGCTGGAATAGTTCTTCTTTGTGTCCTCTTATTGCTTAGGAAAATCCTACTATTTTTGATAATCCGTCTCGTTCTTTCCTCAATCAAGGTGCTTTCTTTGATGGACCAATTGACTTGTGAAAGTGGTCGCTGCTCAATTTGGTCTATGAAATACATAGGAAGTAGTACTTCTCCATCATCATCGGACAATCCTTCTACATCCTCCGACAAGAAATCAGCCATCTACTGGAGGGTAAACTTGTTGTTACTGCGCTTGCGCACTTTGAACTCATCCTTGCAATTAGCCCAAAAATCTTCAACTACGGGTACATGTGCTTGATTTTGACCAAGACGGAATGCAAAGATGCCATGAGGATCATATGATTGCCTCTCATTGAACAACTTGAGGCCAAATTTTGACAACTCATCGCCCATCACCTTGGCATCAATCGATGATTTACATCTGTAGATACCCATTTCAAATGGAAAACTAAAAGCTACCTTCTTTCGATTTCGCAAGAACGTGTGAACTTCATACACTTGCCTCAGAAACTCCATGAACACCACTTTATCTGTGGGATACCTCGACAACATGACTGGACTACTTGAGAAGCCATATACTCTGATGTAGGAGAATGTAGGAAATTGGATAAACTAATCAACCCACTCCACCATTGCTGATCTAGCATTTGATGAAATTCGTACATGCAACTCATTATCTAAGTCTCTCACCATATGCATCAAGAATGCATCATTCACCCATCTGTAATGATGTGCTGACTCTGAAAACTCTAGCTATGGGTAATGATGATATACATGCTGAACACCCAGAGTTCCGATGACGTTCAAGCCTCTAAATTTGCCTTGAGAGGCCATTAGGTAGACAAGGTATGAAATCATGTGAAACTCATGGATTTTGAAATATTCTGTTATTTGATGGTGAAGACTATCGCTGATCAAAGTCGGCCAATCATAAAGTTTTGTTTTATCAATGATGTTAGAGATGATATAAAACATTCAAGGCTGGAATTTATTGGCTTCTGCTTGACCTATGACTCGGTTGAGCAGAGTAATTATCATTGCAAACTCCTCCTTGAATTCTCCACACCCAACATTCTTTGGCTAAGTGTTGTGTTTCTCTTTCAACCATTTGTGTGCAATTCTCTTCCGGTATTTATCCTTTTGCATGTGCCACACCTTCTCACACTCTTCAATGGAGATGACTAAATTTTCTAACCAAGGTGGAATTGAAAAGCATTTTTCAACATCATCTAGCCTGAGGCTACAAACAACCCACAAGTATGCTGCTTGGATTTCTCGTGTTGTAGGATTGTAATGCTTGACACAAGCAATTGCAAACTCAAGGCTCTGCATCGAGATGGGGATGAAGCTGCTGCAAGCAATCCAAAATGACCAAGATGTTTGATTGCAACATTTCCTGCGTCTTCCAAAGCACGCAAATTGAACACTGGATTCACATGATGCAAGTTGGTTTCAAATGTTTCCAGATAATCATGATACAACACCGAATTGGTTCAAAATTCCATGGGAGAGTATGGCATGCTGAAAAACTCGAATTTTGACTATAAACTCGACTAGGTTTGGAAACTTTTTGTACAAATTGTTGAAAATAGAATGCTGATTTCTCTTGAAAAAGCAGTTTTCTGAAAAAAGTTGGGACTTGGGTTTTATTGAGAATCACATTTCAGAAGGACCCAGATGATCAAATTTTGAAAAAGCTGAGGTTTACCTAAAAAAGTGCAAAAAAAGCAAATTCTTGAAAATAGAAAATTTTCCAAAGTTGAAGAGAAACAAAAATCAAGCGGACCCAGATGAATGAAAATTGAAAAAGATGACCCCCTTCTTTTGAAAAGTGATGCCTTGGAAAGTAAAAGCATGAAAAAGCGAGCCTTTGAGCAACTTGATCTTGAAAATACAAAGAACTTCGAAATAGCACCACGTTTTGGCCTTCAAATCTTGATATGAAGAAAATTATATGTTTCCTCCTTTGGATGCCAACCTGCAAAAGATGTGAATAATGGAAGCCAAAGCCTTCTTAAATAGATGTTGAGGGTAAAAAAAAAATGCTTTATTCTCTAGCTTTAAATCTTTGAAGCCAATCCGGAAATAGGTACATTGAATGTAGACACTTTTTGGAATGATGACTGATGAAATTTGGAAATTTCACTAAGGCATTGATTCTTGGGCGCTTTTACTCAGTAGATAGCCATTTTTCTGAAAATTTCAAATTTTGCTTGATAAAATGCATCCCTTTGATCTTTGATTCCGGACACCAGATGACAACTGTGAACTAGCTGATTGATTCGTTGCGAAGCCTCATCAAATCGAAGAAGATTGTTTTGGAGGCAGTAAGTTCTAAAAACCTATGTTCCACCAAGTCTCCAGGACGGGGGGACGGCGGGACGAGTTTCGGGGACGACAATTATTTGAGGGGATTTTAGGGGACGGCGGGATGGCTATATATATATATATATATATATATATATAGAGAGAGAGAGAGAGAGAGAGAGAGAGAGAGAGAGAGAGATTTTAAAAATATAGGGAAATTTCAGATATTCATATGAGTAATGATAATCATAACAATGAACATTCATAAAGTTGCAAATGTAATCACCAATCATATTGACATATGCATCAGAGAATCGAATTATCAAACAAATTAATACTACAACTACCTAATTGCTTCCATGGACCATAATTCATTCCAAATAGTCAATGTGCATATGATATAAAATACTAAAATGCCCAAAAGGCTACAAGTTTGTACTACAAATGTCAAAATGACAGTCACAAGTGTCCAAAACATAGTAATAGAAAGTATGATGGCTGCCACTACTAGGCATCTGCCAACATTGCATCAAAATCAGACTCAAAGTCTGAGTCATTGTCACTGTGAGGGGCTGGCTCATCTAATGGAACTCCAAACAGTACCTCTTTCACTTCTCTTGCTGGTTGCTGCCTTAATACTCTCCTTTTTTCCTCCTAAATGCTGGTTTTCCTTCTCCAACAGCTCCTTCAAACCCTCCTCTTTCTCTTCTCACTTTTTCTTTTGGCTGCAATTTTTTTTTGGCAAGTTAAAATGAGGTCAAATGAAGGTAAGAAGATGTTTTAAGTGGCCATATTAGGGTTGGGAGGGCGTGGGGTCCACAAAGGAAAGAATAAAAAAAGAAAATTTAAAATTACCTCTTTTTTGTGTGTTTAAATTGTTGCTGGGCAAAGGGGGGCGGCTGGCCGTCCCTGGGACAATCAAGGGACGGCTAGGAGTCCCCTTTCCGTCCCCTGGACGGCTGGCCGTCCCCCTTTTGTGTCCGGGTCGTTTCCTCCAATCAGGGACGTCCCTGATTTTCGGGGACTTTTTGGGGACAGCTGGCGTCCCCTGTCCCCGAGACGGGTACGGGGGAGAAAAACCCAGGGGACGTGTCCCCATGTAACACTGCTAAAAACTGATTTTAAGCCCTCAAAATCTTGGGCGCCCTTGGCTAGCTGGGGCGCCCATCTCGTCTAGACTTGGAAATTTTTCTAATGTTCTCAAATTTTCAATGTTTTCTGACCTTCGGGTGAATTTCTGTTGAATTTGCAACTCCGGCCTTTCAGAAGGTCCGATGAGCTAATTGCTGGATTCGTTGGATAGCTTGAAGAATTCTAAGGAAGATCTTCTGGAGGTTGTATACCCGGAAAAGTGGTTTTGGGGGCTCAAAAGCTTGGGCACCCCTGGCCAGCTGAGGCACCCATGCATCCCAGACTTAGAAGTTTTTTTGACATTTTCAACTTCTTTTGATCTTTTTCCATTTTGCACATTTTCCTACCTCTGTTCGATTTGCAATATCTGATGACTGCCAAATCTTCTAAGCTCACCGATGAATCTGTTGAAGAGCCTGTTCAAATCTGAAGGAAAGTTCTTGGAGGTTACAAACCCTAATTTCAACTTTTAGATGCTCAAAATGTTGGGCACCTATGGCTAGCTGGGGCGCCCATCCTTGGCAGACTTAGTCATTTCCAGATGTTTTTCAACTTTTTCAACTTTGACCTTCCAAGCTTTGTCCTCCATTTGATTTGAAATTGCTGGTGATTGGTGAATTTGATGATTTGGCTAAGACATCCATCGGATAGCTTGAGAAATTTTGAAGAAGATGATCACATTGGCAAACCCTAACAATTGAAACTGACCTTCCAAAACCCTAGGCGCCCCTAGCTACCTGGGGCGCCCAAGAATCCCAGAGAGAATATTTTTGATGGTTTTCACAATTTCCAGTTTGCCTCTCTGATAAAACTTCTCTGTTCGATCCACGATTCCTGTTACACCCTGATTGTATAGCTACTATTGCATAGGGCAAATGAGTGTATTGTGTGAATCTTTGATATGAATAAAACGTGTTTTGTTATCAAAATGAATGTTCTCTATTTAAATGACTGTCTCATTTGGTTGGTACTTCTATTTATGTTATGTTGCATGCAAAGTATTGAATTGAGAATATTCTAACTTAGACGTTTTGTATACTGTTGATGTTATGAACAAGTAACTGCCAAGATTGTATGTCTGTGGATGCAGGAATAGGAACTATTCCTCCAGGCAGAGGGGAGACATCACTCGGGAGAGGGGCTTGGTCGAGTAATCGGTAAAGTTGATCGTATGAGCATACACACACTTCACTGAGAGTTTTGGGAACTGAGTTAGATTAAGTTGTCATGATAAGTCATCCTTAGGCTTAGGAGTTTCTGATTACTTCTTTATGCTTTATGAGTGGTGTTCCTTGATTGACTGACTTATTGTTCTATGAACCTTGAATGTGAAATGATAAGTTACTGATGCCTGGAATTTACAGTTAAATGTATATATACGTGTTTGTGCAATTACGTCTATTAAAGGTGCTCTGACTAGCCTATAATACACATAATTGGAGATTTGAAAGTAAACATGTATAGATATATTTAAGTGTAAACTGGGTAAGTTTATTAATATATTTAATAATATATTTAATATCGATATTATTATAGTTTTACCGATAATATAATATATTAATATATCTAATGTAATATTCGAATATTATATAGATATATTTATATAAAGGTAAATTAAAAACTATAATAATATTATATTGAATATAATACAAAATGTATTAATAACATTTTAATGTGAATATTAAAATGACTAAACCTTTGGAAAGATTTGAAATAGACTTATAATCTTTGGTAATTATTTTGCATTTACCATATAAAGGTATTTTGAAATTTATTTACCTTTGGAAATAATGGCATTAAGACTTATATAGTCTTTGGTAATTATTTTGCATTACCTATCAAAGGAATTTCGAAATTTACTAAGACCATTGGAAATTCATAAAAATTAATGAAGGAAATGTAATGTTGAACTTTAGACTTTTGAAAGACTCAAAACAAATAATTGAAAATCGCGGATTTCTTCCCGTGAAGAAATCGCACGACTGTCTGAGCTGAGAATAATGGGAAATGGCAGCATATGAAGTCCCGCGCCAGTTCGCACATGATGGACTTGGTCGCAGGTGTTTAAAAACGCCACCATTGTGGACGCGTGGGTGAAAGGAAGATAAAAACGACTGTGTGTAACCCTTGACATTTTCAAACAGCAACTTAAAACGCCATTTGTTCTTCAGTCCGCCATTTTTGAGGGCATGATTAATGTTTAAACCTGTACATGGTTGCTTCACGAAATTCACAAGTGATAAGTTGAAACATTCTTGGAAAATATGTTGAATCATCACTCATTTTTGCTGTGTGTCTGGTTATTCGGTTGCCACTGCACATTTTGACATTTTCAAAGGAAGAGGTGCCGAATTCTCATGCCTACAAAGTAGTAAACATGAGAATTTGAAACCTATATATAGGTTCACTCTCATTGTTAGAAATCACTCATTCACTGATTCACTCACTCTCCTTTGCATTGGAATTACGAATTTCATACTGTGGTATTTTCTGTGTGTTAAATTCCTTTTTGCTGTTGAGTTTTGTGAGAGCTTTATTCACCTTCACTGCTGTTGCATTTTCAGTAAGCTGCAAACCATCATTACTATTAGATTGTGAGAGCCATTTACCATTTTGTGAAAGCCATTTACAATTTGAGACTGTATTGCTGAGAGCAACATTTCCTCATACCAAATTGCATTTACCTAAGAGTAGAATTTGTTCAAGCTGAGAGAAGTAGTTGGCAAAGACTGAAAAGGACGGTGGAGCAAGAACTGAAGCTACCGATCGAGCTCATTTCGCAAAAGGAAATCAGGCATGAGAAATATCTTTGTAGAACTTATGTCATTGATTTAAAAATGAGTTACTAGTTTGCTTGATTGTGCTTGCATTATGTTGTAGTATGAAAGGAAAATCATTAGGAAGCCTCTATGTTTCTATGGAATTGCTGAATTGGGGAATAGCTTAAGTTTCAATAGAAAAGGCTTAGTGAATTAAGAAATAGCTTAAGAGCTTGCTGAATTGGGGAATAGCTTAAGTTTCATTAGAAAAGGCTTGTTGAATTAAGAAATAGCTTAAGAGCTTGTTGAATTGAAAATAGCTTAAAAGCTTGTTGAAATGAATTAGTTTGAATTCATAGGAGAATTTGAAAAGGAATAACATAAAAAGGGAAATGTTTGATTACTTCTTAGTAAAAGTACCTTATGTTTTGTATCGCTTGAATACTACTTGAACTCCTTAAATAAAGGAAAGGGACTAGTTATTTAATACTAGGACGAGGGTGGATTTAGTACCAAGGTAGTCTAAAGCTTTAGAGTTAAATAGGTTAACCAAAGAAAGCTATGTACTCCATGGATAAAGATTTCCATGTTAGGAAGTACCAGAGGGACCCCTTGTTGACTGTACTCCATTCCCTATTTAAAGTAATTGAGGTAGGATAGTCTGGGATGATTGACTATCCAGTGAAGGACTAAAACCTACGCGTAGTGTAAGATAGCCTTAAGTCAAATCGGCCCTGAGTAGTGTATATGATAGATGACCTTCATTCGAAGTACTGAATGAGAATACTTTGGCCAAAGTAGTGGAAGGTACGACATCCACTTAGATGTGAGATAGTCAAGACTACACTGTCAGTTCATTGTGATCCATCATGCTAGTTCGGGATTGTGAAATAGCAAGTTCTAGATGTATAGGACACAACACTATGCTCAGTTGGGTTGTCGCAGCCGGTTACTTTACCAATCTCTTCGTTCGAAGGGAGGGCCATCTATCGAATGATAGATGTGCGGGGGACCGCATTAACAGTCCGTGGTTGGCGGAAAAGCGCCTGAGTGATATTTCTCCTCCACCGCAAGCGACGGATACACCAAGATTTGAAAGGAAGGGAACCTGGACCGTCTTACTACTATTTGTGCAAAAGCTTACGAGCTATGTATGTAATTTGTTTTACTTTTGTACTCTGATTTATATTTACAATGAAAATGGATTTCATGTGGAAATATATATTGTAACTTGTATGTATTATCAATAAAGAAAGGAAGAATTTTATTGCAATGTCTTTGTTACTTGTATATGTCTGGAATGAAATGTTAGAAAAATTTTGTTTACCCGGTTTTGGGGATGTTACAATTCCGATTGACTGATTGATCCGTTGGACCTGCTGATAGATTCACTGCAGAGCCGAAAGAATTATGAGAACAAACTGTTGGAGGCACAAACCCTAGAAACAACATCTGATAGGTTGAAAGCGCTTTTACTGTGCAGAGTTAGTTTTTTAATCATTTTTACAACTTTTCCTTTGTTCTCACTCTCCATTCCATGCTTCAATTGCCAGAGTTGAAAAATATGCTAAGGCATGAATGGCTAGGCACCTTGACTGGGTAGGGGCGCCTAGCATCTCTAGTGTTAGGCAAATTTCCTCACTTTTCAAGATTCTCCAACTTCCTTCCTTTGTTCTTCATTCCTCGAGCATCTTTCATTGTTTGTCAATCTGTGCAATGCTCAAAACCTTGACTCTAACACTTGGTAGTTGAGCATCCTCCATTAATGACCCTGAAGCTCTTGTTTTAGCTTCTGAAAAAGTAGAATAGACCCACCAGAGAAATACTGATCTTTTGTGATTCTGACTGAACTAGCCTGATGAGGAAGTATTTTAAGCCAATCAAAATCAGTTTGAGCCTTGGAAGCAGAAATTCTATTTTTAGAAATTTTCTAATTTTGCCAATATCCATTTGAGAAGAAACCCAAAAAAACTTAGAAAAAAAGCCTATTTTTAAAAACTTTCTATTTTTAGAAAATAACCTAAAAATTAGAGCTGAAAAACTAAGATTTAAGTTTTGTAGATAAGGTCATTCTGAGCCATCCTAAATCCTCAAATTTTGAAAATTTTGAGTTTTTGACCAACATGCGTGACATGCAAATTTCCATTTTTTGACCTTTTTGACAATTTTTAACAAGACTTTTACCATTTTTCAAAATGCCTAGATGTAGCAAAAAAATTAATTTTGGGTACAACAGAGTGAACAAAACATAAGCAATTCATCCACTTGTTCAGTGGTGAGTGTTTATAGATAAACCACTTTTCCAGTGCGGTAAGTATCATCAACAAACAAAATCCACTCACTGGTGGTACTACCTGTTGTGACCTATTTCACACATCGCCCCATTGCAAATGGGGACCCCCAAGTTTTGATGTCGCCCTCTGAATCGCCAGTTTAGAGTCCTAAATTTGAATAACTTTTTGAGAGTCAGTCCGACCAAAGTGAGATTTTGAACCCGTTTGAATGCTTAAACATCATGGAAATGCTCAGAAGACCCAGTAGACGAGGAACGCCATTGCTTTCGGTCAATTCTGACACTTCCTATTTTTTAGGGATTCTGCTTTTTTGCTTTTTGCTTTTTTGATTTTCGGCATTTTTAGGCCATTCTGGAGTTCCTATTTTTTAGGGATGCTTTTTGCTTTTTCTATTTTTAGAAAGTTTCTATTTTTGGAAAGTTTCTATTTTTGGATTCCATCAGGCAAGAAATCAGCACACCTCCAGATGTCAAAAGAATCAAGGTAAAATAGCAAAAAATTTTTGAAAATGGCTAAGTATTAAGATGGCGCCCTCAAGGAAGGAGTGGCATGAAGTATAGGAAGTCCGCCCTACCTTTGGCAAAGGTAGGCACTGGCAAGCTAGGCCCAAAGTCCGCCCATAGGCAAGAAGGATGCCAAGTCCGCCCAAGATGTTTGGAAGAGACGAATGGCACAAGGAAGCTAAAGTCCGCCCATGGCAAAGGAGAAGCCAAGTCCGCCCTTGGCACAAGAAGGTCAAAGTTCGCCCAAGAAAGTCAAATGGCATGAAGGTCTCCAAGTCCGCCCAGCAAGATAGGAAGTGGCTAAGGCATGATGAAGTCCGCCATATGGAAAGTGGCATGGAAAATGTGAAGTCCGCCATATGGAAAATGGCATGAGATATGAGAAGTCCGCCCCAAGAAGTGTGGAGAAGGGTAAAATTATGAAGGGGTCCGCTCCAAGGTGTTTGGAAGGGGTGAAATTACATAGAAAATTCGCTATTAATTGAATTAAATGGTGAAATTACAAGTAACGTTGGCCATTGGACAAGGCAAGACCAAAACTCGCCATGGCAAGAGAAGGGTGAAGTCCGCCCTAGACAAATACAAGATAAAACACGCCATTGGCAAGGAATTATGAGAAATTTGCCCAACTTTAGAAGATAAATTTTTCTAAGGCATGAAAATGAAGAAATGTCTAGAGAGAGAAGAGGTTAGGACGGCATGAAAATTACTCCTCGGCAAGACGAAATGAAATTCTTTGGCAAGAAATGAAGAATGCAATGCAAGGCAAACCATGAAGTCCGCCCCTCTCAGCTTGGAAAAATTCCTAAGGCATGAATAAAAAATGGCAAAATGGCAGAGAAATCTCCAAGTTCGCCCAACCCAAAAGGAGAGAGAAAATGAATTATTTGGCTAAGTAAAACGTCCGAAAAGGTCAAAAGTCCACCCGAAGAGTTGGAAATTGGTAGACAAATCGTTGAGCACATTTTGGCTAGGCAGACAATTGAAAAATGAATATTTAGCCACGGACAAACAAATTTAGCCATGTATCAGTTTTAAACGGGTTGGAATTTAATATTTTAATATTTTAATTATTTCCAGACAGTTAGGGAATTTTAATTAAAAAGTTCGAAGTCTGGAGATTATTCGAAAGATTAAATTATTCTGCCTTAGATGAATTTAACTTTGCCATGATTTGAAGATTTAAAATACGTTGGAAAGTTAATTTTAAAACAATTAATTTAGTATCTTTTGATATTTTCTCCAACACTTAGGCAATTTTTTGAGAAATTCGAAAATCTCAAACAGAGGTGGCACAGAGATGAAAATTAGAAACTTGCCTCGACAATTGAAAGTGAAATTAGAAACTTGCCGATCTGAGAAGAAAAACGTTTCTAAAAAATTGGAAGAAAATTAGAGAAAAGAAAGCAATTCCTTGGGGAAAATCGCACTTCTTAGCCATAAAATGAGTTTCAGCAACTCATTTCTTCACAATTTCGGCTGAGAAGAGGCTATCTTTCTCGAATCTTCTGGGAATCGTTTGCGAAGGAAAATTTAGTGCAAGTAACGTTGTTGTGAGAATCGAGATAGCAATTTCTTGTTGACAGGCGTGATTTTTAGGAAGAAATAAGTCATTTCTTGGCTGAGAATCCCACTTCCCGGCTTTGGCGCACTTCTTCTGGTAGATTTTCTGAATTTTTAAATTCATTTGCAGCCAGAACATGATCTTTGAGGTTTGGAAGTTAATCGGCAATATGTTTACACCTCATTCCTATCTTCTACTTCATTTCCGGCACGAATTTCATTCATAGATAGGCGAATTTATTACTTTCAGCTTGCTTTTTGATAGAAATTTTAATTCAATAAGCTGAAAAGTGTGATTTTGTCCAAACTACACCCGGAGTAATTTAATTTTAAAAGTTTTTATATTAATGTTAAGCATTTTGTACTTGCAAGTTAACAGTCGATCAAGGAGAAACATCCAAGAAAGCACAGATGAAGTTTGCAAGCAAAGGATCGCAGCCAGAGACTAGAATTAAATCCAAATGGAAAGACGTCTCGGACACCAACCTTGGCCACATTGACCTCGAAGAATTTAAGAAGAGAATATATGGGCATAATGGACCTTTGCCAACGCCTGCCGCCAGGAGGATGGTGAGAAATGGTATCTTCCAAGCTGTCGGATTTCCACCTGCACTGGAGTGTGCTGAATTAATGGTGGAGTGTGCGCTGCATTATAATGCTGAGTTAAGACAAATTGTGGCACTTGACGGGAGAATATTGGCACATCTGGGAGAGGTGGCCATACAAGAAGCCTTCAGCATTCCTAAGTATCCTAAGACTACCTACAAGACTAAGGAAGATGCCTAGAGATTGTATGATGAGCAGCCTGACCTTTGTGCCGCCAACATCAAGAAGTCATGGCTAGACAAACTTAGGCCGTCGGTCAAGAAAATGCCCAAGAAGTTGATGCGTACGGACTTCAAGGAAGACTACGGAGACATCATTATCTTGCTGAACAGAATAACAGGCAGTCCTTTGGGGGCGCCATTTGAACCATGGATGTACTATTTTATTGAGGACATCACAGAGGGCGTAAAGATGTTTAACTGGTCACGAATGATTAGCAACAACCTCCACGAGCAGCTTGTCAACCTAGAGAAAACGAAAACGTTTTATATGAGTTCTTATGTCATCTACATGTTGGCTAGGACTTACAAGTATGCAGGCTTGATATGCAAGGGCACGGTCGGCAGTGGATCAAATGAGCTGAAGGCATACGACTGCTATCCACAATTGCAGTTAAAAGAAAAGGCACACTTCCGGCGAGCTCATGACGCCTTCCTTATGTATATCACCAGAATACTCCAGGGAGGGATGCATCAACGGCTGACTCCTGAGGCCAAGAAGCTGATTGGCAAATATGGGTCATGGTTTATCCAGTATCCCCAATATACATACATCAAAATCCAGGGATTTACGGGGAGCCGATATCGTTTGCCTATTTTCCCAACTAACAAGATGGTCCTGTTGGAAGTACTAAGGCAGCTAGAAGAATTTCAGGGCCTCCAACGGACAAAGCAAAAGGCGGCAGTAACCTTTCCCTTCTTTATAGGGAACATGCTAGAGTCTTGTCCGTCATCACAGGCAGCAGATAGTGCCAGGCTCGAGATTCAGCATTATCCTTTTGCTACCTACCCATCTAGGAGCCACTTCGACCCACATCACCATATCAAGACGGTGGATGGAAGGAGGTACAAGCATAGGGTCGAACTGGAAGATTTCTGGGCAAATGCTGCAGACGAGTTTGAAGTTAGGCGAAAGATGTGGTCCAGATTGCCTGTCAGTTTGATCAGAGCAACAGAACTTTGCCGAGTGTTGGATCAGTTGGAGGAAGATGGACAGCAGGTACAGCCGCACCTTGATGAGAGCTTGCCTTTGCCGGTGGTCAGATGGTCAGAACCCGAGCACGCCGATTTGAATACTTTGATGAGACCAGTCGTCAAGTATACACAGTGGTGGGTTGATCAACAGATTTAGGAACTCCGGCGAAAAAGGATAACCTTAACTTATGATATGTTGAGTGAGGCGGAATCCTATTCTTCCAATGCGGACGCATCCCAGGGCATAGAGATGATAGAGGCCACCACTTCCAAGAAAAGGAAGGAGATAGTTGCAGGTAAGGAGCTAGTTCAGAAGTAGGCTAAGGTAAAGCCTTCACACTCGGCCGCATCTAGGAATATTGAGGAGATGCTGGCTACTGTAGACGCTTCACTGGCTGACATTAGGGATCCTTCCCCGATTCCGGAAAACAATATGGAGCCTCAGCCGGATGAGGATGCGCCACCATCTCCCACAGGCACAGAAATATTGGAGTCCGATGATGAAAATGTGGACACCCAAAATGAGGATTTCTAGGAAGGAATGATTTCAGCCCTTAGGGGAATTCTGGATGTTCCTGACAGAGAAGACAGGCCTGAGGATGAGGGCATAGAGCAGCCGACGATCTCGGATTGGCTAAGAGAGAGGCTGAAAGTACAGGCGCCAATGGAGGAGCCAGAAGAGAATGACACTGTTGACTTCTTGGCCAGACTTACGCAGACTGCCGTTAAGAAGCCAGCAAAGAAATTCTCGAGCATACAGAGAGATGGAGCCGGCAACAGGACAGTGCAGATCGCAGTACCTACAATGGACAGGCCACAGGAGGACATGGCTCCACAAGATTATGCCATCACAACCATTGACTTGGGCCCAACCACGAAGGGCCAAGAAATTGAAGACTTGGACAATTCAGTGTCCACTATCAAGTCAAGGTTGGCAAAGGAGGTAGCCAAGAGGAAAGAGTGCCAGTTAGAAATTGAGCACCTAAAGGGGTATATCCAGCACTTGATCAAGCCGCTTGATCAAGACAACACGGCAGCTCCTCTACTTCCGAACTCTTCACAGGGGGCCGTTAAAGAGATAGAAGAAAATATGGTCACCGTTCGGGAAGCCAGAGAATGGATAGCAGCAAAGGGGACTGAAGCTGAGGCATTCGTAGAGAGGTTGACTTTGGTTTATGGTCAGGCCACTGCCCTACTTTCTAGGCTAGCCACTTTGGCAGAAGTGTGGGATAACCTTCCGGATGTGCAAGATAGGATAATCCCTTGCCTTAGGATTCTGAAAGGAGTTCCTAAGCAGGAGCTGATAGACGGAGGTGTTATCGCAAAAGGAGCAGCCTATGACTTCCACACCTGCTATTGGGCCTTGACAGCACGAGGCGAAGTCTTGGAGAGGGTGAAGGTTGATGGTATCAGATTGGAAGAACAGGTCAAAGAAGTTCAGGCCAAACTTCTCAACATGATTGCCGATATCCTGGACAAGGAGGCTCTACGAGAGAATGACCTGCAGTTAGAGGTTTTGAAAGGGAAGGTCCAAGAAGGCATCTTTGCCATCACAGGACCTATTTTGAAGCAGGATTGGGCCAAATTGGCAAACTTCTTAAGCATCCGAGAGTCTTTTGAGAAGACCAAGCCAGAGTGGGAAGATACTTTTGCCAGATGCGCCAAGAGTGTGGACGGACTGGAATTCGGGATCAGAATGCTTCCTCAGGTCACCATGGATGAAGTTGCCTTGATCGTGTCTAGATTCATTGAACACACGGCAACGCAGGAGGATCGGGATGTAATTCCTTGAAAATAGCTCCAAAGCGCCACATCACCCTGTCAACTCTTTGTTTACTGAAGTCATTTTGGGAAACCCTAATTAGGGTTTATTTGTTTTAATCTTGGCCGTTGGCTCATTTTTAATCTGAGCCATTTATTCAAATTCATGAACTCTATATAAACTTGATTGCTCTCATTTACAATGCGTGAAGTGAGTAGTATAATATTGTTGCGACAAGACTATTTCCGTCAATAAAAGCTCTAGTGCATGATTTGCTTAGAATCACTTTTGTTTTCAAATAGTGTGCAAGGTTTAATATTTCTCCTTCAACACTTAGAGTAGAATTAGATTAGCATTTCATTTATATGTTTGTTAAGTGGATGATAGATTCGATAGCAGTGGTAGATAAGATTTAGCTCATACTTTTGTCGAATGGATGATTTGTATTCGATGTGCAAAGTTAGTCTGAGCCATTAAATTGTGCATGCTTAACTTCTGTATGTTTTCAATTCAAACATGAAAATTATTATCACTTCCTTTGAAGATTGCACCCACTTTGCGTAGTTGTCCAAAGGAGGCGAAACAAAGTGTGGTTACCCTATTTTATCTCGTCACTGCCATCTCTTGAGTTCTTAGGCGTAGTTTAGATTTCTAAACCCTTATCCTTTTGCCCTTTTTTTTGGAAAATCTAAAACACCCATTGAAAGAGCCTCAATGATAAAACTGTCCAAGTCCTCGACTCGCGAAATGAATTTTCTGTAAGTCCCCTTGTGATTACTAGCAAATCACAACGCCCACTGACCTGGTCCATATGTCATAACCTGGCCAAAAGAAACATTGGAGTCATTGTATTATCTTCTAGGTATTTGCAATTACTTTTCAAGAGAGGATAAAGTGTCCTTGGGCATTTTATTCTGTGTATGGTGGCGTATTCAAAACACACACCAACACTACCATCTAGTGTTACAATCCAAGTGCAAAGAAATAATGACTTTGGCGGTAAGACCATCTAGAACACTATAACATTTGTCCATGAGCATATTTATCATCAAATGAAGTGGTTAGCTGCTGATATAAAAACTGGTAATAATAGTGGCATATATTGACTCCAAAGCAACTCCAGATTGAATGAACAATCACTAGAAAGGCAAACCAACCAATATACCTTGAAACATAAGTGTCGGTGTGATCATTTTAAGGTTGGAAATTATAGTATAAGTTGTATAATATGTGTGGCAGGTCTGACATGACTTAAATCGAACAACAACAAAAAACGACGACGTTGTAGCAACTGGTTCAGCAGGTGCCTTGACCCTCATAGATCATCAAACGTACTTTTACACACTACATGATGCCTTTGGACCATCATTAAATCACTAGGAACCTCAACTCCAAGAATAATGAACAACAAAATGGGTGCGATTCACTCCCACATTTACTTGCCTCCCCAAGAATAGGTATGGCCTCCTAAGAATAGTTACAACCCTCTCATGCAAAATGTACAACCAACATTAAGAATCATCACCAATAAACCACAACAAGGTAAGGAGTATCTCACTCACAAGGAACTCAGGAAAGGTACGACTAGGAGGCACATCCTAAATATGAAGTGGTACAACTCGTAAGGGATGGTTGCCAACAAACTCCTGAAAACTCGCATTAAAACCTCTAAAAACTGAAAGAAAACACTTCAAAATCTGCAAATTAGAACTAGTGTTCCACAAGGACGTGTTCCACCCAAAAAACATGGCGCACCCGAGACGGGGATTGAAATATCCCCTTACAATTTTTTTCAATTTTTTCCACAAATATTTCACCCGTTAGCGTTAGCAAATCCAAATAAGCCAGCTAAAAGGAACCCTTTCACTTTTTGATCACCCATATTCTAGTGTGGGCAAGGTGAGACCATATGGTAGAAAGGGGATCGTTAGCTTGCAAAACTAAATATGTTGGAAAGTACAAAGAGAGACGGTTCAGCTGATCAAAAGTAATGCGAATGCAACTCGACCACTTATTCAATGGGAGTATATTGACGGCTCAGCCGATCAACATGATGATGAATTACAAAGTACTAAAGAGTAAAGTACGGGCGGCTTGCCGACCCCTTCCACTTGTTCAGTGGGTAGTACAGGAAAGTAAAATGCTGAAAGTAAAAGACGGCGATACCTGTCTCTTCCACTAAAGTGGGAATACAAAAGTAAAGTGCAGAAATATAAGTGACTGAATCAGTACTACTGATTGCAGCCTTGCAATGAGAAACAATCTACATGTTACAATGAGTATTAGCTGTCCAATCCACTCCCAAATGATATTAGATTATCTCCAAAACTTCACAAGCTATTCTACTAAAGGAAACAAGCCAAAACTGAACTTTAACCAAATCTGATATGAAAAGCAGTGTACAGAAAACTCAAACCAGCAAGCATGAATCACACCAAAATGCTCACAACTCAACCAATACTCCTCCAATCGACAAGAAACCAAGTGCAAAGTAAGCATAGGAGGTAGGCGCCCAAGTCAAAACCAAGAAACAACAGCAAACACTTTCAAATATCTTATGCACGCAACCCAAGGCACTACTGAAAAGGTATGAACGCCATAAAGAGGGCGACCAGCAAGAATATATCCATTTCTCCACAATAAAATCTGAAAATCAACAATATGAGGCGCCCAAGGTAGACTAATACATAGGATCAATACCCAGAATGAGCAAAAATTCACCAAGTGAGCTACAAGCAAAAACATGCTACAACTAGCACCAAACCAGCAACACAGGAAACCGAAAACAAACCAAAAAATTCAAAAAACATCAAAGACAGACATCTCCAATATGATCAATCTGCTCTTTAGTGTAAAGAACAACCACTAAATTCAGCTAGGTGCTATCTTGCAAGCACGAAACCAAGGTTGCTAGGAGGTATGCCTTCCTCAAAGTGATTCTGTAGCAATTTCGGTAGTAGTTCATTATAATTTTCAATGGATCCCAAAAATGAAGCCCAACACTCTTATTTATAACTCACTTCAACTTTTAAATTCATTTCCCTCCAATTAGGGTGCCCAAACTGAAATTCAAATTCATCTTTTTCCACTTGCATTTGCATTTCATTTAATCTCCTTCTCCAAGTCATCCATTTTCAAGAAGGCAATATACTTTATCAAAATGCACATAAAGTATAAGATGGCCGTCCACTATATCAAGTGAAAACAAACATTATAAGCAACTTAAATATTTTCCCTTTATGAAGTCGTCCACTTTTGCAAAGGAAATATTTTCACTTAAAAACATTATCTCACAAAATTAGGCGTCCTCCATGCCTTAGCCAAATATTTCACTTAAAATATAAATTCAACCAAAATACTGAATTTACCAAAATGAGCTCGAAGAGTGCAGGAGACCAGATTGCTGAAACCTTGCTAAAAATAGCACTTATTTAAAATAGCATATTGCTAAAAATAGAAAGTGTCTCCAAATGCATTTTAACCACATTTCGAGCAGCCGTCGTAACATACTAAAAATAGTAAGTTTGGAAAAGTTACCTGTTTTAGTTGCATGTCATACCACTGCAAAGCTCTTTGAAAACCCAGAAGGAATTTAGAATCCAAATTGCAAAACTCCAACATGCAAACCCCCAAAACTGCCAAAGCATCCTCTTAGAAAATAGGAAACCCTAATTTTTGCTTCCGACTAGCCTACGGGTCTTCGGGATAGGCTAACGGCCAATTGCACTGATCAATACTAAGAAGGGGACATTACAAGGATGCCCTCGAGACGTGAGAATGCCTGGGAAACGTCCCTGTGCCGTCTGCACATTTCCTCGCCCTCTCCTGAATGTTTCTTTGCTAAGGGGGATGTTTCCTTGCCATTTCTGGTAGGGAGACACCGAAAGGGGACTTTGGGACGTCCCCGAGACTCCCAGATGTCCCTCGACCCCTAGGAAACTCCTAGGCATTTACCATGAAAATGCAAAAAAAAAATGATTTAAAAAAATAAGTAAAAATTAAAATCCCAAATCGACCTTTGCATTTGACTCTTTGACAATTTTGATTTTTGCTTTATTTTCACATTGGCTGAGGCGTGCGACTAAGGACGGAGCTGTGTGTCACTGTGTTGTACCCAAACCAAATTTTTTGCTTCATTAAGGCATTTTGCTTAAAATGCTCTAAACCTTGTAAAAATGATGTTAAAACTCAGTTTTTGGGCAAATCAAGTATGGAATTTTGGTCAGTGTGATGCTAGGACGATATTGGCAAAATTTGAAAATTTTGAAAATTAGGTTTCCAGACCCTATTTTTAGGTAAAAAACCCTAAATATAGAAACTTGTTAGAATTGGCTGAAATTAATTTTGATTGGCTTATTTTGTATCACAATCACAGTGGTGAAGTTGGTTTCAGTTAAAAGTGAGTTTAAGCCTGGTGGGTAGTTTTCACTTTTTGAAAAGAAAAGTTAGCACCTTCAAGGTCGTCAATGGCAGTTGGCCAATACCAAGCATCAAAATCTAAGCCTGAAACTCAAAGCAGAACATTCTATGATGAAGGATGCTGAAAAAGATGCTTCTCGATGGAGGGGATTTTCAAATGGCGAAAAGAGCTTAAAATATTATGTTTGGAAACACTTTCACTTTGTAACGTGGGAGACGCTTGCGCAATCAACGGGCAAATCAACTTTACAGTTTCCGTACATGTGAAAATGGTGAAATGCAGTCACACACATGCGTCAGAAGTAATAATGCTTCTATGTGGACAACTCAACAGCCGTTACGGTCATTCCAGAGTGCGAAATCAAGGAAATTGTCAAAATCAGAGCAAATCTGCGCCCTTGTAGCCCAAGGGTGCCCTTCATTTTGGAGGTTCAGATACAGTTGTTTCTGGTTGCAAATACATTCATTCTTTTCGGTTTTCAATCAACTTTCCGACAAGCTATGGAGCGAGTCCTGAGGTGCAAAACTTCGGCAAACGAATGCAGAAGCGGAAAGTACAAGGAGATTACACATCACAGAGGCAATCAAATTTGCAGTTTTTGCGCCCCTGTAGCCTAGGGGTGCGTTTGAATTAGACCCCTCAGATGATGGAGTTTGCAGTTTCTGTTTCCGGGGAATCTTTGGTGATTCAGCCCAGCTTCGCGGTGCACCCGTTCATAAGATCGTCAGACAAGCTGAGTGATCGTGACATTGGTTCCAGTGAGCATGTAAAACAGAGGATAGTATAAAATGAAATATCAAATTGCTCCTCTACTGGCTAGGGGCACCTTGCCTTTAGGCCAATCAGATGAGGTTTCTTGCAGTTGTCGTCTTCACGAGACTTGTGCGAAATCCTCCTAGCTACACAGTGAATCTATCCATCAGCCTTCGAGATCTGTCAATCGTCCGTAATCGAAGAATCTATGCAAAATGAGGACAAGTGGAAAAATGGCTAAGGGTTTTACACATTGCCTTTAAACAGGCGCCCTTCTTTTAGAGGCATTAAATGCAGTTTGTTTGTTCCGTCACTCCCAGGAACATCTCTTCCAAGTTGTTACAGCTACGCATTAAGTCTATCAACACATAGATCGAAGCAATCCAACTCTCGGTAGCGAGGGTCAAAGTAGGGCACTTGGTTGAAATTGACAAAATGCAAAATCATGTTGATTTATGTTTTCACTCCTCTGCAAGCCAGGGGCGCCCTTGCATTTGGGGGTCTTAATCCAGCATTAAGGCCTTGCATGTGCAGTCATCAGGTGTGTAATTCTTCCAGCTACGCAATGGATCCAACATTCAGTCAGCAGGAGTCATTGTTCACCGACAGCGGCAGATTAAAGCGTCAAATGGCAAATCAGAAAAATGGCTAAGTATGGAATTTCTTATGAAATTTCTTATGAAATTACATATCTCCTTGAAAAAGGCGCCCCTCATTTTGAGGCACTAGATTCAGTTTTCTGAGGTCACAGCTCCCAGTAGACATTTCATCAATTTTGATCTGGCTACGTGATGAATCCTGTAGTTCAGTTTCAACGTCACTTGAGCACCCGAAAATCAGGGTACAACAGAGGCTTCTATGACGTTTTCAACAAGCTACAAAGTAGGAAGTTAGCAAAAAATCTCAGTTTTTGCAAATGGATGCCTAGAAAGTCAAACTTTGACTTTTCGAAATCAGAAAAATATTCTAAGGCGACCCAAAAAGAGAGACTTCAGTTAACTTAATAAAATAATATTAAAATTCAGTTTCCGCATGTTAGATGTGCAAAGGGTGAATTTCTTCAATATTTTAATATTGGCGCCTATTTTGAGACTCAATTGAGTTTCGCATGTTGAGTGGAACTGAATATTTTAATATTTTTGAGACTTCAACTCAATTTTTGTTGCACAAAGTGGGGTCCAATCAAATTACTTCTTTCTAAATCAGGGTTTCTTCTTGCAGTTGGCACCATAAACCTAAGATTTTCTCTATTTATTTCAAAATGGCGTCCATTTCTCTCATAACAAGTTGAAGTGCAAGCGAATTTTCTCTTGTGCAAGCATTCAAAGGCATAATTTTTCAGATTTCTTTGCAGATACAAGTCCAAAATAATCAACATAACTTCAGACAAACAGAGGCGAATTTCTATAGAAGCAGAGAAAGCAAACAAATAAAACTTCTATCTTCTGTCTAAATTTCTTCTATTTCTCATCTTAGGTATTCTTCGCATGTCAAAGAAAACGACAAAATTTTCAGATTCAAAGCATCTGGGTTCGTGTATCAACAACAATACCCATGTCTTAGAATATTTCGTGAAAATTGCCCTACTGCCTCTATTCTAGAACATTGTGTTTTTTTAAGGAATTCTCTTTGCATGTGGACCTAAAACACATTTTTTCCAAAATCCATTGATCTATGTTGTCGTAGAATTCAGTTCTGCACAAAACCCATGTTCTACTTTTTTTCGAAAAAAATTGCCCTCACAGCCCCTCAAATCTTGACTGAAAACCTTTTGCATGCGGGCCTAAATCACATTTTTTCGAATTTCTAACTTTGTCGGTCATCTTAGAATTTGATTTTGCACAAAACCCATGTCTTAGAATTTTTCGTAAAAATTACCCTCCGACAGGGTATTTTTAGCTTCATTTGGAGAGTGATTTTCGGCTTTCCGGAGAAGTTGTCAGATTATAGCCGTGTTCACAGTCAACAAGCGAGTTTTTCAGAATGCAATACACATAGAACGAATTCAGGACCAAATCGGTCCTAATTCATGATTTCATCGGAACAGTTGACACAAACTTGCATAAGGTGCTTCCAGAGGTCATTTTGGATCCAAAAAAGATAAATTCTACAATACTTCAAAACATCGAAAGATCAGTTCTGCATCACCTTCAACTCTGAGCTGCTTAATACCCATATCTCGTGCATTCTGAAGATCTAACAAAAGCGCCTCGTATTTAGTTGTATTGTTTGTGCACTCAAATTGCAAGCGGTATGCAAATGGATACAGCTTTCCCTCGGGAGAAATTATGACAACTCCTGCTCCTGAACCAGTAGTCGAGCAACTTCCATCGAATTGCATGGTCCACATTTTTGGATTTTCTATCAATTTTTCTTCAGAGCATTATTTGCTCTTTCCTTTTTCTTCTTTTGTAAACTTTCCTTTGAGGGGTTCACTATCTTGATCTGCTTCGTCAATTATCTCTTCTAGCAAAACATAAGTTCCAGGACCCGTTTCTTGAAACAAAACTTGTGCTTGAGGATCCTGAGACTTTACTATTGCAAATCGAGACTTGGGCTCCGGTTCCAAAAATCGGAGCCCAAGTCTTGAAAGTACCATTCTTTATTGGAATAGTCGCAAAAGACCAATCCATTTGTATTTCTCCACCGAGGTCCTTACAAAAACTTCTTCTTAATAGCATCCCATAGCTAGTTGGAATGTCAACTACTAGGATGGTCATCATAATCTTCTTCTTTGGGCAAGCCACCATTCTCACTTGAGCATCTTTCAACTGTCTGACTAACGGCACCGACTTAGACTCAAGTGAGTAACATTTGTCTTTTGTGTTGGTGCATGATATTCCTAAAGCATTCATCACTTGTAGTGGCATGATATTATCTGAGGCTCTTGAATCAATGATACAATTGCTCAATTTGTAACCCCACATATACAGAGAAATATAGAAGGGCTTAGGCTTGTCTTCCGTTGGAACGAATGATTCGAGCAATGTTGGCTGCTTTGTTGGTCCTTTCTTCACAAACTTGAGAAGTCGGTCGACTTGCTCTGGGTGATCTTGGAGATATTCTAATTGAGAAATCTGCACTTTGTTCTTCATCAAGGAGTCTACAATATCAAAGTTGCTGAAGATGAATCTTGAGCACTTATGTTCTCCCGAGAAGACTTGGAAGTAGAAGCTACTTCATTTCCTTTTTCTTTTTCTCTTTGTACCTTCAATCCCTCTTCATCTCGTGCTTTCTGATGTTGAGTTTGTGTGAACACAGGAGATATATGATTTTCAGGATTCACGGCAAGAGAATAATGATGGGGAACCTCGTCTTCTTCTTCAATATCGGGTTCACTTTCAAAGTATCTCATTGCGGAGTCGCCATCGAAGTTGTTTGATTGTTGTAGGACAATGTTCAAACTAGGAGTCGATACAAAGCTTGACTGTGGTGCAGTTTCGGCAAAACCCATGATTTGAGTCATCCAAAAATTCTCAGGAGACGAGGAGCCAGTGTGTTCATTGGTATCATGAAAAGAGCAAAATACAACATTTTGTGTATTATCAACCGCTTGCCTTGGTGGAGGTGGCCCTCGTGGCTTGAAATTGTTGTAAGGCTGAAAGTTGTTTCTCCTTGGTTGAAACGGCTGCTGCGGTGCTTGATATTGCTGTGGTGCTTGATATTGTTGCGGTGCTTGCAATGCAAGTGGTATTGGTGGAGCGGGCAGTGCGGGCAACTGCCTCTTGAGAATAGTCATTTCATTAGCCACCTTTTGTAATAGTGGATCCGCGGAGCTTTGAACCAAAGGCCTGATGGAATCGCCCTTCATTTTTCCACTAGTGATCATGTTATCTTCAATCTCTATCGCACCTTGTTGTGCGTTTTCCAATTTTGTTTCATTAGTTGACTTGAGGAAGAAGGCTATCTTGGATGGGAGAGCATTAATGAAACTGCTCATCAGAATTTCAAGCGATGGATTGAGTGTATGTGAGGTATGCGTAACAAGGCGATTAAACCTTGCCACAAACTCTCTCATCGGCTCATGGGCTTCCATCTTTGAATTGGAAAGTTGGGCAAACAATCGATGACTATCTTTTGCGGGCTTGAACCTCGCAAAGAACTTGTCACACATAGTAGCCCAGTTTGTAATGCAACCCGGTTCAAGGTGGTGAAACCATTCGGCAGCAGCACCGTTGAGGGCCTCGACAAAGAGACGTATTGCAATGTCTTCATGTGCCACGTGCAGGACACCACAAGCTGTTGAGAAGGCTGAAACATGATCATCAGGGTGTTGGGTTTCGTCTCCGTGGAACCGCAGAAAGTGCTTTCTCGATCCCTTAGTTAGTTCATGATTTGCTGCCAAGGCCAAAGGTCCAATTTGATTACCCCAAGGCAGCAGGATCTCTCTTCTCCGATTACGGTTGTTGTTGTTGTTATTGTCACCCATTGCTCCTATTTGAACTGTAGGTTCCTCTTGCTTGACTTCGGGTTCTTCTTCTTTGATCTTAGGTATGGTGATGACTTTAGGAGCTTCATTGGATGGCTCTCCAATTTGGATAGGATGTGGTAGGAAAGGATTAGCGTTGATGTCTTCTTGAAAGAGAGGATTCCTCCTTGTGTAGACAATGTAAGCCAAGATTGTCTAATTCCATGCAGGATCAGGCAATACAAGTCTTCCGGCTGCAATATCGACTTTCCTTTCTTCGTTGTCTAGTATGTTAGTAGTTTCTCTCCACTGAGCAAGGGTCTCTTTCTCCGATTACGGTTGTCGAACTGGAGTAGTAGGATGCTAGAGAGTCATTCACGTGTCGTAAAGCGCAATCTTTCTTCAAATTCTATGCCTCGTGCCCCACGGTGGGCGCCAAAAAACTGTTGGCGTTTCAAATCGCACTTGTAGAATGCGGTTTGGAAACAAACAACTATGTGTAATAAACTGCTCTTCAAATTCGGAGGGGAACCTCCCTCTTTTGCTGAGTTTGCTAAATGAAAGTAAACTAAAGCTAATTTGCCTATCTTTTTGTTTCAGCTGCGAGAACACAAGGTTATAGAACTCTTAATGTTGCAGCTGAGGTTTTCTCTTTAATAAAACTATCAACTACAACTAACTTACGCTAATGATGTTTCTAGCTTCTCAGGTAAATGCAGAGCAAGAGAGTTAGAAATGAACAAGATTGATTCTCTGACATAGATACTTAGATAAACTTTTTCTAACATATATCTACTGAATTTCAATGCAAGCTGAAAAGGAGATCATATAAGCACAACACAATAAACGGAAATCTAAGACTTCATATTGGGGCAGCAAAGCAAGCACAAGACTTTATTTCCTCAAACTTTGGTTACAAGAGATTACAATTCTGGGACAGCAAGTTGTAGCAAAATACATGCAACATGCGATCAAACTAGATTAACACTTGCCACAAGACACATGCACTGAACAAGGATTTGCAGCTAAAAAAAGGCATGCAAACTTGCTCTTGACACAAAGTGAACTGAAACTAATCAATAACAAACTTGAAGGCATAGGCTCAATAATTTGTTATCACAAACACGGTTAAAGAAAAATGGGCAAAGACTGGCCTTATTTATAACTAAGCAGAGGAGTAGTGAACCCTAAAATCTCCTTGCTTTTACAACTAATACTTGCCAACATGCAAGCTTTATTTCTAAAACTAAAGAAGATAAGCATTTATAGCTAAGAAAGCATCACAAATAGAAAATGCCAACTATTGCAATTGTTTTCTTTCTCTTCTCAAAAGAATGGATAAGAATTAAGACAAGAATAGAAAGAAAGCTGGAAAGAAAGCTTCTAGACGAAAGCTGATTTTATATCTCAAACACATCCGCTAAAAAGCGGGAAACTGTATCTCGATCAGGTGCATCAATACTATCAATAGCAAAGTTTCGCTTTTCTAAGATTTCTTCGCCATCTACAATAGATCTTAGGAAATCTTCATTCTCCTTAGCCGCTTTCTTGAACTTTGCTAACATCATCGAAAGCTAACTCATTCTTCTATCATTGCCATTGCTGCTACGAACAACACTCTGAAACTGTGTTTGGACTTCATCAAGCCCAACATAGGAACCATCATCCTGACAATACGAGCAAGAAATTCCTGTGACAAACTCCCTTATGAATTTGAGAGCATCAACAACCCTTTGTTTGTATACAACAAACTCTTCGGAAATCCTCTCATAAGTTTTCACTTTGAAGAAGTGATATTCCTTCCATGCAAGGATTTGTCTTTTATGTTCTCTAGCAGTGGTTGAGCCATATGTTGTGTCTAAATCTGCAATCAATTGCTCAAATCCCTAGATGCCTTGATGTAAATCATGGGCCTTATATCTCAACTGAAATATCTGTGCTAGAATTTATGTGCCCTTAGTGATGATTTCCTCAATCCATTCCTGAGTCTGTTTCCCACAAATTACCAATTGCTTCAACTGTTGTTGATCAGTTGGTGTCTCCAAAACTTGGGGCAGCAACTGTGTTGTTTGTGAAGTGCCATGAATGAGGTTTGAGATGTACAAACGAAGTTGACGGTTTTCAAGTTTGAGGGCTGCTTTGTCTTCTCCATCTTTTAACACTCTTTCTTGAAGGTTTTTCGATACCATCTTGAACAAACTCATGTCAGCATGCCTAGTGCTCTTGCCAAGATTGGCTTTCACCATCACAAAATCATCAACATCCACCTTGTCTTTGTTTCTATCTTCAGGAGGTGTAGCCGTCTCCATGACCATCTCACCATCAGGATTTCTCTTAAAGTGGATTTGTTTCTTTGCCTTCTTTTTGGGTGCTTCCTGATAGACATCATCAAAATTCAATTGATAAGAAGGTCTTCGTCTTGTCCTTCCCAAGGAGCTCTCAAGCCAAGATGTGGTATCTCTACTAACATCCATGGGAGGTACGACTGCAACATCTTCTTCTACCTCCTCGTCTTCCAAATCAATGTGAATTGGTGAAGACCTTGGAGAGGGCAAAGGATCATGTGTCAAGGGCACACCTTCTGTTTCCTCTTGAGGTATGGGCTCATGTGGAGGGACTTCTATTTCAACCATTGGCTGCTCCTGTATGACTATACCTGAGAAGTCCAACTTCTTCTTTGCATTCTTCGTTGACCTACTACCCTTTACAACCTCTTGAGATAGACTTTTTCCTTTCATCTTCGGCTAAGCTTTGGAAGAAGAGGGAAGTAATGGTTTTACTCTTGGCGGCTTTGCTACCGGAATGGATTCCTTTCTCTTAAGGACCAAGAAAGTCTTGTTGTATTCAACAACTTGGCGAGTCCTTTCTTCTACTAAGATGCATTATTTATTAGCCCAATTAACTTGTGGAAGAGGTTGTTGCTTAATTTGCTTTCGAGTTTAAGCTGGGAGAAGCATGTCTCCATCATCATTTGATAACCCCCAAATATCCTTAGACAAGCAATCCTTCATCTGATGAAGAGTGAGTCTGCTATTGCTACGCCTTCAGACCTCGAACTCATCTCTACAGTTGGCCCAAAAATCCTCAAGTGCAGGCACATGTGCATAGTTTTGACCAAGTCTGGCTGCATAGACACCATGAGGATCATAAGATCGTCTCTCGTTGAAAGGCTTGAGACCAAGTTTAGCTAACTTGTTACCCATTATCTTGGCATCTGCTGATGACCTGCACCTGTAGATTCCTAATTCAAAAGGAAAGCTAAAGGCTGGTTTCTTTTTGTTTCGCAAGCGAGTGTGAACATCTGATACTTGCCTAAGAAACTCCATACACACAACTTCATCTGACGGATACCTTGGTAACATGAGAGGAGCACCTGAATAGCCATAAACCCTTAAGTAAGTGAAAGTAGCAAACTAAATAAAACAATCCGCCCATTCAGGCATTGCTGTCCTGGCAGTAGATGAAACGAGTATGTGTAGCTCATTATCTAGGTCTCGCATTGTATACATCAGGAATTCTTCATTCACTCTTTTGTAGTGATGTGATGATGCAATGAACTCCAACTGAGTATAGTATTTCTAGATATGTTGTATATTTAGGGACCCTTCAGTGTTTAACCCTCTGAATTTTCCTTGGAAGGCAACCAAGTAGACTAGGTAAGAGATTATGTGGAATTCATGCCTATTGAAGTACTTAGTTATCTGGTGATGAAGGCAGTCACTGATTAATGTAGGCCATTCATAAAACTCTGTCTTCTTCATGATATGAGGTATCACATAAAACATCCAGGGCTGAAACTTAGTTGCATTTGCTTGGCCAGTAACTCAGTTGAGCAAGGTGATTATTATGGCAATTTCATCTTTAAACACTCCTCTCTCAACGTTCTTCGGCAATGTCATATGTTTCTCTTTCATCCATTTCTGTGCAATCTTGTTGCTATATTTTTCTTTATGCATTTCCCAAATCCTTTCACATTCCTCTATAGAGATGGTAACACTTTCTGACCAAGGTGGAATTGAGAAGCATTTCTTGATCATATCTGGCTTTAGGCTGCAAATTGTTCTTCCATCCACTGACTGAATCTCCCTCGCTGCAGGATTGTAATGCTTGATGCAAGCAATTACGAATTCTAAGCTTTGAATTGAAAAGGGGATGAATGCTGCTGCAAGAAGACCTAAATGGCCAAGGTGCTTGATGGTGACATTGTCTGCGTCTTCCAAAGCATGCAGATTGAATACTAGCTTGATATGGTGTAAGTCAGTTTCAGCTGTTTCAATGAAGTCATGATACAGTGCTGATTTGGTTTTAAACTCAGTGGGAGTGTACTCCATTCTGTAAAACTCGAAGATTGACTGTAAACTCGCCTATGTTTTGACAAGTTTTTGCACACTTTCTATTTTTAGCTTCCTGATTTTCTTCGTCAAACGGATGAATTTATTGGAAATTATTCTGAGATATGGGTTTTGTTCAGAATTTTGTTACAAGCAAACCCAAATCGTCCTTTGAAAATTATGAGTGTAGATTGAAAAAGCAGCAAACCCTAATTTTCTCTGAAAAAGCAGAAAAAGCTGGCATCTGGGTATTGTTCAGAGGCACATTCTAGATGAACCCATTTGATCAGATTTTGAAAACCTTGATGTCTAACTAAAAAAGCAGCCACTTGAAATTTCTTTGAAAAAACTTTGATATAGGTTTTGTCCAAAAGAATGTTTAAGATAGACCCAGAAGATTAGAAGTTGTAAATTTTGAAGTTTTCTATGACATGCAAAGAAAAAGCAGCTGCTGCAACTTGAGAAAATTCTGCAAAAATTATCCAGAATCATAAGCTAAGATGACCCAGATCAATAGAAATTGAAAAATTCGACCTCCTTCAAAGATTTGATGTTCTGGATGAAAAAAACATGAAAAAGCAGGCCTCCTTGTGTACTGATCTGAAAATTTATAATTTTTTTTGAAAAAACAGCAAGTTTAAGCTCTTGAATCATCAAAAGAAAAGTTTGAAGTTGCTGCTCTATTTCTCCTTGGACGCCACCTGCAAGATAATATGAAAAATGAAACACAAAGGTGCCTTAAATAAGATTTGTCTTGGGAAAAAAAACTTTCTTTTGCCCTAACTCTTCAAACCCTAATTTGAGTTTGTGCAATGAACTTGGACGTTTTTTCTTCTTCAAATTTTGAAAATTTCAAAAATTTGACTAAGGCAAGAGAGTTTGGGTGCCCTTCTTGGCTTGAGGCGCCTATCTCCTCCAAACTTAACCATTTTTTCATTTGTTTTCACCTTCAGAGTTGAAGACCTCTTGTCATGGCCCCTGTTTGATCTGAGTTTTTCGGCTGCTAAGTGATCTCATGACTGCGCTACTGGGCTCACTGCGGAGCTGAGAAGAATCTGAACAACAATGCTTGGGAACACAAACCCTAATTTCATCATCTTATGTCTTGAAAAGTTGGGCGCCTATTCTCTCCAGGGGCGCCCATGGCTGGAATAGTTAGAAACTTTTCTGAGTTTTCAAGTTTTTTCTTCGTTTGACGTGATTCCCTTTGCCTAGCTGTCGGAAACGAATTTTTTTTTAAGGCATGAATGTATGGGCGCCTATTCTTAATAGGGGTGCCTAAAGTATCCAAACCTAGCCAAAATTTCTCATTTTTCAACTTTTTCAGCTTCCTATCTCCGTTCTTCGTGCACGTTCATCATTGACAGCTTCTGTTCAATGTTTGCATGTCTGACTCTATCACCTGGCAGTTGATTGACCTCCATTGATGACCTTGGATCTCCATAAAAAGCTTTTGAAAAAGCAGAATAGACCCACTAGGGCAAAACTGATCTTTTTCGTGATTCTGACTGCACCACCTTGATGAGGAAGTATTTTGAGCCAATCAAAATAAGTCTCAACTCTAGAAGCCAAACTTTCTATTTTTAGAAAATTTTGCTAGTACCCATTTCAAAGGAAACCTAGAAAAAACCCAAAAATGTTCTATTTTTAGAAAACTGCTAAAAATAGAAATTTTCCTAAAATTTAGGGTTGAAAAATTGAAATCTGGGTTTTGTTGATTTGGTCATTCTGAACCGACCCAGATTGTCAAATTTTGAAAATTTCAAGTTTTTGACCCCCATGCAAGACATGCAAAACCCCAATTTTGACCTTTTTGACAAATTTTGACAAGACTTTGACTCATTTCTTCAAAATGCCTAAGTGTAGCAAAATTTTTAATTTGGGGTACAACAATCTTGTAAAGGCCAACTTGATTCGTATTGAATGGACAAAATTTGCCACTCTTTGGGGATATTCAAAGGTGGCCAAGATAGATTTGGAGACTGTCACAGGAGGACCCCAAGTTGTGGTGGACTATGCATGGGCCTAGATCTTTGACTACTACTCTAGCCATTCATTTGCTGTCCTAAGCTTCTAGTTCTTCTGCTACTGAGAGGAATTGGTCTACTTATAGCTTCATCCACTCCGTTAAGAGGAATAGGCTTACTTCTAGGAGGGTAGAGAAGCTTGTGGTTGTACATAGTGCCTTGCATCTCGTTAATTGTAACACAACTACATACAAGGAGAGTCTAGTAGCCAAATAGGATGTAGAGCTAGAAGAGTCGTCACAAATAGATGATGATGCTACACAAATAGGGCTGGTTGGTATTGGTTTAGATGAGCTTGAGCATGTGGGGTCCAACAATTCTAGTGATTAGGAGATTGACATGGAGCTTAGGGATGATTAGAGGCATTAGGCCATTAGCCATTTACTATTTACTATTTTGTTTTTGAAGTTTGAAGTTTGAACATTGTTGATTGTAATTATGAATCATGATTATGAAATTCAAATTTTGAAACTTCTAGTTCTCGTTCCAATGTCTATATTTTGATTTTCAATGTTCACTAGTTCAATGAAATCATTGCAATGTGTTTAAACTTTAAACTTTACTTATTCCTTAGGCTTCTACAGTTATACATCTTTTTATAACTAATTTTTCAAGTACTATATGTATTTCAGCACCGCTCCCCCGCCGCCCCCTGTCGTCGTCCCCCCATTGTTCCTTCGGCACCCCCAAACTTAGGCCCCCATCCTCAAAACTCATCCCCTCGGCCCTCCATCTCCGCGTCAAGAAACTCCATGGAACATTGATTAGAACACATCAAAATCCTCCATGGCTGAAGGCAAGAAACTGAAACTTCAATCTGCACAATGGTGATCTCTGAAATAAAACCACACGGTCTAGCTAGGGATTGTCTTTCAAATCCAAAACTAGAAATCTAAAGAGATTTTCGTTCTTTGAAGATTATGGAAGAATTGGTAGGTTCAATCCAACAACATAACATTATCATTCATCAACATAACATAAAATGAGCCTCAACAACTCCTTATATAGCTTTTTGGAGGGAATTTACAAATTTAAAATTATAATAATTCATTTTTTTCCACGAAGACCTTTTTGAAATGTTAAAATGACTTTCATGTGCAAGTCCCCTTCACTTTTCCCAAGGCATCCACTTTTGAGGAGACAAGCAATTTTAATAAAATATATCACTTAAGCAAATGTTTTTACATTAAACATTAGAAACTTAAGTGTATATTTTAAATATTCGGACTCCACCTGAGTTGCAAAAAACATTGCCAAGGCCTCAAAAACCAATTTTGATCATGCAATGATGTAACTGAAGCAATGGGATAATGACAAGTGTCAACTTAGAGACTTCTCCAAGAAGTTTGGAGAACACCCCAAGAGTCCAAAAACACTTTTGAAAGTGTCACTACAATCCATAACACCAACCAAGCTCATTGCCATAAAATAAAAATCTTGAAAGGTTGAACTTGTGCTCACCAAGAACTTTGGAGTCCCTTTACCCTTACCAATTAGCCTATAGGAACTTAGAAAAGTAGATTGTGTTGAGAGGAATATCAAATGGATGTCCTCGTGTTGTCACACTCAAGAGGATGGAGAGTTTGTTTTGTCATGATCAAGTTGAGTGCTTTGTTGAATGTGTCATCATGCCTACTATTTCTCAAGAAGAAAAAAGAAAATACCATCTAGATGTGCAAGCTTTGTTGACTAAGTGTAGTAAGGTTTTCAATGGCTACCACTTAGAAGACCTCCTGAAAGAGGCATTAAGCATGTGATAGAGTTGGAAAAGAGAGCCAAACTAGCTATCACCACTGCCTATCGGTACCACAAGAGACAGAAAGATTGAATTTGAGAAAGCTATCAAGGAGCTTTTGGAGATGGGGCATATCCGTCCAAGCAATAGCCTATTTGCATCTCCTGTTGTGTTGGTGAAAATGAAGGCCAGGACTATGTGCATTTGGATAGATTATATAGCTCTATACAAGAAAACCGTAAAAAATTGGCATCCTCTATCAAGGATTGATGAGCTCATGATGAGCTACATGGAACTGTCTATTTTTGAAAGATAGACTTGAGATCTGGATACCATCAAATTAGAGTTCGGGAAGAAGATATTGAGAAGACTACTTTTAGATGCCATTTTGGGTATTATGAGTTTTTGGCTTTGCCTTTTGGCTTAACAAATGCTCTACCAAATTTTCAATATTGCATGAATCAATTCTTCAACAAGCAGCTTAGAAAGTTTCTCTTCGTATTTTTTGATGATATCTTGATATTCAGTAAGACTTGGGAGGAACATATGTGGCATTTGGATGAGGTTTTGGGTACTCTTGAAGCTGAATCTCTTTATGCAAAGGGATCCAAGTGCAAGTTTGGCATGATGTAACTCTTATATCTTGATCATGTGATTAGTGCTAATGGAGTTAGCATTGACCAAGAAAAGATTAAGGCCATTTTGGATTGGCCACCACCAAAAATTCTCATTCAATTGAAAGGTTTTTTTGTGCTTTGTGGCTTCTATCAAAGATTTGTGAAAGGTTTCTCACATTTGGCTGCCCCACTCACATATCTCACCAAAAAGGGGGCATTTGTATGGTCCATAGCAGCGCAACAATCTTTTGATCAGTTCAAGCTAATCATGAGCATTTGTCCTATTTTGACCATACCTGATTTTTCCAAGCCCTTCAAGCTTGAGTGTGATGCATTTGGAGAAGGAATAGGTGCTATCCTAATGCAAAACAAGTATACCATTGCGTTTGAAAGCATAAAGTTGAGAGGAGAAAATATTTATTCCATCTATGACAAGGAGATGCTTGCTATTTGATTAAGTTTAGGCAATATTTGATTGGGGGTAAATTCATTGTCAAAACATACCATAATAGTCTCAAATATTTCCTCAATCAAAAAAATATCAATGAAATGCAACAGAAATGGGTAAGCTACAAGCTTATGGTTTTGACATTGAATATGTCAAAGGGAAGAAAAATGTTGTGGCTAATGCATTGTCAAGAAGGCCACATTTGAGTTTTATGATGGAGATAACTAGTGATTGGAAGGAGCAAATCCTTGTGGAGTATGCAAATAATCCATTTTCCACTAGCATCTTGGAGGGTACATTTCAAGATGAAAAGTAGAAGGTGGTGAATGAGTTGATCCTCTACAAAAGAATTTTTTTTCTAGTTCCTAAATCAGAGCTCAAAGAGAAGATTTTGAGGAATTTTCATGATGCTCCCTTGGCTGGTCACCAAATTTTTTTCAAAACTTACAAGCAAATATGTGAGATTTTCATGGAAAGGGTTTAAGGATGTTCTTAAGTATATAAAAGAGTGCAAAGTGTGTCAACAAAACAAGAATGATCACACTTTTCCTGCTAGTTTGCTGCAACCCTTAGCAATTCTCAACCAAAAGTGGGAAAGCATTTCAATGGACTTCATCACTAGGTTACCAAAAGTGCAAGGGAACGACTGTATTTATGTTACTGTTGATAGATTGACCAAATTTGTGCACTTATTTTCTATTTTTGCAATCTTTAGAGCAGCTCAAGTAGTTGAATTATTCTTCAAAGTGTTCAGACTGCATGGTATGCCAAAAATCATTGTTAGTGATAGGGACAAGAAGTTCCCAAGTCTTTTTTGGCAAGAACTTTTAGATTGAGTGGGATTGAACTCACTCCTAACACTAATTTCCACCCACAAACTAATTGGAGAACAAATATTGTGAACAAGTGGGTGGAAGAGTATCTAAGAAATTATTTTTCAGGGTAGTAGAAATCTTGGGTAAGATAGCTCCATTTGGGTGAGTATTGTTATAACTCTACATAGCATATGCCAATAAAAATGTCTCCATTTATGGCACTGTATAGATATGAAGCTCTTAGCTTCATTAAGCTCTTGTTTGGTGATAGTAGAGTTCCCCAAGCTAAGGATTTGTTGCAAAAGAGTCAAGATATCATGAAATACTTGAAAGACAACCTTCAACATGCACAAAACCAGAAAAAGTTGTATATAGATCAACATCGTATAGAATGCACATGAGGTTGGAGATATGGTGTATCTAAGGTTGCAACCCTACAAGCAATGTACTCTCAAGAAGAGTGGATTAGTAAAGCTCAAGCCTTGTTTTTATGATCCATTTAGAATCTCCAAGAGGATTGGAGAAGTGGCATATGAGTTAGAGTTACCTGAAAGTAGCAAGATACATAATGTCTTTTGTGTGTCATTCTTCAAGAAGGCTCTTGGACACAATGTGGTTGCCTCTTCAGAGTTGCCCCCTTTGGATGAAGAAGGGAAACTCATCTTAGTTCCTGAAGAAGTGATT
Organism: Sequoiadendron giganteum; assembly: GCA_007115665.2. Taxonomy (NCBI): domain Eukaryota; kingdom Viridiplantae; phylum Streptophyta; class Pinopsida; order Cupressales; family Cupressaceae; genus Sequoiadendron; species Sequoiadendron giganteum. The sequence goes on from CM021107.1 coordinate 465,110,538, forward strand.
GATTTCGGGGAGTGCACATTAAAAAAGAGGAGCATCAAAGAGTTTTTGGTTAAGTGGAAGAATCTACTTGTAGGGTATGCTACATGGAAGAGTGAGAAAATTTTGAAACATCCAGACTTGCAATTTTGGGTACGAAGGATTATAATGTCCCCTTCTCAAGCTTGAACTGATTGTGGACAATTAGCCTATTTTCCGAGTTCTCTCATAGCCTAATTGGTGAGTAAGGGAGAACTCCGAAGTTCTCAGAGAGCACGAGATCTGTTTTGTAGAGATGTGGTTCATGGCAATGAGTTTAGATGGTTGTGGTGAGTCTTTGGTGCTTTCAGAATTGATTTTTGACCTTTTGGGAGTTCTTCAAACTTCTTGGAGAAGTTTTCTATTTTTAGAAAGTCACCTAGTTGCTTTTGTTCATTGTCCTATGACTTCAGGGAGACTTTGGTATGATCAAAATTGCATTTTTGTATCATTTTGACACTTTCCACAAGTTGGGTAAATTATTGAGTCATTAAATAATTACTCATTTAAAAGGTTCTAAGTTGCATATAAATTTGGACACCTAGGCATGAGGATCTTTTTGCAAATTGAATAATTTTTCAAAAAGGTCTTTGTGAAGGAAAAATAAATTATTATTATATAATTATTGTTATTTCCCTCCAAAAAAGTTATAAGAGGAGGTTGAGAGATCATTTGAAAGGTTAGCCATGAAATTGTATTTGCTTCTGCAAATGGAGAGAACTTGTGTTCATCTAAAAATTTCTTGAGGATGAAAACCCTTTTGAGATTTGTTGGTTTCAAGGACAAAATCCCCCTTAGCTAGTTTGAGGGATTTCATATAGGAATCACTATTGAGCTACAACTGAAGTTTATTTTGTTTGTTGATAAAAATGGAGGATTTCGATGTGTTTTGAAGAGCTTGTTGATGCTAATCTTTTTGAGCGATTTATCTCATGTCATTCTTAGTGGTTTTTGGAGAAGTGTTGACTTGTTTGAGCTGGTCATACACTCCAAGCAAGCTAGGCCACTCTTAACTAGGCTATACATGTTGAGCAGCTAATATCATGACTTTTGCTTGATTTTATTTGTCTTGCCTAGCCCTACAAGTCTGAGTTGTTGGCTGTATCTCAAAGGAGAAAGTCTACAAGTTTCAAGGGTCATTTCAATGCTGGAAATTACAGTATAAGCTGTAGAATATGTGTGGCAGGTTTGACATGACTCAAATCAAACAACAACAACAAACTATGTTGCTGTAGCAACTGGTACAGCAGGTGCATTGACCCTCATAGATCGTCAAACATCCTTTTACACACTACATGATGCCTTGGGACCATCATTAAATCACTAGGCACCTCAACTCCAATAATAATGAACAACAAAATGGGCGCGACACTCCCACATTTACATGCCTCCCCAAGAATAGGTACTGCCTCCTAAGAATAGTTCCATTCCTCTCGTGCAAAATGTACAACTGACATTAAGAATCATCACCAATAAACCATAACAAGGTAAGGAGTATCTCACTCACAAGGAGCTCAGGAAAGGTACGACCAGGAGGAGGCATGGCCTGAATATGAAGTGATACAACCTACAAGGGATGGTTGTCAACAAACTCCTGAAAACTCACAAGAAAAGCTCTAAAAACTGAAAGCAAACACTTCAAAATTTGCAAGTTAGAACCAGTGTTCCACGGGGACACGTCCCCCCCAAAAAACATGGCGCACTCGAGACGGGGATGTCCCCAAGATGCGGGGACGCTTGGGAAACGTCCCTCCGCTGTCTCCACGTTTCCTCGTCATCTCTTGAATGTTTCTTTGTTAAGGGGGGTGTTTCCTTTCCGTTTTTGGTAGGGAGACACCAAAAGAGGACTCTAGGACGTCCCCGAGACTCCCAAACGTCCGTTGACCCCCAGGAAACTCCCAAGTGTTTCCCATGAAAATGCAAAAATAATAATGATTTAAAAAAAAGAAGTTTAAGTTAAAACCCTAAATCGACCTTTGCATTTGACTCTTTGACAATTTTGATTTTTGTTTTATTTTCACCTTGGCCAAGGCGTGTGACTGAGGAGGGAGCTGTGTGTCATTGTGTGCATTGCATGAGGGATTGAGTCCATACCAAGCACGACTGTAGGAAGGGAGTCGACGCACAAGTTACAGGTATGTAGTTTTAGACTTTTAGTTTTATTTTTTAAAATTTTTTTCATATTCATGCTTTGGTGCATGTCCATAGCCTATCCCAAAGCTCCCATTTTGGCACAGGTAGGGAGGACCTTGGCAAAGAATTTGTTTGAATTTTTATTTATCATGGTTGAAAATGCTCTAGTAGATATGTATGCAAAATGTGGAAGCATGAGAAAGGCACGTGAATTGTTTGATTGAATGGCTCAAAGAGATGTCACCTCATGGAATACAATGATTGTATTGCAGAAGCCGAGGCTTCTGCAAAGCTTGCAATCATTGTATTCCATGAGATGATTGTATTGCAGAAGCCGAGGCTTCTGCAAAAACCACAATCATTGTACTCCATGAGATGACATCTCTTTAGGCATTCAGTCAAATAGTTCACGTGCCTTGCTCGTGCTTCCACATTTTGCATACATATCTACTAGAGCATTTTCAACCATAATATCTACTCATGTTGTTATGCTTTGATGGATGTACATACCTTGTTCCAAAGTGCCCATTTTATTACAAGCAAGGAGGATGTTGGCAAAGGTTGTGGAATCTGGCTTTACAGTTACTATTATACAGTATACTAAGCTTTACACTTGCCAATTGCATTTGCTTGAAAGTTTCTAAAGCCTTTTCAACAAAATTTAAAATTACAAATCCATTTTGTGCATATCTTGTTATATTGCAATCCATGAGACCACATTTCTTTCAGGGATACTCATTGTGCGTTGTCCCATAGATTAATTCCAAAAACGGGACTAATTCCCAAATTGAAAATGCCATGATTAAATCGATCGCACAAATTAATTCCAAAAACTTCTATGCACAAATTTTGATCTAATATAATATTCCCAATTCAATAGTTTAAAATTAATTGAATATAATAAATTAATCAACAATTGCGTTCAAATACATTCAATCATACTGTAACTAAATTATTAATTCAATAAACTCAAAGGATTTAAAACAATTTTATTTCTCAAATAATTGATCATGCATTAATAAATACATATCTTTTGAAATGTGCAGATAAATCCCAATGATTGCTTGAAGTGGATTTCGGATTCAGTATCTTTCGTTTGTGAGCAATCTAGGAGGAACAGGTTCTTATCCAGAACCAAACCAAATGCTTCTCAAGCATCTACACAACATGCTCCAAAGTACAAGTACTCAACATGCACAATAGCCCTGGCTAGGACAATCTCAGGTGCACTCTGTACCCCGAGTTGGACACACTCTGTGTGCCCCCTTCTCCAATGCCCACAACCTACTAACCCAAAATCTCACTCTCAACAATATTTCCAGCAATTTCTTCTAGCTTCTTCCGCTTGCACAATAATCCGTTTATTCACAGGTTTTAAAAAATCCAAAGGGTGGTTCCAACTGACGCCTCCCTGTAAAATAATAATTACATTGTTTTTTTAATAGTCATCCCATAAGATAATTACTTGATTACTTTATTGAGCTTATTTTTGAAGCTATATATATATATATATTTTACTCTAAATTTCTCTCATGGGGAAAAAGTCACATAACAATAAACAAATAAAATAGTATTTATTTGGAATAAAATTCAATTATTTTTGACAAGAGGTGGACATTGAATTAATATATAACAACATAACAAATGATGCCTAACGTTTGTGATAATTGTTGAAGGAGCTTGAGACTATTCAATGGAGACAAGGATTTCATTCAATGGTTTAGATAGGTTTCATTGATTCCTCCTCCAAATTGCTCTCGCTACCTTCCAAGTAGTGCAATATCTGATAAGTGGAGACCTGTTGAAAATGATACAAAGCCACTCTTGTTTGGTTTTACGCTCCCGTTTTCACCTCATACACCCACAAATTGGCACATAAATGAGTTATGCTCCTATCTTTTCACTTCATACACCCACGACCTAGCATATAATGAGTTTTGCTTCAAAAATTTCCTTGAATGTTGGGTGGAAACTTTCAATGCTTCCTCTTCATTATTATCTACCTTCAGAAAACCCTTCATGATTGTAGGTTATTTTCACGCCTTTGTCACACATAAATTGCCTCTTTTCCTTCTATCCTTTTGGTGCTCAAGTATCCATTGATGGCAACACCCAATGTGTAGGTTATTCACACTAGAATCACATTGGGTTTGCCCTTGCAAATGGTCGACTGTGTATTGAAGAGTGTTCCACGAATTTCTATAGCACAACTTAGCAAGACTTGAATCTTCATAATCTCTTCAAGTGGTTCCTACAACAAGACTTTATCATCATATTTAAATCACTTCATTTTTCCTTCAACATGGCATGCTTGTAATCAACTCAACAATATCTTCGACCTAAAATGCCAAAGAACCTCCAAAATTGAAATCTTTAACTACATTTTTAATTCGCCAAATCTTTCTGCACACTAGCGAACTCTAAATGAATTCACTTGGACTGGCTAGGAAGAATTCCTTCTGCGAAACTAGTATCTCCTTAGGGTTTTTGTCTTAGGTTTTCAATAGGAACAAATTGTCCAAACTTCACAAGTGAAAACGAATTTTCCAAAACGATGTGAAATTCTTTTTTTATAGTTCCCTTTTATACTCCCTTTCCAAATATTCAAGAAATTATATTTTATTTCTTCATAAAGTGACTTTCTTTATTTTAATTATCTTTTTGGCCCCAATTGAGTCACTTTAACATAAAATATTCAATTTTACAAAAAAAATAATTTATTCCTTTTTCATAAGCTCGATTAGCCTACATGAATTAGGAATAGGCTAAGTGTTCTCGCTTCACACTTACACTTGCAATGGGAGCATTACATGTAGTCACATGGACCAGTAAGAAGCAACATGTAATAGCTCTTTCTTCGACTAAAGAAGAATATCGAGGAACAGTAAAATCAACATGTGAGGCAGTTTGGTTCAAAAGGATGCTTTTAGACATGAAGATGTCACAAACTAAGTCTACATACCTATTTTGTGACAATCAAGGGGTGCTCAAACTTGCCAAGAATACAATCTTCCACAAGCATACCAAACATGTGGAAATATACTATCACTTCATTAGACAACATATTGTAGATGGATCTATTATGTTGTAGTATTGTCTAACAAAGGATCAAATTGTGAACATTCTTACCAAGTCTTTGGGTCTTGACAAATTTGTAAGATTTCAGGATGAGTTTGTTGTAGTTAATAGATTGACCATTAAGGGATGGTGTTAAATTAATTGTCAATTAGTAATTAGTTGCAAGCTTTAATAAAGTTTTTGCAACTTTAGGATATACTTTATGTTTTATTTCTTTCTAGTATGTTCATTTTATTTATACCACATTCATAACATGGTTTGTCGTCCTTGATAAGAAAGTTTTCCCTTTATATTTAGTAATGAATATCTTGGTTATCTTTATGTGCTCGATTTCAGTAATACTTTTGAATTAATACAAAATGATATCTAATAGGAGTATTTATAGGTTTAGGCGGGGGTAATGTTGGCCTATGGTGTTTGATTTCTAGTACTGATAGGGTTAATAGATGGTAGACTTAAATTGGCAAGAGCATCCTAGAGGATATGCAATATAATGGTCATCACATGCAAGCAATTATTGCTTCTCTAGATTCTAGTTCACAACCTGAATAGTGTAACACGTGGAGAAATATGTTTTGAAATAGACTATTAGGGAAAGTTGTAGAAATACATGGAGAAGTACCATCTTTTTAATTATGAAATGATATTTAATAGGAGTATTAGTAGGTTTTGGTGGGGGATTAAGTTTATATTTAAATTGATCTATGGGGTCTGATTTCTAGCACTGGCAAGTTTTATAGATGGTAAACTCAAATTGGCACTAGGCAACCATTGTTCAAGTTTCCAACTAGCTATTAGGAAGCAAGCTCATAAAGGGGTCCCTTTGAGCAGTTCAGATTTTAGATGGACAAATTAACTTCCAAGTTAGTGTGATGCCTTTGAGTGTATCATAAAGGGTAAATCCAAGCAGGTCTTAAGCAGGGTTCTATAACCACATCAAAGTGTAGCCTCAAATTTTTTTGTGCTATGCCTTAAATGTTTTTGGGGTTACTTCAGATTTTTGCTTTTTTCTTTTCTTTCCTGTAGATATGTTACTATTTCTTAGTATATTCTAAAATTCATTAGAAATTTGTATTTTTGCCCCACTTTGATTTTAGTCTACATGTTTTTCTAATGTTCTTTGTAACTATGATTTGCATACACTGGTGGCACTACACGGATAACAAATTTCAATGATTGAAAGACATTACTAACTAACTAATCTTCTATCAAGGTTATGCTCAAGTCTGGGAAGTCTGATTTGGTACATGAGATCTTTGAAAAAATGGAGAGGTCTGGTGCGATTCCAAATGCCTTGACTTACAAAGGTGATGAATTGTTGTCTTCCACGCTGGCGTGCTCTTCATTTTATTGCTTTTTATGCCATTGCCATGCCTTATTTGTTATGATTTTATTGACTGCATGTTGGTTTGCAGCCCTTGTGCAAGCCTGCTGGAAAGAAGACAAAATTGATGAAGCTGTGGTCATAATTGGAGACATGGAAAGTAGGGGAATAGTTGGTACAGCAAGTGTGTATTATGAATTTGCATGCTGCCTCTGCAGTGCTGGTAGAACACAAGAGGCACTATTGCAGGTCCTTTTTTTTCCTGTTTCTCATCCCTATTTTCACTGGTCAACACATTACTTATTTTAAGTTAAAGGTGGAATATATGGATTCTATTATTATTCAAATTTTCCAGGTTAGTGATGGGGTGTGGGAATTGTGTTTAAGTTTGTGATATTTTGTACATAATGTCTCACCATTTATTTTTAGTAGCAGATTGGGCCACACAAGAAATACCATCACATGCAACACCGATGGAGTATATGCTTAGAATTCAAATATGTTAATAATTTTTATCTAATGTTGTGCTAGAGAGAAGGAATTTGTAGCCAATAATGCTTGCATATACTGATAAATAAATTTCTTGAAGCTGTTTCTGCATTTCCCTTTATAAGGCAGTTTCCCTGTACCAGTTAGTGCATACTTCATCCTGACACCATTTGACTGATCCATGCTTTAAAAATACTCATTATATAGCCATTTGATGATTTAGTAGGTCTAAACGATGGCAAATGACCAACAGACAGTTGTATAGGTGAAGCCCAAATAGTCTTCAAATTGCAGCCATGTGCTGCCCTTCTAGTCTTATAAGGAATAGTGAGTTGACTTATTTGTTTTAGGGTTTTTGTAGCATCACACATATTATTTATTTGAAATTTTGATGTAGCATGGGGTTTATTACTTTTTTCTTTGAAGAGACTTTTATTGTCCCAAATCAGACTTGCAGCATGATCTTTCTCAGATCCAGAACAATAGTTTAATGATAATTTGTTAGATCCTCTGTGTGTAATTTTTTTTTCTCCTTGTTCTATTTCTTATGCTATTTGTTTACCTTAATATTCCTTTGCTTCACCATTTTATAAGTTCTTAATGAGGTATTCTTCTTCCACCAATGCATTTCTTTTCAACATGAGTACAAGTAAATGTGTTAATTTTTAGATTGTCATAGGAAAATAATGGAGTAGAGAAATAATCAAGATTCTAAGCAAGAAACATGAGGAAACAAGAACAGAGAAAAAAAGGCATACATGTGATATATGCAGTTTTGCAAGTTTCAGCTTAGTAGCCCGCCTGATGAAATCCTGCAGCAAGTTTTATATACAGCATTTGTTGGACCTTTGTTTGAGTTTGTGATCAATTTTTTCATTTTATTTGAATAACAAGATCAAGGACGTTTCAAGAGTCGGAGTTCTGCAAAACGTTTTTCAGCTTTGTCATAGTTGCATCTTTTATATTTCCTAATCCATCTTTTATGCAGGTTGAGAAGATACGAAGGGTTGCTAAAAAACCTCTTTATGAAACCTACACCGGCCTAATTAAGGCTTCTATGGGTTCTGGGCACTTGCAAGACTGCATAACTATTTTTGATCATATGCAGAAATTCTGTGCCCCAAATATAATCATTTGCAATATGATGTTAAAATTGTATGGACAGCATCATATGTTTAAGGAAGCCACATCTCTATTTGAGCGCATTAAAAGAGGGAGAATTTGCCCTAAAAAATTCTCTGATAGTGATCCAACACTTATTCCAGACATTACAACATACATTGGAATGCTAGAGGCATGCATGGTGGCACAAGAGTGGGACTATTTTGAGAATGTGTACCAGGATATGATACTCAAAGGTTACCAACTTGATAAAAAACAACACTCATCACTCATTGTGGCAGCATCCAGAGCTGGAAAGGTATTTTCTTCATTCCCATAGACTATCCTCAAATGAAAGACAAATATAAATCGAATAAAAGAAAATTGAAATGAAACAAAATGGAAGCATGTGATTAACAAAGAAAACAAGTAAAAGAAATGGACACGGAACCTTATAATTATACAAGCTTCTGTAGATTCCATTGTTCAATGAATTTTTTTATTATGATTCTCATAGATATTTGGAATCGAGGTTATTGCCTTTCTTGTTGTTTGCAATTTTTTTTCTCTTAATCGTTGCTGCCATTTCCAGATGTTCATTATTTACCTGATCATAGTGTTGGGGAACTTTCAAATGGGAGATTGCACTTTCAATGCACTGTAGGGACTTGTTTATATTATTATATTCCATTCTGTAAAATTAACCTTGTTGATTTACTTAAATTTTGTGGTGATCCTGAATTAGAAATGTTTAAAAGAGTTTGAAGGCTAGACTCTTTTTTCTCTTTCTTTTTATGTGCTTGGTAAATTTTGGGTGAGATTATGGGCCACTTTTAATCTGGTGTGGGGTAAGTATAGACTATAGACTATATTCATGAGGTTTGTCCAAATTGGTCATACTTGAATTTACCCCTCAATGACACAACACAATCCTGTCACATATTTGTTGGATGTATGGACTACCTGTTTGTGGTGAAAGGAATTTGGACTTGGATCATGCTCTTACAAATGCCCACCATTACCATTACATCACAGTCCATTGGACAAAGGCTATACAATATTAAATGTTATTTTGGACGTGCATTTTTCTTATTCTTCTAGTTTTCTGTATTAAGTGTATTGAATTCCCCAAAAATTAGTTTTAAGGATCAAACCTCTCTGGGCATCATTTTTATACTCATCAATTGTAAGGCCATAGGCAAGTCCAAAATTTTCCCATGCTGGCATAAACTAAAATTTCTGTCAAAAGGGTTCCTTTTGGTGGTGGTTAAGTAATTTCATACAACTTATGTTAATAATACATAAACAGAAAATGGCTATTCCAAGGCTCATACTTATCACCCCCAAGTCAATGCAAGATTCATGTTCCACATCAATAGTTATTTGTTTCAAAGCCCATGATCATATTGGAGATTCTTTTTGTCACATTTAGCAGTCATAAGGGCCCCATGTTTCCTAGCAGAATTATATGAGACTACTATATTGATCTCCATTTAATAGCGATGATAAAAGTCTCAAAATACTACCAAAATATTATTCGACTTGCCCATTCACTTTTATTTTTAAATCAATGATTTATTGCCCACCTGTATAAAGTTTTCACATTTTTATATTTGCTTGTCCAATGACACATTTCTATGAGCCCCCATAGGCTTTGCAATAATAAATAAATAATCTCAAATTAATAATTAGTGTAAAATTGTGTGCTTTCATGCTACCGCTGTAGACATTCATTCTACAACTTTATGCAGTCACACTTTTTCATTCTACAGCTGTATGCTTTCACTCTTTAACTGTATTCTCTTGCTCTACAGTTGTATACAGTGACACACTTGACCATTGATGAAAAAGGTTCAAAGTTGAATGCTCTCATTCTATAACTGTATGCTTTCATTTCACAGCTATATGTAGTCATACACTTGCTCATGCTACAGCTGTATGCACTCTGAAAGGAATGTATGCAACAATAGAAGATGCTTCATAGACCACTAACAAAAGGCAGGCAACTCAACCTAAGGGCTCTACAAGTGTCACTATCTGAGGGAGTTGATGAAACACATCTCTATTCAAGCCCCTTGTTAGGCCTACTGTATGAAATCAGAAGCTTCAATACACCAGTCAAGCTTCCATGGAGGAAGAGGAGCCTGAAGATGCCCCGAAAGGATCTTAAAGCTCTAAGGAAGGGGCAAATGGTTGATAACTTGATTCATCTTACACAGAGCACATTTTGGCATTGCTCAAATTTTTCTTGTCATAATCCAAATGGGCATATTTTAACAACTTCCAATATAGACCTCTTTAATTTCACTACCATGGAAATAGTTGCAAATTCTAGCATATTTTATTTAACAAGAAAAGTCAACCTGGATATCTGCATAAAATCATTTGTAAGGTATGTAGGGAAGTTTATTATAGGCATTTGCTTTTCAATTGTAAATCAAGTTCTGTTTAGTCAGTATTTTCCTTTTTGGTCTTTTTAGATTGCTGGGATATCAATGTAAACATACTTCTACAATAAAGATGCCAACACCCAAATGTCCAGTCCAGACCAAGGCTTCGGCAATGTAAATCTTCTATCTCCTCTTTTAATAAAATTTACTGGTTTACCAAACAAATGTCATTGGCAATTGGCACATATTTTTCAGAAACACATTAACAAAAAATTTAATTTAGTGTATGCTTTTACTAAATGTAGTGTTTTGTCAAGAAAAAATGTGGCACTGTTTTAGTTTGCACTTGAAGTTGATATTTACAATTGGTTAGCATGCAAGTACCAATTTGGGCACATCAGTGGCTTGGAGATTTGTAGGTTGAGCTTATATTGCACCCACTATGTGTGTGAGGGTACTTTTAGGTGAGTTTGCACAAGATATATTTTCAGGCAATGCAGATAAATATTGCTTAGAACAACTGAAACCCCTCGGAAATAGTGACAGAAAGTGTAATTTAACCCTAGCATTGGTGTTGGCACCATTAATAGCCATTTTAATCACCTAGAGGACCAAAATTTCAACCAATAGGAGGGGAACAACTTGTGGAGCCCACCTAACTAATCATAATATGAGGCAAATCTTCATTCAAAACCATCTTTAGCAGAGGATGGTTGGGATGAGTTTAAGTTTACACATAAAGTCACCGGTATGCCCAAATTGATGTTGAAAAGTGGAACACCACGCCCTTTTATCATTAAGGTTCAGTTGATTTCTCTATGGTCCTTATAGTACATTTGATGTTGAGGCTAGCTGTTTTTGAAAAGATTTAGTTACTTGTAGAGTAGAATTTCCTCTTTATGTGTGCCAAGGAGTAGTTGTAGTCTTCTTAGAGGCCAAATTTGCATCTTAGAGGAAATTAGTCCACATTTAGTCAAACTTGTCTTTGCTTTTGCTTCTAAAAGGACCGATTTGTTGTAGGGGTTTGGCCTCCATAATTTTTCCTTAAGCAATAACAGCTATTAGAGTGGTACCAAATTGTAGAGTGATTGACATGTTGATAACATGAGATCTCAATTGTTGGGAATGTTAGCTAAATATAATTGAATGCATAGATGAAGAATGATCTAGTTTCATAAATATAGGAAGGTAAAAAAGAGAAAAGATGACAGTGTGTGGTTGATTATCATGTCTTGAATGATATCAATTATAAGTTGTCTAGAAATGTTAAAGTATGAGGACGTGGACCAATATCTAAAGGCTTACAGTTAGAGAAAAACAAGGAGTCCGCAGAATTTAAGCAAAATTTGGCTAGCATCACTGTGAAATTATTTGGTATGAAATTACTTCCTAACATGGCTGTCAATTGTTAAAAAAAAATTAGTTCATTATTGTGCAAGAAAAGAGCAAAGTAATAAGGATTAGGTAGTGAATGTCAGTTAACTATAAAGAAGGAGATTGATGGCAAAAGTTTTAAACTTACAATGAACTGGAAGCATTGGAGGAGAAACATCTCCATATTATATCTGTGAAAGTGAAAAACTGGGTACACAAGGTCTCATGCACACATAACTAGTAAATAGGAGAATTTGCATCTGCCTCAAATTCAACCATAGATTGGGTGGTTACAACTTATGCTTGAATCTTTGCTAATCTTGATTTCATGAAGCCATTGTGAAACAGAATCAAACTAAAGCTATTGGGATATATATGTGAGCAGCTGGCTGACTGAACACAACATTCAAATGTAGTAGCTGTCTTGAATATAGACACATCCAATAGAATTTCTCAAAGGCTAAGACCAATTTTAATAAAACTAAAATTCCAACAGGTTCTTCAATGAACAAAACCAATCCAGAATAACCACAATAGATGAAAGTAGGATGATGAGAACATATAAAGTGCTCTGCAGCAATTTATCAGAGGAAATAGATTTGAACAGAAAAGAAGATAACTGATAAGCAAAGTAGCCATCAAGACTGATGTTTTGCAGTCTTCATTAGCATTAGGTTGAACAGATCTACAAGGATGAGGACAAGTGTTAATTAAATAAGGCCAAGAACATGTAGACTGCACCAGAAGTAAGCATGCAAATGAACCTTATTCTAACTTATGTGTAGTTAGGAAGTCTGGCGACCAAAGCCAAGCTTAAGTATAAGATATTTACCATGATGAAGATAATTACAAGAGAGGAGATATTTATACTTGTTCTCACTATTTCCTCCTTGCTAAGAGGAAGTTGTCTTGAATTTCTATGTCAGATGAGAAAACTTCTCATAGGCTCACTTGGAGAACCATTTGGCCTGCTTAGGAAAATTGTTCTTGTGGTAGGGCATGTCATGTCCCCTATTCAGAAATAGCATTAAGGAGAAGGCCTCTAGTCTATCCCCATTTCCCATAGGCTAAAGGGCAAAGCAAGGAAAATAATTTTTAATATTATTTTAAGTTGGGCTCTGTAATTTTATATTTAAGGGGCAACATATTATAATATTATTTTATTTAATTAAAAATGTTTTTATACACTAAAATTTTAAAAAGCATTTTTAAATATTTTGGAAGGAAATTATTAATCATGGGCCAGATTTGGAAAGGTTTAAAAGGAGGTTGCCTAGCTTCATTTGCATCTAGCATTCACTTTAGCATTACATTCACTTTTTGGATTGAGCATTGCATTCATTCTACTTATCCAAGGATGAAAACCCTTGGCTAATTTCATAAATATTTGAAGGCGAAAACCCTTGGCCAATTTTTGAAATTTTTGAAGATGAAAATCCTTGGCTGATTTCATAAATCTTTGAGGACAAAAACCCTCTTGAATTTCCAGTTTGGAGGCGACGACAAAAACCCTCATTTTCCATCATTGGCAATTCCACATAGGAGTTGCATTGGTGTGTTGATTTGGAGGTTTGGTGTGTATTGACAAGTTTTGGTGAAAGGATATTTGCAAGAAAATCATAGATCATTGTTTAAGAGTTGATATTCATCATCCACTTTGGGTGCCACACTTTGGGAGGTCATCATATTTATCTATTGGCAGATTTCAGGGTTTGTTGCTGTTTGAAGACATTATTTGCATAATTTGGGGCTCACGCACCTTTCCTAGAGAGGCAAATCAGTATTTTATTTAGGGAAATGAACATTGACAACATTATTGGTCATTTTGGGAGACAATTTGCATGGTTTTGAAGGCTGAATAATAGTGGAGGGTGGTGATCAACATTTTATATCACTTTTAGCCTCTTGTTCTGGGCAATCTGCCCTTTGGACAACCTTTTGAGAGGCGGATCTGCAGTTGGGAAGCCTTTTGAAGGCTAGCACAAACTTCTATGCCCTGTCCTAGTTGCCAATCAGCTAAGGTGTTGTAGTAGCATTTTGGAGGGTTACATCGGTCATATAAGTTATTGTACCAGTTATTACAGGATTATATCAGACATTTATAGTGCTGTACCTAACTTTGGGAGGGTTGGAAAATCATTTGAAGTGCCCTACTAGCAGCCATATTTCACAAATCTCATCATTTGATCATTTGTGAGTTGATTTGGGAAACTAGTAATTCTGAAACTTGTTTCCAGCTCATATATTGGTATTGTAATCATTTTTCCATACTGAAATTAAATAACATTGGTATTGTTGCTGCTGTCATAATGATTGCAAATCAGATTGGAGTGTAATTTACTAAGTTACCGGTTTGGGTTCAGGGATGGGTGCGGGTACGAGAACCCGGTACGTGGGTACGTGAAAATTTTTTTGAGGGGTTTGGATACGTATGGGTACGTGTGTGTATATATATATGTATTATATATACAAAAAAAATAAGAGAAATATATAGAATTGTAATACTAAATCATTTCATAGTATGATACTTGATCATTGATCAATGCCAAATGCCAAAGATAAATATTAAATGCCAATTGATAGTTGTATTTGATTGATTTGAAAGCAAATTGGGTACAAAATGGCATCCTCATGTGGAATGCGCTGATGTTGATATTCTTAAACAAAATGAAAATAGAAAATTGTTTTTGTAAAAATGAAAGTAAATACTACATTAATATATTTTACAAATTTACATCTTCCTCCTTCCCATGAAAATGAGGTGCGCCATGGAGTTTTGTATGGTTTCAAAAGCCTTAAATGCGATATTATAGATGAAGACTTGTAGGAAAACTATGGAAATGTGGACATGGAGAGTACCTAGAAAATCAATTAAATTCAATGGGAGTTTGAGGGCAATGTCTCCAATGGGGTTGAGGGGCAGCGCCCCTTGTGGGGGTCTAGGGGCAATGCCCCAAGTGGGGTCGAGGGGCAACGCCCCTCGTGGGGGTCTAGGGGCAACGCCCCCAGCGGGGTTGAGGGGCAACACCCCTTGTGGGGGTCTGGGGGCAACGCCCCCAGCGGGGTCGAGGGGCAACGCCCCTCGCGGGGGTCTAGGGGCAGCGCCCCCAGCGGGGTCCTGGGGCTAGCACCAATTTAAGGCTTCTGAAACCATACAAAACTCCATGGCGCACCTTATTTTCATGATTTTTTGAGTGGCAAAAAATAATGTTGACAAAGCCCAATTTAAGACCTTCAAAACCACACAAATCGCAAAAAATATGAGGGGTAAAAATGAAATGTATGTGTTTGAAGGCCTCATATTGGGCCGTTTTAGGGTTAGGAAGAAAAAAAATTAACAAAAAAAAAGTTTTCTAATCAAGTTTGGGCCCACATTTTTTGACTTGGCCCATGGGTTCGCCTGGGTTCATGCTGGGTGCGTGCCCAACACTGTGGGTTCGCTTGGGTGCGTGGGTGTGCACACCCGGGCGAACCCACAATGCTGGGCGCGCACTCTGTGTGCACCCAGCACGTACCCACAGGCGAACCCAAACCGGGTTCGAGGCCTATGGGTATGAACCGTGCAACACATGTAATTTAGGGTTATTTGAGAATTTTTGTGAAGTTTCTAGCTTTGTGTTTGTAATAACATTTATATTACAAGTTCAGTTGTGAAATATCCCAAGGCAATTTTGTATGCAATTTTTTTCGATTTTACCAATTCAATTGTACATACATTTCATCAAACAATTATTTGAGTGTTGTTTAAACTTTGTTTGCTCATAGAATGGGAATGTTTAAAGCGTTTCATACATAATATAATCACCTTATAAACTCAATTACATTGCACAGATAATCACAACTTTAATATGTTCAACTGATAACCTTCAACCAAAAATTTTAATACAGAATAAATATATAATTTTTCTGTTTCCAGAGATCATTACATACATTATTTAATATTATTTATTGCTGACCTGTTAACATATGCAGCGATCTCAAGAGAAACTCTTCCAAATAGCTCCCACTACAACCACAAACTTCCCTAAGTCTCCATATCCACTACAACTCTTCACAAGGTGATCTATCTCATGTGTTCTTCTAATAACCTTGGGTAGCGCTTCCCTGGTGATGCATGGCTCCAGGTATAAATGGCAGTCAAAGAAAGGAATAGGTGGTGCTGATGGAATTCTGAACTCCCATGACTCTTGTTATTTTTCACGTCACCCTCCAAAAAGGGTTAAAATCTCATTCGCAGTCTTAGAAAAGAGAAGCTGGCATAAACACATGCTACGACTCCCTTGGTATTAATATGTGGGGTATTTAACATGCCATGAATCCATGATAGAAATAAGTGCTCAAGGAAAAACTGAATCGCTACTCCAATATTGGCAATACTTTCCCAAGGATAAATTTGCCTTACGCTGAATTACAAAACTGTACAGCTGGATAGAAGAAATAATAATATTATAGTCAAACCAACATACATACTAGAAATCTTTCTCCTGAAAGTTGTATCTGTAAGAGACTTCACAAATTTCGCATATATCCGCCTATAGAAACACTGTGAGAAATTTGAGCAACCCCTTCAACAACTGGCTAGGGTAGAATCATTTCACCACCGAATCCAGTCACCCGTAGTGTTTTCGTCCTAGGGTTTCAAACTTGAAAAATGTAATGCCCCCTTTTCAGTCCTAAGCATATCAGTGACCATTAGCCTATTTTTGGAGTCCCGTAGGCTATTTAGAGGCGTTTCAGGGGATTCCAAGATTCTTGGAGGATTCTTGCCAGCACTTTCAGGGGGTAATTGTAGAGGATTTCCAGAGTGTTTTTTGGGTTTTCTATAACTACTATTTTTAGTAAGTTTTAGTGCATCTTAGTTTGGGCTTATACGGAGTTTGGACACACTATTTTTAGCAGTTTGCTATTTTTAGTAAGTGTTATATTTGGCAGTTGGCCCTAGTAGCAATTCAGTGTAGGGTTTCCAGTTTTGGTAGTTTCAGTTTGTTGAGCTCTAATATTTCTGGCATATTATTCATCCTCCACGACTTAAGTCTTCGAAAAATGTAATATTATGATTTAAGTTATAAAGTTATTATTTGACCCCTTGTACCCCACGCCTAGACTTAACAACTTAAAGTTGTTCTAAAAAAGGGGAAACTATATCTCCTAAGTTGGATGCCCAAATGGAGGGATAAGTGAAAATAAAATTAAATATTAAACTTTCTCAAAAGGGGGGCGTCCCATTTGGAGGGAAAAGGTATTTCGAAATTGTAGCCCTAAATTCTATATAAGGCCCATTGTGCTCTCATTTTCATTATGCAATCTTATGATAACGAAGTGCTGTTGGAGTGAGGATTGAATCCTTCAAGGGCTTTGGAGATGAAAACCTTCAAAATTGCTTCCCGTTTCAGGGTTGAAAGATACTCCCTAGCTGGACGTGTTAGAAGTATTGTCATTGATGTCAAATTGTTATTGATATCAAACACCACAAATCATGCAGATATGTCCAAGTAAGATACAAAGAACATGGATCATTCAATTAAGCCCATTCAATCTGATAAGTTCATATTAGTGCAAAGTATATTGTTTTAGAAAAGACTATCATGGAGCACAAGTGTAGTGATCAAAACTAATTATGAAGGTTGCTGAGTTAAATGGTGTTTGTCATTGATCAAAAACTCATTTCTAGATCTATCTGATTCTCTTCATGAAAGGGACAAATATCCAAATCGAGATTATTGAAGATCGGATTATTTAGAAAAACACGATTTAGTTAAATCCGAAAAGGCACGAATTAAAGAAAGAAAGACCCGATTTAGTTAAATCTGAAAGGCACGAATTAAAGAAGATTTGTCAAGTGAAAGGGTCGATATCAAAAAAGGCACGTTTCAGACAGATATGAAGGGACATGTAAGGAAGAATGCTATTTGTTCTGAAGAGACATGTAGATCATCTCTTAACCATGACGTCTTTTGCTTAATAAGGTTGAAAGGACATGTTTGTTCAAAATGTTCTTACAGGTATTCCCAAAAGGACGTGTTTATTTAAAAAGGGTCGCAGCCTCATTCAAAAGGACATGCTTTCTTTCAGAAAGGCCGTATATTCCTACAAGTGCGACTATCAACTAAGGGACAAAATATTGTAGAAGTTGTTAAGTCTAATGCCAATAATTGAAGAGGCATATCTCTCCTAGAAAGGCGTCTCTACAGCAACAGATTTAATAATTAAAATGGAGTTTAAGAGTGGAATAAACAAACTAAAGAGATTCAATTTATAACAAACTAAAATCAGATTTATTTTTTGAAGAGACATTCTTGAAGGATGCAAGTATTGTTGAATTCTTTCATTTAAGGGATGCAATGGTTGAGTAAGATATATAAATGACAGTCCATTCAAGGTTTCGTTCGTGGTTGTGAAGATTACAGCAGTCCATATCAGTGAACCCATCTTCTTGTGTGGGCTTAAGGTGAGATTATTCATCACAAAAGCAGATTGGAGGATTGGGAGAGTGCAGATCTGATTGAAGGCAGTCATCTTACATCCATCAAGTCAAGGTTGGTGCCTTGCACATTAGGGGTTGATGCTCCTTTTAGGTTAGGTGCCTACTAAACAAATTTAAGGGGCTGGTGCTCCTTGTAGGTTTGAACCTACTAAACAATTCTTATTAAATACTCAAGTAGGTTAGCACCTACTCATTTGTGTATATCATTTAAACATTTCAATAAATTGTATCAACCTGCTTGCATTGATTCATATCAAAAGTTGATGTTAATAAAAGTTTAAGATTGTTTGAAAAGTTGAAAAGTGAAACATTGTTTTGATTTACTAATTCCTCCCCTCTCGCCTCTCAGTAGATCTTAGTTTTCTTCAGGACATGGGTGTGACTTCATTGCAGGTGTCACCAATGGAGCTTATTGGTGATGGATTTCAGTTTGCTTTTAGTTTCAGCTTCATTTGATGTTTTCTAGTTATGTTTTTGGTTGTGATAGCTAATCTTGCAGAGTTCTTGGAGGGATTGGAGGAGATTTTTCGGAGTTACTTCTTGCTGGTCATACCTTTTTCCCACCTCCTAGGCCATACCATTTTGTGAACAGCAGTGTGAAGCAATGAAAATCTGATTCTGGGTATTGAACCTATCATCTTCTCTACCCTGGGCGACCCTATGCACCAATTTCCAGAATTTATGATGAACTGAATTTTCTAGAGGCAGATCGCCCCCCTTCCAGGGCTGTACCATTGCTGATTAATGACTGACAACTGTGGGTATTTCGGGAGTTGTCATTTCTTGTTTGCAGCCTTTGGTTAACTCATTGGTGGTGCCTAGACTCCTATTTTCCATTGCAATCTGTTTGGTGAAGTCACTAGCCATTTTGGGAGGTGTTTCTTGGTAGTTGTGCTATTTGGAAGCTTGCTGGTTGGGTGTATCAGACTGCTGCAGCAGGCATATCAGACCTGATACACTTTCATTCTTTCATGTGTTGTGATGCCTAATTGCTCTTATGTTGCAGGGATGGTTCATTGACTTAGTAGGCTATAATTTTGGCTTGATTATCTCATAATTTGCTATAGTATCTTTGTATTGACTATTGAGCACTCATTGTAACGTTGAATTGGTAGTACCAATCAGCGAAATGGCTCATGTTGAATTTGGTTGCTAACCCCGCTGAGTAAGTGGCGTTGTCGCTAAATAAGTGGTTGAACTTTCTTTACATTTCATGTTATGCCCGCTGAAGAAGTGGATGAGTTTCATTTACTTTCATGTTATGCCCACTAAATAAGCGGATGAGTTTCATTTACTTTCATGTTATGCCCGTTGAATAAGCAGATGAGTTTCATTTACTTTAATGTTATGCCCACTAAATAAGCGGAGGAGTTTTCTTTGGCTTGGTTGGCTTGCCGCCAAGTGCTTTCTTGCATAGTTGTATTTCCTGCTGAATAAGCAGAGGTTTCATTTCATGCTCTTGAGATTACATACTTACCTCACTGAAGAAGTGGTTTACTTTAGAAGCACAAAATTGTAAGCCTTACCATCGTATGCTCTCACCTTGCCCACATTGGGATTTGGGTGATCAGAAAATGGAAGGTATTTGCTTTCAGTTGGTTTTGATTATCACTCACCCCACTAAACAAGTGGATGGTTTCAGTTAATGCAATGTACGCCTTACCATGATATGCTCTCACCTTGCCCACATCGGGATCTAGGTGATCAGAAAGTGGAGGGTTGCTTTATTTAATTGATTATCATTATTATTTGGTTAACGCTAACGAGTGCAAAATTGGAAAAAAAAATTAAGGGTGGGTTATTACAAAAAACTCTCCAAAATCACACAATAGAATAAAATCCAAGTATCTTGAAAATGAGCTTCCTTTTTCACTTTTTTATCCAACTCCACATTAACCTTTCAAATTCCCGCTTTTTGATATTTTAAATAAACCCGGGAATAATAAAGTGACCCTTTTTAAAATTTCATAAATAGCCACAAAACCACTTTATGAACTCAATTAAATTAATTAAATAATATTATCCTTAAAATATGTTGGAGCAGATAATATTAAATAATTAATTAAAATATTCCCTTAGCTCCAACATTAGCATACGGGAATAAAATAGGCTAATTAAGTCACTCTTGCCTAGGCATTGGAAGGGGACATTACAAGTTGCTTTTCTACTTGTGTTCATTGCAAGGCCCAACCAAGTGGTAGTTTGCTGCTTTGAGTGGTGTAGTCCCAAGTTCCCAACGTTGTCCAAAGTGTCCTCAGTCAGGGACTTTTGAAATTTTGGAATTCTAGCCTTGTAATGATTGATGGAAACCTCCTCAAAGTGAGATGGTGCATAAAACTTGAGCTAGCTCAAATGACAACATCATGGATGCCAAGCTGATTTGGAAGATTGATACCCTATTTGAAGAATTGTGTAAGGATTGTATTTGATAGGTATCAGATTGCAATGTTTGTTATGAAACCTCTGCTTGTCCAAGTAAAGCAATACATGATCACCAAATCGGAAAGAATGAGGTGCTCTGTGCTGATGATGGAGTGTCTTGAGTTTGGCTCAAGCCTACTAAAAAATGTTCTAAATTTTGGCATACACCTTGCATAAATTCCATAGAAATAGAGAAACTTCATGTAGCTCCTTTTGGTGACACTCATATTGACTAGAAAAACAATCAGAATCTCATAAGGTGCTAAGGAATTAGAATGAGAACTAAGGAATTAACTGCAACTGTACCTGCTGTATGATCTATTGCATTATGCATATATAGATAACAACAGACATATAAGAAAGCCATACCAAAATACAATAAGTGGCTCAAGAAATGAGTCCCAACCAGAATTGGAAGTGAGCAGGAACTTAGAACTCCTCCAACCATGCCTAAAGATAAAGTAAACAACATGTGGGCTATCAAATGCCTTGGTACATACATAAAGATTGCTAGTTTGGAAAACTGGTAACAACAACACAAATATGGTCATGTTTGAGAATTTTTTTAAGTAGATGATTAATGTGATCTCAATGGAAATGGATTCCCAATGGCATGAAGGCACCAATAATGGTTGATACAATTTGAGCTTTCAAATTGAAAAAATAGATTGACTGCAAAGAAAGGATTGGCAGATGAACTCTTCAATTTGATTGCACATAGAAGTTTAAGAAAGTATCACTGAAGATGTTTCAAGCTATTTTGCATGCCAAAATGTCCACCAAAAGAGGTTGATTGAGGCTTCGTGCATAGTAGTTTGTGAGAGGGGGTGATAAGAAGACAAAGTTGAGTGTTATAAGGTAATCTATTCCTCAAATTGTTGTTAAGGAAAGGTTGGCTGCAAAGAATTAACAATCAGATCCAATTGGGAATTTGTGGAGTAGTAATCCATATGAATCATTGAAACCGAAAATCTCTTCATCGATCAATCAAAATCAATTATTAGCAGGGCTCTACATGGAGTAGTTCATGTATGGTGAGGAATGCTAGTGAAAGCAGGGTGTGGTTTCTCAACTGCCATTTTTTGCATGAGGTGACTCCATAACCACTAGTATTTGCAGTATCAGTTTCATAGTTGCTGGTTTTAACAAAGGCAGTTTCATAATTGCTGATTTTCCTAAATTGGTAATTTTCTTTGAAGAAGTTTTATAGGTACAGTAATGGCAGAATTATGATTTCTCTTTAGGTCTGAGACTTTTGGAAGTCATTAAGTGCATGAAAAGACATTGTTGAGATATCTTTAGATCTGAGATATTTGGGAGTCTTTTAATGCATAAAAGGACACTCCTTGGGCATTATAAATATGAAGCATGGAGTGTAATTGTTTTAATATGCTCTTTGCAATCTATTCTTTCACAAAAAGAAAACTAAGGAAGTTGTGCTATTGCCACTTCTAGATGGTTTTCACCACATTCGAGGGTGAAAGTTATTTTTTCTATTATCTTTTGCTTGGTTTTTTTATTGTCGTTCATAATTGTCTATTCTCTTGAAATATTTTGTAAGGACAAATCATGTTGCCTACAACATACTCTTCTAATGTGAAGTCTCTGAGCATTGTAAAAGCATTCAATACTATTGTTTGAAGTGAATCCAGGTAGAACAAGTTTATAATATTGCAAATTCTACACATTGCACATGAGAGTTCACTAACCATATTGGTATCAAAATTAATTCAAGACATCCTTTTGGGTATTTGGAATAGCTGTGGATTGATTTGTATGGGACTGGCATGATCAAACAAGGAAGAAGAGTTGCTACCTTGTGATGCAGAGATTTTTGTAAAGCTTTGATGTTGGGTTCACTTAGAACCTTGGCCGAACTGGACAAGCTATTGTTCCTAGTCTAGGTTCAGCCCTGGTTTGTAGATTTCGCTCGGGGCCAAACCCAAGGTGAGCATAGGAAGAACCCATTGGGTTCCCAAAAAAAGTGATTTGAAAAGAAAAAAGATTAAAAAAGAAACCCTAACTAACCCTAAAAATGACTTCTAAGTCACTAACAACACCAAAAATATAAAACAAAAGCATAAATACATTCCTATCTCTCATTCTTTACTTAAATTTTCTTTGTATTCAAACATTGTGCCCTTGCTATTCCTAGCAATATAATGATTGT
Source organism: Sequoiadendron giganteum (assembly GCA_007115665.2). Classification (NCBI taxonomy): domain Eukaryota; kingdom Viridiplantae; phylum Streptophyta; class Pinopsida; order Cupressales; family Cupressaceae; genus Sequoiadendron; species Sequoiadendron giganteum. The sequence goes on from CM021107.1 coordinate 465,133,517, forward strand.
ATTGATTTTCCATGTTCGGTTGCATTTGTTATAATAATATAATATAATTATAAACCATTATGACTTAGCTTTAACATTTGACAATTGCCATTGAATTATCAATTATCAGTCATGTTCTTAGTTTTGTATTTAATTTGATTTTTATTTTTTTCATTTTGTGTATACTATGGTTATTTATATATAATATATATTATACAGCCAAAACCAATTGTTACTTAGATTAAAAAAAATTAAAAAATTGCAAACTGCCTGTAGTCGGCCGAGAGTGTACTTGGTCGGCCGTGAGTCATAAGTAAATAAGATTTTAGTTAATATTAATAATACATGTACTTATGTTATGTACGTGTCATGTATGTTAGTTGTTCCTGACGAAGTAATTAGTTGTAATGAAGGGACGCAACGGTTGGTACCTCAACCACCGCCAACATACTATATGTACTTAAGAGTCATGTAGTCGGGAAACATCACGGTTCTACTATGCTATGCTATGTTCTGTCTGGAGACATTATGATGTAATTGCCGAATACTGAATAAAGAAATATATCTATGTCCTGTGCGATTGCCATGTGATTATTATATGCTGTCAATGTTATCTAATATTTCCGTTTACTCTGTACATCATTGTACCTGTAGTGAGTAAACACTGCCAAACCTGAATCTGAACCAGACCAGACAATATAGGTGTAAAAAAGTGGAATCAATTGTAAGAGATGAAAAATGAAAGTGAAGACAATCTTTCCAAGAGAGTAATTACATCAGAACAAGCATGGAAAGAATGATGAAGTCCTAGGATATGCTTACCAAACAAAGAGATCACAGCAAGGAACCGAGTATCCATGAATATGGTGATTCATACTCTAACCAAAAAATTGTGTAGAAGAAAAAATTCATGAAGGTGAAAAAGAAGTAATATATAGCATGGGCAAACACAACTGTATTGAAATGAAAAAGAAACCTGCAAACTGCCAAAAACCCGAATCTCAACTTGAACTGACAATATAGCTGTAAAAAGGTGGAATCTATATGAGAGATGACAAAAGAAAGTGAAGACAATCTTGCTGAAAGAGGAGTTACATTAGAAACAAGCATGCAAAGAGTGATGAAGTCTCAAGATACTCTTACCAAAGAAAAAGCTAACAGCTAGGAACCAAGCATTTGTAAATATGATAACTAATGCCCTAGCCAAAAAATTTGGCATAGGAGAAGAGCTTCATGAAGGCCAAAATGAAGAATTAATAGGTTAAGGGCAACTTTCAAAAGCTAACGTAAAATATATAAATACTCCTCTTAAAGTTCAAACAAAAGTTAACATTAATACTTTTGAAGGATGAATAAACCCGAGATTGATAGATAAATGGAAGTTTGATTTAGTGTGCATAATGTTAGCTAGATACAAAATATTTCTTTTGCATGTCTCAAAATGGAATGGCATACTCTGATTTGGTGAGAAATTTATCTAGCATTTTTTGAAAGAAGAAGAAGCCATTTGTAACTAGGTGGGATGAATTCAAAGAATATTTGTGTAAGAATTTTTATTCTTTGGGCATAAAATTGATAAGAAAAATAAGGGCTAGAATTGCAGGCAAGGGAGTGGCCAAAGTTTGTAGGATTATATCCCAAAATTCCTTGGACATCCCATGTTGATGGGCTTGGACTTGGAAGATGAAGACAAATTGATCAAATACATGGGAGGTCTCCATTCACACACTAGGAGAATTATATCTGACTTTGTAGAAGAATGCAAAATAATGGACGGTACATCTCAGAGTACTAAGAGAAAAATATTTAACGTGGAGCATACAAATATGGGCCAATTCAAATCAACTTCACAAAAAAATTATAGAAAAAGAAAAAGAAAAGCAGAAAATAAAGAAACAGAGGAAAGGAAGAGGCAAAAATATTAGTTGGCAATTGAAAGAGAAAATATTAAAATGATTCCTGCTAGCTTGTTGGGTTATTGATAATAGTTGTAGTTGATTGTTGGATAGTTTCAGTGTGAAAGATGAAGACAAATCAAGAACGCCTGATAGAATTTATGTAGGTCTTTCAAGAATATCAAAAGAATCTAACAACATTGTTAGAGCATTCTGAGTTGTTGGAGCCTCACTTATCAGTTGGGAAGAAAGAAGAATTTCTTCTTCATGATTTGCAGCCTACAGGTGAATCTAGGAAGAGCAAAAATGATCTCTGGAGAAAGAAACTTTGCTTTGTACGTAAAGAAGCTTGGGAACCCAGTCATAGGTGTTAGGATCAAGGACAGGAGCAAATTGTGGAAATGCCTCCTATGGTAAAAATAGGAGAAATGATAGAAACAAGAGAAAAATTAGAATCACAAAAGGACATTAAGGATATTCCAGCAGTAGAAGAAGAACATCTAATAGAAGAGGGACATCCCATAAATGCATGTGAAGTTAGTTTGAGTACCAAAAATGTCAAATCCGTTCATAAGGTACAAGAAAATGCTTTATTTCAAAAGACATGCGTGACCCAAGTCCAGAATAATTTTAATGGATTTGTAGCTGAAATGGATGGGAATCTCCTAGCAGCCACCTTGGCTACAAATTCAGATCCATTTGTATCATTGCATGAGTCTAGCATTCAGGAGAAGGAAAGGAAGTTAACACAAAATGGGCAAGCATAGTTGATGTTGTGAGGAACCTAGAAATGTGATGAATGGCTTATGAGGGCAAAGGAAGCCAATTGTTGGTTGCCCGAGCAAAACAACACCTACAAAAAATTAAAGGGGTTGCTCACATGGACCAAGAGAAGCAAGTCAGGAAAGAAATAGTGATGACATCAATAGAAGAAGGTAAACTTTTAGACCTTCCTCATGAAAGCTCTGAGTATGAAAAGAATGATTCCACTCAAGAGGCTTATGAGATGGAGTTCCACAACCATTGGAAGAATGGCTCAATACTGACTACAGAAGTGGAGTGGTTAAAATCAACTAAGGTTGATTTGGTGATTTTAGATGGTGTCCCTGTGTTGTGTCGAGCAATAGTAGATACTGGAATACCAGTTGTTTTTGTGACCAACTTGAGTTGGGATTTTATCTATGCAGAATATGTCATGGAAGTTGGTCATCTTCACCATTCCATTGTTTGGAAAATAGCAAAGAACGCTAATTTTCAAGATCTGGCAGGGGATTTGGCAAGGTTGTTGTCAGGGGCACAAACTCAAGTTATGCATGCTCATGATGAGCTCTCATTGCATAACTCACCTCTTGCGTTGAATTTGAATACACTTCTTGATCCAAGAAACACAGATGGTGACAATCATAGGATATGCGATCCAGGTGAAGCTCACCCATGGGAGTTCATAATGAATTGTTTTGAGTATCATGCTTATATGTTAATCTCTTTGATGCCCACGATCATATTTGATGGGGTTGCAAGTAACGTTTGCATTGAGACACTCTGGTATGAGATATTCTATTTTACAAAAGAGGAATTCAGCTCTTACAGGTATTGTAATGTAGTTCATCAGGATGGTGATTATTATAGACTGCAAGAAGAAAGAACTGCAGCTTTTGGTTGTATTAGAGTAGTGCAGTGCGAGCATGGCGAAGGATTTTGTAGGTTCATTTGGGATCCAGGTATTTGGCCATGGGCACTCAGGTACAGATTGCTTGGCGACAAGCAATCTCTAGGAAGGGAGGACTGTAATGTCCCCAATTTTTGACTAGCTATTTTATTCAATTGATTAAATATTATTTTGTTCTAAATTTATAATTGGGGCATTAATATTTAATTAATTATTTATTTACTAAAGTGACAATTTTTTAGAAAGCAATAAATATTATAAAAGTCACTTTATTAAACTAAAGGGAATCTTCTAGAAGTTGAGCTAAGCCTTTAAAAAGAGGTGAAAGCAAATCATTTGGCATCGTATGTGGAAAATTATTTTATTGGAAGAAATTTTGGAGAGAACTCTTCAAGGGCTTGAGGATGAAAACCCTCAGGTTTGAAGGATTAGATGAAAACCCAATTCCTTCCGCAGGCAGATTCACATCAGGGTTCGCATTTGAGCGTCATCGATTGTATATAAATTTATGACGTCTCATGCCGAGACAAATTTCCGGATATTTGGTTTATTTTTTGCATACGTCATCAGGATTCATAAATAACTATTAATGTAGCAGTGTTCTAGTATTACTCCTGCTATTGTCTCTGACAAAAATAATATTACAGGAGGATGTCGTACTTCACGAGGAGGCATTGAGGGAGGATGTGGTCATTAAAAGAGTCAGCGCCAGCATTGCTTGGAGAGCCATGAGCTTCTAGGAGACTATATTCTCCTTTTGGAAGATTTCTGGACTAATTCGCAGCCTTTAGGAAATGGTTCCATACATGTTTGGGGGTCTCTAGGGTGACATGGCATCACCTTTGCAGTCAAGGGAAGTCTTCACCAGCTTACAACTTCCACACCAGCTTTAACTTGCTACAGTAATTCCTACAAGGAGTTCCATATGGAATGATGTTGGCTTTGAAGAGTCAAAGGAGGATGAACCACAGACTTTGATGAGAGTATCAGGCCTGAATGAGGTGCCTGGTTGCTTGTTTACTGTCGCCGCCTTCATGTTTCCTATTTGCAGCCCCTAAAATCTGATCCCACTTTTATAAGGTAGTTCCGTACCATATTGTGCCTGCTGGAAGGTGACGTGGAGGTCAGCTCCTGTCAAGCTAGTCAAGGATTTAGGGAACATTTTATTTGAAGCATATTGGGCCATTAAAAAAATAATATAACATTCTCTCACTGACTGCCATACATCATTTATTGGCTTCTGTTCAAATATAAAGGAGTTGCTGCCATGGGATTAAGGATGACATACAAGCTAAAGGCCTGAAGTAAATATATATTCTGGGTTTCAGGTCAGCAAGTAATTATTCTGTGCATTGACATTCTATGCAACTGTTGAAACATTTTATAATATTTATTGTTCTGGAATATGGCATCAGCTCTATATGGACTGCGATAAATGGGTTATGCTATTTGCAATATCTATTGTATTGTTCTTATCAGTGTGGATAAACTTATATTACACTTGTATTGCAATAAATTATTTGCCATGCTTTGGAAAACAATCGGAAACAAATTCATATCAGCATTCAAGCAAACTGTTTGACAAAATGCTTGCATTGTCAAACTGGTTATAATTGCAAAAAATTCGATAAATCTCCAGTGGGGATTTTACAGTGTATCGATAGGTATTTTATAAGCTTTGTTTTTGTTTCTTTTATCACATTTTTACTTTTAACAGCTGTCCCTTTTTCACTTGGGTAAGGAGGTAATGGGGAGGGGTAGGGAAGAAGTATTATTTACCTGTATAAATAATATGTTATGTTGTATATCATAAGTTTTTATCAGGTTATGACTTTATGCTCTCTGATTTTACTATAAATTACTGATATCTGGTTTTGGCCTAAAGCGTTTCTAGATGCATTCTCAGCCTAGTTTTTGCATTGCCGTTTATTTACATAATTTCTGTAATTAAAGAAAAAAAGTTTTCTCACACTTTGTTAATGATCTGACTCTTAACATTTAGTAGTGCTTTGCTTTATAAGCTTGCTGTATCTTTTAATACAATGTATGTTTTCCTTTGTCATCTAGTGCTACTTCACATTTTAATCTTGCTGTATCTTTTAATACAACACACGTTTTCCTTTTTATCTTGTAGTCACCCATTTTAAGCCTACTGCGATTCATATGCCTGCAGCTGTATGTGGAATAGGTGTAGAAATTTAATTACATAATCATTCTTACATCTGGTGGAATGTAAATTTAGTAGTGCAGTGTTGCATTCTGAAATTCCAAACGTCCAAAATGGATTCTGTATACTTTCAAGTTTCAATAATCATTAAATTTTTGCTGCTTTTACCTACACTAATTCCTTTCTTTGTATCATTGCATATTTGTGGCCTGTGCATCCAGGTGCATTTGTTGAAGAATGTCTCCGATCAGTTGTTTGAAACAGGAAGAACTCCTCATGTCTCCCTGTACAAAGAATTGATCTGTCAAAACTTACAGGCCGGAGACTATGCTGAGACTTTGGCATATCTAACCAGAATGGCATATTCAAAATTGAATATAAGAAAAAGTGAATGGATAGAATTATTTGATAAAAATTCTGATCGTATCAGGAAAAACAATCTGCAAGGCTTATTAAATGAGTTGAGTAGTTCCAGTGGAGTATATGATCAGACTAATCTCTTTTTTAAAACTTTTACAAGCTCTCTTCAGCTTATGAATGAGCAATGGACACAAGAAGATTCTACAATCCAGATCAAAACCATTGCTACAACAAATTGAGAGTCAGTTTGAGAGTTGTAAAGAAAAGATCGAAGTTGATTTCTGGGAAGAGAAGATCTCGGATGATCTCTTGGGGAAACAAGATCCCAGTTTACTTCTATTAATTTAGGATTGCTAGTGCAGCTTTTCAAGCTGTAAGAGCGGCCCACAAGCCATATTTCTGTCTTGCAGGATTGGAGGAGTGGTGAATAGACTGTGTACAATAGATTTACAAGCTTAGTTGAAACTCTGTAGTAGGAACTTACTCATTTCTATTTACACGGATTGATGTATATCAAAGTACAATCATTTTTCTCAAATAAAATGAGGAAGAATCACTGAGAGGAGGTGGAGATGAATTGGCATGCAGAGGTAAGCATGATTCATTTCTGTTTAAGCAAGTTAGCTTCATTATAAGCATTTCATATAATTATAATTTATTTTTGTGTATTATATCAAATTTTGCTTGATTATAAGAAAATTAAAATCATTGATGTGTTCTTTATATCAATTCATTTTCAAATGCTCCATTCAGTGTTTGTCTCTTAAAGGTCCTTACAACTACATAGTCTAATTTCTCTATTTTCCTGTTGCAGCTTTCCTTTGCTTGCTACATTCTTTTTAATTTGACCTTGATACACTCCAATTTGTTGGGTATGTTTTGAAAGTACTGCTTGTAGTTCCATAATGTAATTATCTAAGGTTCATGGTTATGGATCCGGTAAGATCTGCATGCTTTTTGATGTGCAAATGCAGCTCCTGACTGTAGTAGTCTTTCTGCTATAAATTTTCTCTAATAGTGACTTCTGTTCTCGCTTTTCTTGCAAAGTTTCTGTATAAGTTTACTTTATTAATCAAAATGCCCGAAGGGTAGTACATTGGTAAGAAGCCATGAGGCAAAACAGTGAAGAAATTAAAGAGAGATAACTAGAAAGATTCAGAATATCCTCACAGAAGAATTGCATGCTATAGAGAAGACAATACACAATAACTGTCGAAATACTTGTGAGTGAAAACTCTTGCTTCATCCATCCTCCAATTATGTTCTCCGCTAGATTAAGAGGAAAAACAATGAGACCATTACTTCTTAAATGAGATTGCATAACAGTTGTGTACCCCTGATGAAAATTTGACTCAACAAATCTCACATCCACCATGTGCCTGGAGTCAGTAGTAACCTTCTAGATTTCAGTGATCAGTGTGTCACCTTTGTCCTGTACTCTTTGCCTTTTTGGAATAGTGTGCCATTCCAATTGGACACACTTGAAATCCTCACACAATTGCTTGAAGAGAAAACTACTGATAAATCTACATAGGAGAAGCTATGTTGACAGAATTTTAAATGCAGCTGAAAGAAGTAATGGCACACTTACAATATAACAAGAAAATTTGCCTCAGAAAACTCTTTGGTTAAAAAAACAGCAAAATTGGGCTCATTGTGTTAACTAATGTTCTTTTTTAGTGTTTTACTTTGTCTCTTTTAGGACAACACAAAACAAAACAATATCGAAGGTAAAATCTTACTTCAAATTATAAGTGGAAGCTCCCTTCTAAATAAAACTAAAACCCCTAAGCAAGAAAAATTAGTCTTTTTATTTCTCGAGTATGGGCACTTCTAGTCAAGATGAAAGAGTTTTGTGTCTTTTATCTTGAAAGCAAACAACCTACAACCAACAAACACTTAATCTTTTTAGCTAAAAAAAGATACTTGAAAGTGAGTACACACAAATTTTGAAATGGATTTAACAACAGATGTAACAAATTGAAAAGGAAACTGCATGCAAAGCTACAGCCATATTACTGAAATTTGCAATACAAAGCCTACAAGTTTCTATAAAAGTAATTTGATTTATCTAATCAACACTTACACAAGATCACACAAGAAGCTTGAACAACAATTCTAGCAACATGTGGGCTTAAAACTACCCCTTCATTTAAGTGCATAAAAACTTATAAGTGTATAAGTGCTTACAATTATGTTAAAAATAGTTCACTTACAATCCAAGTAAGTTCGAAATACAAAATTGTTCTAAAATACATAATCTAAAAGCAATGAAGTTTATGAATAGATTTTTAGATCTTCTAACTAATAATCTTTAAATAATAATAATAACTAAAAATAGGAAATCTAATGTAAGAATGACCCCCCAATGATTTTGATGGAACTCATTTGTTTTGATCATGATAAACCCTAAAAAACAACAAACTATAATGACCATTAACAAATCACCAAACAAATTTGGCAGGATGTGATTGATAAATTTCGAGGGTTGGTTTGTCATTGGGAACTCATTTGTTTTGATCGTGATAGACCCTAAAAAACAACAAACTATAATGACCATTAACAAATCACCAAACAAATTTGGCAGGATGTGATTGATAAATTTTGAGGGTTGGTTTGTCATTGGACCTATAGATGGCTATCTACGACTTGTAGAGTTACTCTGTTGAAGTTTGTGGTGCAGGCCCTTCCTATATACAGGTGCTTTGTGATGATTGCTCCCTCAAGCTTCATCAAAGATTTTGAGGGCCTCTATAGGTAGTTTCTTTGGTCGGATAATCTCCTTTCGAGGAAGTGGAGCTTAATCAAGTGGGAAGTTGTTTGTTGGCCAAAGTAGGATGGTGGGTTGGGATTGCGCAGGGCGGATTGGAATGGGCAAGCTTTGGCTGCTAAGTTGTACTGGAGATGGTGTTCATATTAGCATCAATATTGGGCCAAGATCCTTACCTTCAAGTACCTTGGGGAGGTGGATGGCACTGAGGTTCCTCGTTTTAGTCTTTTGGGGAAAGGTTCTATGGTTTGGGATACTCTCAAGAGGGTAGCTACGCTAGTTAAACAAGGCATGTTATGGATCTGCAACAGAGGTTCTGGTGCTCTTTTTTGGCATGACTCATGGGATGGTTTCTTGCCTATCCTCTCCTCACATCCTCGCTTGGGGGATTTATGTAGGATTTTTGTTCAGGCTGGTTGGAGCAGAGTGATGGATTTCAAAGCCCCTCAGGCTTTGGGGCAGACTATTGTTTACCAGTGGAAGGATATGCAGGAGTGGCCCCTGGATGCATCTTTGAAGGATAGGAGGGATTTTTCCTCCATTTTGGTTGATAGAGTCTGTTGTTCTCTTCTAAAGCAGGATGTGCTGGCTTGGGGTCCGAATCCAAAAGGGAAGTTCACTGTTGCTTTAGGTATCGTGTTTTGGATAGACAGGCCTTAGACAGTGCTAAGGTTCTTTGGTGGAAAAATATTTGGAATCAAATTCTTTTGGCCAAAATGCAATTTCTTTTCTTGGTTGGTGGTGTATGGCAGGTGCTTGACTTGGGATAACCTCTGTAAGCAGGGCTTCCAAGGTCCCTCAATATGTTTCCTATGTCTAAAAGAGGTTGAGATTGTTTCTCATCTTTTCTTTTAGTGCCCCTTTGCTAGAACTATTTGGCATTTTTGGTGGGGGGCCTAGAATTTGTAGTGCAAGAATCCTTCTTCTCTTGATGAGTTTTGGCGAAACATTGGACCCATTCCAGTGAAGACTTCGTTTCTGCACACAGTGTGGCCTATTGGTCCTAGTCTGATTATTTGGCACATTTGGTTGGAGCACAACTATAGGATCTTTTTGGATAAGAAGTTGGTGGTGGGTCAAGTTTAGTCTCGCATTCTTGGGGCTTTGTAGGAGACTTTGTATGCTAAATGTGATCTATTAGTCTTGGTGGATCCTAGAGATATTGGAGTGATTCATAATCTAGGGATTTATGTTGGTGGTACTGGAAGGCCCAAGATTAGGCGAAGCAGGTGTTCTAGAGGGAAGGTCTTCAGGAGAGGGTATTGGTTACCTCCTCCTACCGGAGTCTTGAAAATCAACACTAATAGGTCTACAAGGGGTAATCCTGGGCATGTTGGCGTTGGTGGGGTGGGTAGAGATAGTTTTGGGTTGGTTGTGTTCTTTTCAGAGTATAGGGGGCAACACTCTAATAACCTTATGGAGGCTTTGGCAATTCTTTTGGCTTTGAAAAGGGGATACGCCCTTGGCTAGAAAAGAATTATCTGTGAGTCATATTCTCAAGTGGTGGTAGACTTGATAAATAGACGACAGTTTGATGATGTTAGTTGGCAGCTTGCGTTGGTGGCTAAGCAAATCACCAGTCTTGGAGAATTACTTGATTCTATCACCTTCTCTCATATCCCTCGGGAATGGAATAAGGTGGTTGATGGATTGGCCAAATGGGCTTCTAAGAAGAATGGGACTTGGTTGGTGGATGATTGGGATAGTTTACCTGGGGATCTTGCTTAGGATTTGGAGGGTTTGGTTACAGAGGATATGAGATGTTGCATGAACACTTCTTGATTTCTTGTATGATGTTTCTTGGCCCTTTTGGGTTTCTTGCTGCTTTTATGCTTTGTATTGCTCTAGTTGATTAAAAAGTTTTTACCCTCTTTTTAAAAAAATAAATAAATCACCAAACAATGTTGATGACTTGTCTTCAGAGAAATATTTCAACCTTGTATCCTAATGTTTCAATTTATTAATTATTTGTTTTTATTTCTTTTGGCCTCATATTGGGAAATAAAGCATCTCATTTTGTATTGGCATTATTTGTCATGTGTCAAATATTTTGGGAAGCAAAGAGCATATATCATAGGGGAGTTGCATTGCAATCTTGACCAACTTATAATAATTCAAAAGATATTTTTGAATGGGTTGGATATGCCAAAATGGGGTGCCCAAAATTGGGAAGTTATTGTCATGTCCTCTTATTCGAAGCTATGAAAATAATTAAATAATAAAATTAAGTTGTCGAAAGTAGCTTTATATTAAAAAATGAATCATATTTTAATTATTTTAAAATGTCGATATAAGTGAATGATTAAAGTGTTGCTACTAGACACAAGGTCCTAAAGGTGACTACTAAAAGGACACTTTATTATTTTATAATTTTGAGGCAAAAATTAAATAAAATATTATTTTTCCTTGTAAAGTTATAAAAAGAGGTTTTGCCTCAAGAAAAGGGTTGCTTGCTCATTTTCTGAATTTCTTTCATAGTGGATAAATGTGAACTCTTTCTTCACACGGGGATGAAAACCTTGTGTAGTTCCACTCAAAAATTACCTTTGTGCTACAACGGATCCATATTTTTAGTTTTCAGTGTTATTGTGGTTTGAGAATTTTAGTTTTGGTTATGTGTTTGAGTTTTAGATTTAAATGATTAATTTCAAGTTTGTTGAAGATTTTTGAGTTTCAATATTGGTTTGTTGTTTTAGTTTATTAGATTTTCAATTTGTGGGCATATTGTAAAATCTCTTGATTTTATAGTTTTAGTGTGCATTTCCATTTGATGAAAATTTATTTGTGAAGATTTATAATATATTAATATGAAACAAAACTTTATTATATTGGTGTTAGTCAAATAATTTCCTTTGACTTCACAATTGTTTGTAAGTCTACAACTACTTATGAAGATTTTATTTATGGTTTAAAATTCATTGGGATTCTATTTGATAAGATCACAGAAACGGGACTCGGTGAGTCCCAAGTCAAGTCACCCTGGTCAAGTCTTAGGGGCTCGAACTCTGTCGAGTCCTGGCTGGACTCGCCAAGTCCAAGTGGGTCCCGTCAGTAGGACTCAACAAGCAGGTAGGGTTTGAAAAGTGCAAAAATCACATGAAATTTAAAGCTAAAACTTGTTTTTTTCCTACTTATTGTGAATGCAAAATGATGTACGCCATGAAGGTTTGTATGGTTTTGGAGGTCTTAATTTGGGCTTGGTGGTAGGGGCTCTACCTTGTATCATGATAGGGAGCGTGCCTAGGGCATTGCCCCAGGACCCCACGAGGGGCGTTGCCCCTCAACCCTATTGGGGGCACTGTCCCCAAACCCCCGCAAGGGGTGTTACCCCTTGACCCCACTGGGAGCACTGCCCATTGACCTCGCCGAGGGTGCTGCTCCCAGACCCCCACAAGAGGCGTTGCCCCTTGACCCCATTGGGGGTACTACCCCCAAACCCTCGCAAGGGGCACTGCCCCTTGACCCCATTGGGGGCGTTGCCCCCAAGCCCTCGCGAGGGGCACTGCCCCTAGACCCCCACAAAGGGCACTGCCCCTCAACCCCATAAGGGCAATTGCCCTGGAACTTGAGATTATGGTTGTTGCATCATCTAGGACCTATCTTAGACACATTTGTAGGAAGGATGCAGTATCCTTTGAGTCATAGACTTCTAGTTATTGTTTTGAATCTTTTGATATTTCATATTTGTTTGGAACATTTCATGTCATGGATTTCATATTCCATGAGTTTTGTATACATTTGAGTCTTTGACTATATATCTAAGTGTGTTATTTCCTTTAGCAGCTCAGCTACAATTTGTGTTTATACTTATATGATTGATGTATACTTGTGTTAGTGACGAGGACCTTGATTGGGTTGACCGGGTAGATAGAGAGGTTGAGGTTGTAACCATGGTTGAGGAGGAAGCTAGACCACGAGCAAACACATCCACAACTGATGTTGGTGAGGGTGGCATGGAGTCCCAAGCAAAGACTATGGGTGCAACTGCTACATCATCTAGGACCCACCTTAGATGCCTTTGTAGGAAGGATGCAGGCTCCTTTGAGCCATAGACTTGTAGTTATTGTTTTGATATTTCATATTTGTTTGGAACATTTGATTTCATGGATTTCATATTCCATGAGTTTTGTATACATTTGACTATATTCATATATCTAAGTGTGTTATTTCCTTCAGTAACTCAGCTACAATTTGCATACTTTATACTTATGTGATCGATGTATACTTGTGTATGTGATCAAAATTGCTTCTATTTAATGATGTCATTGTGTCTTTGAGGTTTATTTAATAAAGGGTGCTTGAAACAAGTTTTAAATCCTTAAAAATCTCTCAATTTCTAGGGTTTTTTCATTTTGTCGAGTTCGGGCGCCGAGTCTCAAGTCCTGAGTCAAGTCACCCTAGCCGAGTCTAAGTCTTGTAACTATGGTTAAGATTAATGTTATCTTTTTTATCATGTGCTTTTTGTGAACTCTTCTTGCCATCAATATAGGATAATCTCAGTTTTTTAGATCTTCATGCATAAAGTGCGACCACCCTTGGCTATTGGCTCCTAGAGTTGTATTCCATTTAAATATCAATGAATATATTGTAGCATAGACTTTGTTGTATTTGGTTCTCTTTTCCATTGATTGTCATTCAACAACTATGAATATTGTTATACATATGGATTGATATCGATCATTTCTATTAAACATTATCATTGTTGTTTAATTATTTCTGAATATTTTACAGATAATATTTTTTGTCTTATCGTCACACCTAGTGTACCAGACACGGTAAATGATAGGCATGACCTTTAGTTTGTTAGCGACACATGCTAGATTTGATAAACAATTATGCTAATGAATCATGTATATTCCTAAAGAATATTAAACATTGCATATGTTGGGACTTGTATAAGAATAGTCGCAACCTTTCTATTGTTGCTTTGGTTTTCACTATTAGCTATATTCATATTGGTATTATTTGTGATAATTTCATTGTTGAGTTGGAGATTGTAGCTTGAACCACTGAACAATATGCAATAAGTAGTTAATTTCAATGTTTGCATTTGTCGAGCAATCAAATTTGTAGTGGTTGTGATACTTCCAAGATTCTAGTATAATAATATGCAATTTATACTATACTATTTACCTTTAGCCTGCCATACAAGTAAGGTGAATTATAGTTTGGAAGAAGTAAAATATTGTTTATTTACTATTTTAGACATTTCATACAGTCTGCAACAACCATTCCATTGTGCATGAGTTGCTAATGTAAGAGTTGCTAATTTTTTGGAGAACTTCAGAGGAATCCATACAGTCAATTTGAGTTGTAACATTGTGTTTTAGAGATTATTTTGTTGTAGATACATCAACCACCTGAGTGCATAAAATTATTTCATTATGAGATTTTGCATCATATACTCTATCCATAATTAATGGATTTATATTGCAATATTCTTCTTTTGTTTGGTGCCTCTTTTGGGTAATTTTACCTTTATTGCAATTTAATAAAATGTCAATATTCAGAATGTTGGATTATTGTTTGACATAACACACATTTGGTTTCAAATTATTTGTTAATGCTTATTATTCATAATAATTAGTTGGATGGCTCACTGCCAAATCCTTTCTTTCATCATAAAAGATGTTGGTCAATTTATCCACTAGATCCATGTTAATTTCTTATCATTATCTACCAGCTTGGGGTGTATTAGAATAAGGTGATATAGTCTACTAGTTTGGCATTGACACATTTCTACTTGTATTTAGTCAATTTGGCTTGATCAAAATTTGTATATCAGTATTTTCAGTTTTTGCATTGATTGATTTTATAACCATTTTTATTGTAAATTGGCCAGCTAGTTGTTAATATCTTTTAGTGATCATAAAGAGTCAGGATTCAAGTGATTACAAAAATTTCTCGTGAATTTAAGTTAACGTCATACAAAGACATTACAATGGTATCATAGATGGCGGTCTTGCCAACTTATTTTTTATAGCTAATATTTTTCATACAAAACTATATTTTTTATGCATCCCATTGACAAAACAAATATATATTATCAAAGATAAATAAAAATATATATTTCTAAAAAAATTAGAAGTAGTTTTCATCTTCAAAAATTGAAACAACATAGTTACATTTGACTAATAGAGAGAAGAGAACTATGATAGAAGATTTAGGTGAAACTCAATTCTACAGACTTGTCTAAGGGAAATAATGCCTCACAAATATGTTGATTCAATTATTTCACACCATGCATAATAATATGAATGCGTCTAGAAATCAGAATAGTGAAGGGAGCAATTTAGAGGTCAACAATCACACTAACACTATCAACAACATTTAAAGACCCATTATTGATTCAAATGTTGGACCTTTCCAAACAACTTTCTTTTGTAGGATGGGAGTAATTCTTGAAGTGGAGGTTCAAAATCTAGTGATAGTGACATCTCTACTTACTATGTAGAATAAATAAATATTCTAGTTGAAATCCAAAATGAGATGTCACAAATCTCATGAATTTGAAAAAGTCAATAAATGGCCCAAAACTTGAACCAAGGCCACAAGCAAATTAGAGGGATTTTCAACATGCTTTGAAAAAGATGACACTTTTCACTTTTGATGGATCCAACAAGTGTACAACTTAAGCTTGGATATAGAAGTTGGACATTTATTTATCATTCAAACTAATGTTGGAAGATGAAGCCATTAAGTTTGCTTCTCTTCATTTTGAATGTGTAGTGCATGAATGGTGGTACCATGGGCTAATTACAAAAAGACACAAACTCATTAACTCCTATGAAGAATTCAACATAAGATTAATTGCAAGATTTGATAGAAAAGATCTTGAAGTGCATTTTCAAGAGTTGGTACGACTCAAACAATACAAAACTATGGAGAGTTATGTTGTATATTTTCAAAAACTTTTCATAATGATTCTTGTCATCATTGAGAGCAGATTGACTATACTTTTCATAGAAAGCTTATCTAAACCTTTTATGGATTTAGTTCAATCTTTTGATCCTTTATCCTTATAAGATGGTATAAAGATGAATCTCAATTTAAAGGCTGTAATAACCAAAAATAAGTTTAACTAGAAGACACCACCTCTAGAACAATCAAAGAAAACCTTTCAAAAAGAAGATTTTCATGTCCAACCTCAAAAGAGCCTCCCACCCAAAAAAAATAAAGAAGATGAATCCAAGAATTATCTTAAAAGGAAGAATTTGCATTTCCATTACAAAGAAGCTTGAGCACCAAGTCTTAGTTGTCTTGACAAGGTTAAAATACATTATATTGAGGTAGTTTCTAATGAGTAGAAAGAAATCAAGGAGCATGCAAGTTTAGCGAGGGGGCAAGAATCATATTTGAATCTTGAAGATGGTGACACCAAGAGTGGTACATCTCTCTCAAGTGCACCAACGTATTATCCATCCAGATTTCAAGGAATCTTATGTGGGTGTAGAATTATAACTCTCCTTAATAGTGGGGTTGCCCACAATTTCATCGATTAGGATTTAGTGGTCAAGAGAGAACTTTATTTTGAAGAGTTTGAGGGATTTGAGATCATAGTAGCTAACAAATTTATCATACCTTGTAAAAAGAAGATCAATAAGCTCAACATACTCATAGCTAAACATAAGATTTGTGATAATTTTTATGTTGTTAAGCAAGATTAATATACTTTTGTGAGTTTAGTGGTTATATTTACTTGGAGAAATTTTCCAAATTATGAAACCTTGAAGCTCAATTTTCAATCTAATGAGAATGGGGTGATATTGAAGGGAATTCCAAATATGCCACCTTACCAAATTTTAGAAAAAAGAATGGAAGTTTCCATCCACAAATTTCTTATCATAACCATGGGTAAGCAAGCTACTCCTCGTGTTCAAAGTCCCAAAGATGATTTTATTGTGAAATTAGTGGTTTGTCTATTGGACTAACATAGATTAGAAGACTTCCCCATGAGCATTGCCACCATTTTGAAATCTAGGAAGTGAAAACATAGATTCCTTGCATAGATTTCAATTTTTATCAAAGTGACATAGTAGAAACAAGATAGAACAAAGAAAATTATGGGGTAGTTTGTAGAAGCCTTGCAACAAATTTTTGAATAGTTAGCAAGGAAAATTGAGGATGTTATATTTGAAGGTGTTTTAGCTCAGTACATTAATTAAATGGACCCACAAACCTCCAATGTTGATTTGGGATCTTAGAACTACACTGACTTTCATCCAAGATTTTTCAAATGGATTGAGTCAACATTGCTTGTAGACAAGTAATCTTTGGGAAAGGTGAATTTCATGTCCCTTTTTCAAAACTATTAAAATAATTAAATAAATGAATTTTGTTGAGAAGTAACTTTATATTAAAATATGACTTATATTTAATTATTTAAAAAGGTCGATATAAGTGAATAAATATAGTGTTGTTGGACACGCAATCTTAAGTGAGTGTAAAAATGAAACTTCATTATTTTATAACTTTGAGAGAAAAGTAAAATAAAATAAAATAAATTATTTTCCCCAAAAAACTTATAAAGTTTTTGTAAGGAAACTTGCAATCATTTAATGACAATTTCCACATAACCCAAAAGTGATATTCATGCAAATAAGTACTTAGAATCCACATGCAAGAGAATAGACAACATACCCATCAAAGATGACAAGATATACCTTGGGAAAACCCTCAAGAGAGAAAAACCCAGCCTCCAAAAGCATCCATACTCCATCATATTAATCAACCATGAAGCAAATACAAGAGTTACAATGAACACTTTTGAAGCATCAAGCCCTCCAATGCATTCTCATGTGTCCAAACATGAATCCACACACCTCATGCCATGCTTCAAAAATGCACTCTCAAGAAGACTCAATAATGATAGCCAACCTAAACCACTACACATGTGTTTGCTTTTATAGACACAAACTCACACAAAATAAAACTAGTGGTAAGGTGAAACCATGTACCACAAAACAACTAACCCCTTATTTAATATTGGGTACTAAGACATCACATTATTTAATATTTACCCAATATTAAATTATTATCACATGTCTCCCACACATTAAATAATAATACTGTTGGCCTCCTCTAATGGTTCAATAACTAAGCCCTTAAAGCTATAACTTAGAGATTAGATATTTGCACCAAGTAGAGATTACCAGATGCATAAGAATTCATATAAGGTCTACTAAAAGATAATGGGTTTGGTGGCATACCTTGTTTTGGAGCCCATGGCCTTCTTTGTGCAATGTAGAAAACTTGATCATCATCACCCTCAATTGGTTTGAATTCTGGTGGAATTTGCTTGTTGTCAATGTTGGCTACCATTTTACATTTGCAGTCTTTCTTTTACTTGCAATGAGGACAATATTTTTCCAACATTGCCTTTGTCTCCTCATGTTTCTTCTTTGCTTCAAGTGTATCTAGCTGAGTAGCCATATTGTTTATGATATCCTGCTTGAAATCTGACAACAAATGAGTGATTTCCATCTTTGAAACTCCATTAATGGAGGATTTACCCATAGAAGATTGGTAACCTCTTCCTTTCTTTATAGCTGCCCTAGAGTAATTCTGACATATCTTCTTAATATCATCCCAGTGAACTTGGGTGATATCTCCTCCTCCTATCAAGTCTAGAGCATCAGCGCAATTTTCATTGATCCCTTTAAGGAAGAACAACTTTTGAGATTCTTCATTGAGTGCATGATGTAGGGATTTCTGCAGACAAAATAGGAACCTTGGAACATAGTCCTCCAAACTTTCATCATCCTTCTACTGCATCCTGAAGATATCATCTCCTATCATATCAGTGCCTCTATAGTATTCTTTATACTTCTCAAGAGACTTCTCCTTCATAACATCCCAAGTATTCACAATATTCCTACCTAAGCCCATAAACCATCTTAATGTAGCTTTCTTCAAGGTAGTAGGAAACAATTTAAGCCTATGAGAATTAGTAGTGTAATCATAGCTTCTACAGAGGACATCAAATTCAAACAAGAAAGTGTATGGGTCCTTTGTTACAAGCCCATGGAATTTAGGAAGAACTGAAGCAGGAATGTTCTTGAGGTTATCAACTTCATTTTGTTGAGGAATAGGGAATCGAAAGGTTGGTTGGTTAGGCCTATTTTGGGCAGCCATAATTGCTTGATGGATTATCAAAGCAAATGGATTCTCAATCAGGTTTTGGGCAGCTTGCTCTTCAGAGGAAGCTTCAGAACTAGTTAAGTTGGCAAATGCATCAGCAAAAGGATTTGCTTCTTCTTCTTCTTCGTCTCTTGGAAAATTTTGAAATTCAGCTAGTTGATTATCAGGATTAGGGTCAGTAGGAAGGAATCTCCCTAGAGCATATCTTCTCTTGCCCCTATGCATGTGGTATTAACTCAGTATCATCCAACTCACACAAATAATTGGTGAAAGAATAACGGATCATTACTTATTCTAATCAAGAGCATGCTAAAAACAAACTTCAGAGATACCAAAAACAAGAAAGAAACTAGAAATAACTCCAAAGAACTTCCTAGTTTGACACCACCCCCCGAAATGGCACCAAAAATGTTGGCCTCCTCTAATGGTTCAATAACTAAGCCCTTAAAGCTATAACTTAGAGATTATATATCAGCACCAAGTAGTTATCTTGCTCATCATGAAGGTTCATTTCATTATCAACCCAAGGACGTGAACTTGAAATGGGTCAGCATTGTCTATGCACTAGGACTCAATTGAAATCATCCTTGTCCTATCACTAAAGAGAAAATAGTACTGAAAGTGAAATACTTGAAAGGAATTAACATAAGTATTGAGCATAAATCAACAACTAAACTAAACTTAAATGAATTACATAAGTCTCAGTAAACAAAGAGGAAGTTACTATGTCTGTCTTGGCTGCAGGAACATACAACTGCTAAGACTATAACTAATTGTTGAACAAAAAATTAACTACTAAACCGAATGGATGGAATTCTCACCAAGTGGTCCCCCTTGAATGAGTCTTCCCAAAACTAACTCAAATGCAGCAAATTAAAGTATCATTTTATTCATTGAAAATATTGTTACATAATACCAGCAGCATGATTATATTCCTTGAAACTAAATATGAAAGTACAATATCAGAACATCCAAACTTGTGAAGAGGAATATCTGATCATTATTTATAGAAGGAAAACTTCTAACTAACTCTACCTAATTGGACAGTCGACTCCAACAGACTAGGAGGATGCCATTTATTGAAAGCATGAAAAAGAGGAAGGAGGTTATGCATGCACAAGATTTAGTCAAACCAGTCTTTCCTCAATGAGGATCTAGCATAACAACACCTCCTAAATCTACTCAACTAAGACACATGGTTATTTAAAGTTGAGTTATCACTTCCACACGAGCTAGAAGTTTCCAACCATTGACCTCTTCAATGTCCATCTCTATTTGACTCCTTCAACAACTGGGCAGCTGGCATGAACTTCTTCCACCTTGCAAGCTCCATTTATATCTACATCTTAATCTAAACTTGTATTATGACATTAGCGTGCACAAGACAATTGTATATCCATAATCACCTTAGAATAACATTCAATTACATGTAAAATTAATATAGATATTGTATGAGCATGAATTTGCACCCCTAACACAAATTCCCCTTTCACCCCTTAACACTTTAGAAAACCAAAGGTAGAGGGTTAATTCCATTTAAGCCCACTACCTGCATTCCACTTGGCGCCTTGTTTGTGTGTTGGTGGGGGCGTTTCTGTTGGAGACGCCCGCACAGCGCGCAGATGTCCCTGGCAGATTCCTACGGTTGGAGACTGCAGAGGCATTACATTTTTTATTGGAAGTCAAAGAGTAACATCCCTCTTCGACTGGCCGACCCGAATATGGTCGGTTTTCATATTCTCCTTCATAATCTTCACTCTCTCATCCATTCTCAAGTTTGGACAGAGTTTAGCAAGATATTGAATCCATACCTTCACATTTTCTCCACCATTTTCAAGCATTCACAAGCCTTGTAGCAGCACCCTTCAATCCATTGCAGCAATCCACTACTCCATCACTCCAACAAGGCGAGCACGGGACAGACGCCGCAGCAATAGAGGCTTGAGTCCCTCTCATTCTCTCCTCCACAAACCTTGAGTGCTTTGGACAGAGGTGGTAAGCTCCTCTAATCTCTCCTATTGTTTTTGATTGAGTAAGCACGTACTGCTTGAAGTGTGTTGTGTTTATGTAGCTTGTAGTTCTTTTCTTTATCTTTATTCCTATCATTCCAAACTTGGTTGTCTATGGAGGTGGAAACACCAAGATGGGGGTCTGACTGAGGCAAGCCCCTATACAGCCCCAACAATTTCTCCCTTTATTGCGTGCAGGTGGGGAGAGTTTGAAGCAAGCTGGTGAGGAGGACATTCTATGAGATCATCTTCGTCACCCTCTCGCTAACATACCTCTTTTATCACTTCCATATTTACTTTTCTCTCTTCTTAGTCTCGTTCTTTGCTTCCCAAAACTGTTAGACTCGACCATCAGTCCTTTCTCAAGATTCCAACCTCGTCTTTCTGGTTTTCTGGTTGTACGAACGCCAACGCACCTATGAGACGTCATCGCGTTGCGTTGTCGTCCCAGAACCATGCTTCTATCCTCAGACAGAGAGCTGCCTGAGATGCAGAGTTGACTCAAGAAAAGTGACCCATCTGGTCTTCCTGCAACTCCTAGGATCACAGAGTGATCGAAGGACATATAGTCCTCATCATTCTCATCCTTTTCATCCTAACCTTCCTTTGAATTGAGGTAAGTTAGGTCATCCTTTCAACTCTTGGCCTTTTGTGACCTGGGGTCTTGCAGTGGTTGGTCTCCCTCTCTTACATTTTTGGTGAACCCAACGTGAACCTTTTTGGTTCCATTTTGCGATATTGAAAGTTCGTTTCCTCATATCCTAGGAGTGTTGTGAGTTTCTCGCCTCGCAACCCAACTTACGACCCCTAGTAGGCGTAGTTGGAAGGTTCCAAAAGTATTGCGTAGTGAAATCTTAATTGGATCACTACTTTATCTCGTAAACCTTAGGAGGCTCTATAGAAGTACCATCTAGTGTGCATGATGGCCTCTTTCCTTAATCAACCTATTCCCTCTGCGCAGACTGAGTAGTGGTACTAGCATAACCTTCACCTCACAGGACCTATCGATGGGCTTTAATAGGGAACCATCTCCTCTTCACATTCCTGTAAGGATAAATGGGAACACTGTAGCAGGCGTTCTCATTGATCGAACATCGCAAGTGAATATTATAACTGAGGAGATCATGTTGATTAACTTCCTGCATAAAGATGGGTATGATGCACCTGAAAGTACCGTCTGCACACACGATGGACTTTTCATACCTCCTATAGGGAGTATTGTCCTATAAATCCTTGTTGGACCTAAATTTGTAAACCTTAAGTTTGACATCATCTTGAGGTTTGAACTCTTAAGAATGAAGCTAGGTATCCCCTGGCTAGTAGCTATGAACGCAGTTCCCTCAGTCATACACAAATATCTGAAGTTTTTTCATGGAGGTTTGGTACACGTTTTCCATGACACTAGCTATAGACCATCGGTTGCATGTGGTAGCTATACCTTGGATTACTTTTGGCCTACCTCTCTTGGTCCTCTCCCACCTAGGAAAGACCCCCTACACCGCACGTATCAAAACTATAAGAAGGGGCACACTAGGCTGAAAGTGAGATACCCTCCTTCACTTTATGCTATCTCGCATAGAGCTTGCTTAAAGGCTGACAATGACGTCGCCAAGGTGCGTAGAAGAGAAGAAGAGAAGCGGTCTCGAGACCCTCCTTCTTCCTCTTCCACTGTTCAGCCCAATGCTTCTTCTCGCCCTGTCATGGTACTGTCTATTTTTGTCTCGCATTTGTGAGTGAATCCCATGGTGCCCGCTTGGTGAAAGGCCAAGCATTCTGCATTTGAGCTTCTTGTCTTACCCACAAAGCCTAGGCTCGTTCGGTATGGAAGATAGAAGGCCCCCCGTGGGGAGTCCTCTTTGTCTCGACTTTCGTGGCCTCCTACTGTTCTTGTTCCTAAAATAGTAAATGGAAAGAGGCCCGTTGTCGAGGCATTAGAATCAATTCCTCCCACTGTTTATGAGCCTGCCCCTCCTCCCATTTAGGAGTCTACCCTTCCACTAGACACAGCCATGGAGGACACTTCCATGGCTAAGCAGGATCCTTTTGTCCCTTTGCAAGTTCTGGCTTCTGGTTCGAAGAGTCGTAGAAATCGTCTTGCGCACGAGCGTAAGCACCGACGAAAGGCTCTCCTAGCTAAGCAAGCCTCCTTACAGAAGGAGGAAAAGACCACATCTCCTGTTGTGTCCTCTTTCCCTCCTTCCATCTCTAAATCTCTTCTGGCTCCCGCTGTGAGCAATGGAGGACATAAGAAGAGGCAACCTTCTCCAAAAGGTGGCCCCAAATTGACTTGTTTTGTCTTAGTAATGGAACCAATCCTGACCTCCCTCGAGTTTGTCTCTACTCTCGAGTCTTTCAGTGAGCCTAGCGGTGAACCTCAGGTGAAAACTCCTTCATCCATCAAGGTGAAACATGGCACTCCTATTAAGTGCATGTTTAACTCAATGGACAAAGTCTCGACCCTGTCAGCGATCTTCGATAGGTCGTTGACACTAGACCCGCAAGAGCTAAGCAACAGAGACCTTACAGGTCCCTCTACCTTGGCCCTTGTTGTGGGAGGATTAGAAGCTCCTCCCCTTAACATTACGCCATTTCAAGCTCGTCATCCTTCCCCCTTCGATGATCTAGAGTGGGAAGCTGATGACCTCTTGGTCGACCAGTGTTAGGGAGAGATCCCCTTCTTGATCTTTAGATTAGATGTGTGTGTGTTGTGATGTTTTCCCCTGTGATCATGCTACATGTGCCTAGATGACCCTTGTCACCCCTGTTGGTGCGTGGATACAGGCGTGGTGTTTGTGTTGTAAACCTTCCTCTATATGTTTCATCATTCTTCCATGTTTTTGATTGACTTTCGGTAAATTGGGGACGATGCAAAGAGTTGGGTGCATTTAGGCTTGCTTTCCATGTTGACCCACTTTTTATTTTAGTTTGTCTTTCGTACATTCTTTCTGATCTGGTTGGGGATTGATGATCTTTCACCTCTTATTGCAGTTACCAAATATATATAAATAAAGGTCGATCCGACTCGGTGAAACCAGATCCCCCTGTGCCCTTTGCATGTGATCTATTTTCTTTACTTTTCACTTTATCTTTCTCTCATCTTTGCTTGAGTTGTCCCTTTCATGTGTGACAACGCCTCTTCTACATTACTTGGTCTTTAGAAAATGCATTTGTTGCCAAACGAATATTTTTTCAAAAACCCTTCACACACTTGTTAGAATTGCATTCTCAACTTGAAACCCTAGCAGAACATGTTTCCTTCATCATGGGTTCATAAAGAAAGGATTTGGAAATCCTCCTATAAAGTGGGAACAGTCTTAGTCTTCCCCTCGCATGAGCACATATCCTTCCTTTCGAATTCCTTGATGAAGTGAACATCTTTCAAAAGGATTCCTTGGTGACGAATAGATTCAAGAAGGAATACATTAAGCTTTTGAATAGTGTGTGCCTTGAGTGGACGCCTTCTTTTCACACTAGGTTCTCAAGGGACCTCTTCAAAAACTCTTAACAAGTTCTATGGCGTCTAGCTTGGGGGCAGCCCGACTAGACCTGTTTCACATCTTGACGTCTAGTGCGGGAGCAGCCTGACTAGGTCGTCTTCGCATCCTTATGTCTAGCTTGGGGGTAACCCGACTAGACCTTCACCTTTCAAACAGTGCATCCCTTGAGTGGACCCTCCTTCCTTTTGAAGGGTCCCCAAGGGAGACCCCTTTGAAAGTCTTACAACCTAGCGATGGTCTGCGTGATTGTCCGTTCACTGGCCTATGTGGCCACTTCCTGATGTATTCTATCTACGGGTAAACATGTCGCCATCTTTGACTCTACGGATTCCCCTTTGCTTGGTCTCCCTCATGTGAGAGTTCTTGGGGGATACCCTCCTTGCAGGTTTGCGGGTCTATAAGGCGCTTTTCTCGGTCTCCCTCATGTGAGAGTTCTTAGGGGATACCTTCTTTGCAGGTTTACGAGTCTGTAAGGCGCTTTTCTCAGTCTCCTCATGTGAGAGTTCTTGGGGGGTACCTTCCTTGTAGATCTGTGGGTCTGTAAGGTTCTTTTCTCGGTCTCCCTCATGTGAGAGTTCTTGGGGGATACCTTCCTTGTAGGTCTGCGGGTCTGTAAGGCGCTTTTCTCGGTCTCCCTCATGTGAAAGTTCTTGGGGGATACCTTCCTTGTAGTTCTGCGGGGTTGTAAGGTAATTTTCTTGGTTTCCTTCATGTGAGAGTTCTTGAAGGATACCCCCCTTGCAGGACCATGAGCCTTTGAGGCACTTTCGTACTTCAACTTTGTAGCTCCGCGGAACTATGAAATCCTTTCTCGCACTTCCAAGTTCGCCAGATCGTGTTCTGCTTCCTCGTCATTTCAAGTATACATCTCTTACTTTGTTACTTCCTTACTACTCTACTTTACCGAAGCACTTATTAGTACTCGTTCTTGATAAAGTGGGGGAAAAATGTTTGAGCGTGAATTTGCACCCCTAACACAAATTCCCCTTTCACCCCTTAACACTTTAGAAAACCAAAGGTGGAGGCTTAATTCCACTTAAGCCCACTGCCCGCATTCCACTTGGCGCCTTGTTTGTGTGTCAGTGGAGGTGTTTATGTCATGGATGCTCACGCGGCGCATAGACGTCTGCACGCCGTGCTTACATCCTTGGAAGATTCCTGCGGCTGGAGACTGCAGAGGCATTACATTTTCGATTGGAAGTCGAAGAGTAACGTCCCTCTTTGACTAGCCAACCCGAATATGGTCGTTTTTCACATTCTCCTTCATAATCTTCACTCTCTCATCCATTCTCAAGTTTGGACAGAGTTTTGCAAGATATTGAATCCATACCTTCACATTTTATCCACCATTTTCAAGCATTCACAAGCCTTGTAGCAGCACCCTTCACTCCATTGCAGCAATCCACTACTCCATCACTCCAACAAGGTGAGCACAGTACAAACACCGCGGAAACAGAGGCTTGAGTCCCTCTCGTTCTCTCCTCCACAAGCCTTGAGTGCTTTGGACAGAGGTGGTAATCTCCTCTAATCTCTCCTATTGTTTTCAATTAATTAATCACGTACTACTCAAAGTGTGTTGTGTTTACGTAGCTTGTAGTTCTTTTCTTTATCTTTATTCCTATCATTCCAAACTTGGTTGTCCATGGAGGTGGAAACACTAAGATAGGGGTCTCACTGAGGTGGGCCCCTATACAGCCCCAACAATTTCCCCCTTAATTGTGTGCAGATGGAGAGAGTTTGAAGCAAGCTGGCGAGGAGGACGTTCTACGAGATCATCTTCGTTACCCTCTCGGTAATATACCTCTTTTATCACTTCCATATTTACTTTTCTCTCTTCTTAGTCTCGTTCTTTGCTTCCCAAAATTGTTAGACTCAACCATCAGTCCTTTCTCAGGATTCCAACCTTATCTTTAAGGTTCTCTGGTCGTACGGATGCCAACGCACTTGTGAGACCTCAGTGTGTCGCGCTATCGTCCCAGAACCACGCTTTTGTCCTCAGACAGAGAGCTGCCTGAGATGCAGAGTTGACTCAAGAAAAGTGACCCGTCTAGTCTTCCTGCAATTCCTGGGATCACAGAGTGATCGAATGACATATAGTCCTCATCATTCTCATCCTTTTCATCCTAACCTTCCTTTGAACTGAGGTAAGTTAGGGCAGCCTTTCCGCTCTTGGCCTTTTGTGACCTGGGGTCTTGTAGTGGTTGGTCCCCCTCTCTTATAGATATATCACATAGCAGGTTAATACCATCAAAATTTACAGGGATAAGTTCATATCCAGAGTTCATAAGTTCAGTGAAATAACATAGAAATTATTAGTAACCAGGTGTTAAAACCCATAGTAATAATAATAGACATATGATAAATCCTATGAAAAATGAGTCATTATTTGGACTCATCAAATAAAATGTTACAATACAACATAAGTGGGTCCCCAAATAATTACCTAGTGTGATTAACAACACCACCAAGGTGTATCACAACTAATAATTATTTAATTACAATATTTTAATAAATCAACTTATGCAATGGTGTACAACACCATATATCAACATTCTCCCACTTGTTGTATACATTGCATAAGGGATCAATACATGAAATACATCATCATAGCCATACGCAAAACCACAAGAATCTCCAACATGCTCTCGTGCTCCATCAAAATACCTGCAATAAGAACAAAGTGACCATCATCTCAAGCAAGAACTCCTCTCATCCTCCAACGTGCCACCTATGAAAGAAAAGGAACATGCCAAGGTGAAGATTCACCAATCCATGAGCACAAACATCAAATCCAAGTGATAAAAAAGGCTCCAACCAAGTTGTTGTCAATTGAAAAATCCACACGATCATAAATAGCATCCACAACACATGCTAATACATCCATCCATCCATACCTCCAAGGTATCAATACATCAGTAAACTCATGCCAAGAACATATGCAACCTGTAAACTGCAACCACAAGCTCCCTATATAAAACTTGTCAATGATGAACATACATATCCAGGAACTCCCACTGCATAGGTAATGTCAAAGCATATCAAGTATACTAATCAACACTATATCAAGTTGTGATAAGTAAATCAAAACATGAAGTACCAAGAACAATTACAATGATTCACACATACAACCCAAAGAGCTACATAATCTCTCACAACACATTGCCACCATCCTCCCCAAACCATGAACATCCAAGAAGGAACCATGAAGAGAGAAAACCTATAAACCATAATGTCCTCCTACCAACAACTCAAAAGTGTATTGTTGTGTCAAGTATGATCTCCTAAAACAACTCCAAATGAAAAGCCTCAACAAAATCCATAACACTCAATCTCATAGATCAAGTATAACATATGAATCAATGTAACAGTGCCAAAATGGATGTAAGCCTCTCTAATCAAGAAGATCAAACTCAAGATAACCATCCCCAATACTGTAAATCCACCCATAAACCATCTCCTAACAATCCTCATCAAGAATGATATCATAAACTCAAATGCACAAGGAGATAGTTGTGCCATAACATCCCTTAAAATGAATCCTCCAAAGCTAACTATCCATAGCTCAAGATCCATATCTGTGAAAGATAAAGCATATAAACTCATGCTAAACCATCCTCAAATGAGTATCCATAATCAATCACCATGAATCAACTCAATCCCATGAGAATCAAAGCACAAAACATAGCACATCTGAAAGATATAATGGGAAAATATCTCTCAAATAATAACATGCCAAGTATACCAAGAGTGGGAAGGATAATGATCCTCCAAGATAACCAAGTAATCATGACTCACTCCAAGAACAATCTCCTCTAGCAGTCCATAATGAACTCACGTCCATAACTAGGTGAAAGCTCCTCGGTCTTCCTATTGAAACCTCCAAATAGTAATCGTCTCAAGAAAATGTCTCTAATCATAAGATAACTCCAACCATCACCTAAGTCTCCAAGTATCCATGAGTACTTGTAACTAATCAATCCATGCCAAACTCCAAATGCAAACTAGCACCATCATGAAGTAATCAAGCAAATGATCAATGTACCCAATACAAAAAGACCCACACACAATCAATGTCAAAGCTCCAATTATGAACCAGGAACATATCATGATGACATGGTTTATCCATATCCTCCTAGGAGATCACATGCACTATAACATACATATATACATCTTGGTCTCAAGAGAACAAGTATCATGCCAAACTCTAAACGTGTATCAAGAGTGAACCATGACATAATAGCAAACACTCTAAACCAAGAAAACATATTCCCAATATCATGAAGATAACCATACCAATGATACATCCACGTCACTTCCAACAACTACCACTAAATCATGATACAAGTTATACATGGCATCATGACTATAATCCTCTCCATGAAGATCATCCAGGTCTGCACACACTCAACTGCAATATCAGTAGCATACAAGTGAAACCAATATCTCCAAGCCAAGAAGAAAACATACAACCACCAAACCATCATAAACATATCCATCACCGCCAAACCATCACTATCAAAAACTCCCACTGAAAGTGTATAAGAAATGAATCTAACAAGCTATCATGACATTGTGATAACAATCTCCTAATGAAGACCAACCACTTGAGTGCCCTCACACAATCAAAGAACTCAAATGCAACATGAGCTCCTCAATAAGAAAGCAAAGTAAACCATGATCCTCATACCAAGAAGATACACCGCCACAACCTGAATCAAAATCCAATACAACACCACCAACAATGCACTTGCATAAACCATCATTACATGCCAAAGTCTCTAAAGCACAAAAAACATCCATAACACCATGATCACCACCAAATGTACCAACAACTAAACCCAACTATGTCCACATATCTACATAACATAGTCAACTACATAGGTCTCATATCATGACTGTGCCTGGTAATACCATCTCATCTCCTCATCATGACATCAAAACCAACAAACCAAGTGACTAAACCAAGCTACCAAAACAAAAAATGCATCAACATTGAAATATCTATGGGCATAGACAACCCATGCCCAAGTCATAGGTGCAACAAGTAAGTATAGACCGCCTACAATACTACACAACTTGTAGATACAAAAATGAAGCTTACAAATCCAACAAAACTAATAACCATGTCTAAAAAGAGAATAATTTGAGATGTATAACTGAGCATACAATGAATCCAACATCAAATCTCTAGATCTGAAAATCCATGAGCTCAAAGTATCACCATAGTAAAAAAATCCCATAAACAACTCAAGATAGAATATCAAAAAATAAATCATGTCAAAATAACTCCAAACTTGATCCACTATGTAGTGCTCTAAACAAGTTTTTCGTCAACTATTCGAAGTTCAAAATCCAACTTCGTATGCACTTGATATGACCTCTCGAAGATCAAAACGAGCACCTAACTTCCAGCTAGCAAAACACTATCAAAAACTGTAAAATATCAAAAAATCACTGGCACCATAGTGTAGAGCTCTGAGTTAGCTTTCCGACGACTCCAAAAAGTTGAAAAATGG
This sequence comes from Sequoiadendron giganteum, assembly GCA_007115665.2. NCBI lineage: Eukaryota > Viridiplantae > Streptophyta > Pinopsida > Cupressales > Cupressaceae > Sequoiadendron > Sequoiadendron giganteum. The sequence continues at coordinate 465,163,519 of CM021107.1, forward strand.
AGCACTTGGGCGAAAGTTATGCCCCTTAGAAGAAAAAGAATAGTTGGCACCTAAGGCAAAAAAAATTTAACCACCCTTGGTGGTTGGGTGGCAGCCCCATCCGGGTGGCGCTACTCATGCTGGTAGTGGACTCGAAATTATATTGCAATCTGTTTAAATTTATTTCCATTTAAAAAATTCCATCGGACCTCTTTAATAAATTTTCATTAGCATTTAAAATGGTAGATTTTAATATTGGGAAGATATTAAAAAAAAATTAAGTTTTATATAGCAATATTTAGTATTGCCAGTGGCAGTGCTTGGCAGGCTACTGACAGCAAAGTACTGTCAATCCGGACCTACCGACGACAGTACCTACCACTGCCAATCTGCAGGGTACGGCAGGGATGGGGGGCCGACCCCCCCACCATAATATATTTATTATTATTTTTTTAAAAATCAATCAAAACTTTTTTTTCCACGATTTAATAATGTGATTTTAAAAAAAATAAAATTGTAGGGTATTTTTAGTACTGACGGATTATCTCGACGGGGAAATTTTTTAATAATTTTTTTCTCTAAGTACAATATTGACGCTCATACAATCTAAAAATGGGTTTTTTACAAAAAAAAATTGTATTTTTCCACCTTCTCCAAAATAGGTCGAGTTATATATCAAAATTCGTTTCTCGATCAACCTGAATCCAACCATGAGGTCCATTTTTTCCTAGGAGGTCATTTGCAAAATTTCCCCCACAAAACCTCAATTTGAATGAACAACCAGGAAACCATTTTTTCCCTAATTTTTTTCACACCCCAAATTTGCAAACAACCCATCATAACAACAAACCCAAAACCCTTAGATCTGCAATAAACAGCCTGCAAAGCCCTCATATCTTTCCATGTCTTTCATTCTCTCATGCATTGCATAGATTCAAACTTCAAGCAATATTTTATCAATCTATGATTATAACAAAAAATCTTCAACCATGAAAGCTCTGATACCACTTGTAAAGAAACTTGCAACTATTTAATGATAATTTCCACATAACCCAAAAGATATATTCATGCAAATAAGTACTCAAAATCCACATGTAAAAGAATAGACAACTACCCATCAAAGATGGCATGAGATATACCCCGGAAAAATCCTCAAGAGGGGAAAACCCAACCTTCAAAAGCATCCATACTCCATCATATCAATCAGCCTTGAAGCAAATACAAGAGTTACTGTTATCACAGGGATTTGCACCCACATGCAAGGTTGAAAAGCTCTGCAATCCCATGTAACATTGGACTAATTCCAGGTTGTGGGTACCCTATACGTAACTAGACCTCTGGATTCTAGGTCGGATTCCTTTACGATATTCTAATGATTATGTGTAATTTGTTTGGAAAAGGAAATAAGGGCTTGAAATAAATGCATAAACTGGACCTAAAGATGAATGATGAAACACCTAAATGTAAATGATGTGCAAATTGATTCACAACTATTAATCATAAAAATTATTTTCACAACTCAAAATGGGCAATCTAATCACATAAGTATCTCATAAAAAGGCTTGATCATCTATCCTCTATGAAGGAAATGGTGTTTTCACAACCTGAAGGAAAGATAAACCTATTGCACAACCTATGACTTGTGACTAAAACTACTTTAGTGTACATGCATCCATGAATGACATAGAAATTTAAGGGTTTCAAGATTAAAACTCATTCAATTCGAATCCACCTCATTCAAAATATACAAGACACTCGAGAATGAGAAGGATAACACTTTATTTTAATAAAGATAGAAGGAAAACTTGTTATTAACAATATATCATAACCTGTATCTCTATGAAAATGAGTTACAAATCTTTCTCTCCGCAAAAATACATGAGGATAAAAGGCAAGAACTGCAGAAAAAAACTAAGCTTTTCCCAATATATACAAAGAATGATATCAAAGTGCATGAAAAGAGCATTGGCAATCTAACTGAAGTTGAAAATATCCTTCAAAAGCTTCTCTCACGAGCAAAAGAGAAAATGCCTAAAAATGGGGTCCACCAATGTTGCAAACTGGACTCGAATAATTGCAAACTCCTCCCATCAAATAGTTAGACTGATAGAGACCCCGAAATTGCATGGAAATGACCTCAATTTGACTCCAAAGTGTGTGGAAAGTATCTTCAGTTGCATTGGCAAAACGATCAGTTGACTCCATTCAGTCCTGAGTTCCACTCATGTCTTGGTTTTGCATGATTGAGAGGCAAAATTAACTGAAATAACAATTATTAAATCAAAACAACATGATTGACTTAACGATTGTTATGTGAGTTGACCTACCCCTATGTTCAATACATAACAAATATTAAAGCAATTATAATTAATTGCATTTAATAATTGTTATTTATAATTTTTTGTCAAATGATGATGCAAATATAGGGATTTTATTTTTAAAAAATTTTAAAAAATGATAATAATCCAAGACCACAACTTAAATAAAATTCAAAAAGGGCAGCCAAAAATTAGGACAAAATAAAACCCTAAAAGAAAAAACCAACCTGCAGCCCCTTTCTTCTATCTCATTTTACACTTTCACTTCATCTGTTGTTCTCAACCACCGCCATGCTAGGGTTTGAAAGTGGAGCAAAATGGGCGAGATTTTTGAAGCTAACTCGAGCCATTCATGCAGATTTACTTGTAGAAAAACTTGGATGATTTTTTCACTAGTCAAGCTATGTGTTTTCCTTTACTTCCTACAAATATGAAGCTCAAATCGAGCTCGATTAAAGCAAGATAATAATTTTTTTTGGTTCTTTTTCACTCTGGGCATAAACATCCTCATGGATGTTAATATTTTATGCATAAAGAAGAAGTTCTAAAAAACTTGTTACTTTCATTTATGATGGCCCTCTAAAACTTCTTGGCCACAATTTTTATTTTTATTTTGTACTCATAAGAAAATGTATTTCTCCATTTTGCAAAGATTTTTAGGCTCTTATGTCGCGGTTGTGTATAAATTTTTTATGTTTTCGAGGGTTTGTTTTCTTATAAACACTTGGGTTTTCTCTTTAAAGAGATATAGTAATTTTTCTCTATATGCATCTTTTATGCTTTGATCTCTTCATGGCCGTGAGGTAAGTTTCTCTGTGTTTCCATTTAAAACTCACCTTCAGCTTTTTACCTTTTGATTTTCTCTACTACAAGATATAGTAGAGATCTCTCTTCAACTTAGTATGATTATAACATAACAATGCTTGCCCATTCATCTCATCCATGACTAGGAACTCCTTTAAGACTGTCATAAACCCTTAAACAGCAGAATCGGGCAAAAATCTCCTAGTTGCGAACACTTGACAACGGATTTTAAATGTTTCAATATAATACTGTTTGTGCTCACCCAACCTTTAAATGTTGTCTTTTTACTATTCTTTGACCTTGTGTAGTTGGGATTTCAAGAAATGACACCTTACTTTGACAATGGACTATGGCTATACAAAGGTGAATTCCCTCTTATTGCAATATAGGCCTTTGGTCTTTATTGAATGTACAAAAGCATTAGATTGCTTTCTTTATTATAATGTTGGAACTGCACTGTCATTTCATGGTATTTATGAGGCATTTTCCAAAATTTATGACTGTTTAGTTTATATGAAGATCTCCTTCAGAGAAAAGATGACAATCTATCCTACTTTGATAAACGCTTGCACATTTCATAGTCATATGGTTGTTCTGTGAAAATTTGGTTGTCTCTATACATTTATATTGTAATGTTGTCTTTTCAACCTTCATGCATAGGTTGTTTCATTCCTCTTTAGCTTGACTAACCTCATGTATTTTAGAAATCCCTTGATAATCTTATAGAGATGACTAATACCTCACGATCTTTGAACAGTTTATACTTGCATTTTAAACTCCTGTAACCATCATTTATGACCATGACTTACCACTGATGGTTGATTGATTAAAGAAACACCTTAAATCTGCATCATCTCCTTACATTGGGTTTGTACTTGATCATGGTTATTGTTCCATTATTGATGATAGCTTATGCAATGACTGATTAGTAATTATTTTTGATATAATGTTGTCATATATGAATGTTGAATGAGAGGGTGTTCGCCTGATATGTCGGGATCAACCCTTGTGGGAGCCCATTTTACTCCACATATTTGATGAAAATTGATCACGAACATAATGAACCTGTTCCTGCACAATGAACAAACATGTTAGCAAAATAATTGAAGTTGAAAGCTTTCATTGAATTTTGTGCTCTCTGAAAATTTGTCATTTTGATGACATCCGATGTATGCTTGAATGAATGTAGATTACATCTGTGTTGGTAATGTAGGCATGAGGAAGGATTTGATTTATCATTTCTCTAACACCACTTTTTCAACAATCTTGCGGGAAACCATGGGGCTTGGAGCTAAAACAACCTGGAGGCACTGGAGACACAACAACTTGAAGACATCGAGTAAAAATGATTCGTCATTACAGGCAATGACGAATCACTCCCTTTCTCATGTTTACATTATATTCAGTTGTGTAGTTTACAACTTGATTTTGTATTCATTATTTGATTATGAAAATCAAATTAAGCTATTCCCACGGCTTGTGTGGGACTTTGGTTTTTACAATATGAATAAAGCAGCAAACATTATGCAATTTTGTAATTTTTTTGTTATAATTACTTGCATAATAATACTAAAAAATTCAAAAGTAATCAGTTTTGTTCAAGATCAATGAATACTTAGTAGAAAACTTTTATAATCACTTGTGTACCTTCAACGATGAATGCAATTCAGCTCTACCTGTTTTAAGTTGTAGCTAAAAATAGGTAACAATTACAATTCACACTTTTGAAGCATCAATCCCTCCAATGCATTCCCATGTGTCCAAGCATGAATCCACACATCCCATTCCATGCTTCACAAATGAACTCTCAAGAAGACACAATAATGATAGCCAAACCACTCAGCCAACCTAAACCACTACACATGTGTTTTCTTTTATAGACACAAGCTCACACAAAATACAACTAGTGGTAAGGTGAAACCATGTACCACAAAACCACTAACCCCTTATTTAATATTGGGTACTAAGACATGACATTATTTAATTTTTCCCCAATATTAAATTATTGTCACATGTCTTCCACACATTAAATAATAATACAATGTTACAATACAACATAAGTAGGTCCCCAAATAATTACCTGGTGTGATTAACAACACCACCAAGGTGTATCACAACTAAATAATTTTTTAATTACAATATTATAATAAATCAATTTATGCAATGGTGTACAACACCATATCCCAACAGTTTTGTCCCAAAAAAAGTTTGCTTGCTCATTTTATGAATTTCTTCCATATAGCTTTAATATGAGCACTTTCTTCACCTAATGACGAAAACCCTACAATATTATTTATTTTGAGAAAAAAACCCTCATAGACTCTTAATGCAGTTTCATACACGAATTGCCTTTGTGCTATAATTGATCCATATTTTCAGTTTTTAGTATTATTGTGGTTTGAGGATTCCAATTTTGATTGTGTTTTAGAGTTTTAGATTTGGATGATTGAATCAAGTGCATTAAGATTTATGGGTTTTAATATTGATTTGTGGTTTGGATTTATTGGATTTTTAATTTGTGAAGATATTGTAAAATCTCCAAATTTTATAATTTCAGTATATATTTTTTGTTTAATGAAAATTTATTTGTGAAGATTTATTATATATTAATATGAAACACAACTTTATTATATCTTTGTTTGTTTTATACTTTCCTTAACTTCATAATTGTAGTGTTTATAAGTCTACAACTATTTATTAAGATTATATTTATAGGTTAAATTTATTGAGATTCAATATTGTTAAGATTGGCTTTATTATCTTTTTTATCGTGCACTTTTGTGAACTCTTCTCATCCTCAATATAGGAGAATCCTAGTCTTCCAAATCGTCATGCATAAAGTGGGATCACCCTTGGCTACTATCTCCTAGAGTTGTATTCCATTTAAATATCAGTGGAAATACAATATCAACATTTTTGTATTTGGTCCTCTTTTCCATGGATTATCATTTATCAATAATGAATATTGTTATACAAATGGATCAACATTAGTCATTAATACTAAACATTATCATTGTTGTTATTTAATGAATATTTTTGTGCCTTGTTGTCACTCCTAGTGTACTGGATAGTATATGATAGGCATTAACCTCTAGCTTGTTAGTGACACATACTAGATTTGATAATAAAAAAATGCTAGTGAATCATGTATATTCTTGAAACATATTAAATGTTGAATTTTTTATGACTAGTATGAGGATAGTCATAATCTTTTTACTACCACTTTAGTTTTCAATATTGGCTGTATTTATATTGGTATTATTTTTTTGCCCCCTTTCTAATAGTCATATATGGTGCTAATTTCATTATCGAGTTTAATATTGTAACTTGAGTCACACAAAAAATTGTAATAAGAAATATATTTCAGCGTTAGTATTTGTTAAGAAATAAAATTTGTAGTATTTGTAATACTTCCAAGATTCTAGCATAATAATGTCCAATATATATAATACTATTTACCTTCAGCGTATTGTACAATTGAGGTGAATTATAATTTGGAAGAAGTAAAATGTTGTTTATTTACTATTTCATGCCTTTCATACAATCTGCAACAACAATCATCTCATTGTGCATGAGTTGTTAAAACTTTATGGAGAGCTTCAAAAGAAGCTATACAATCACTTCGAGCTATAACATTATGTTTTAGTGATTATTTTGTAACATATACATCAACCACCTAAGTGTACAACATCATTTCAAAGTGGAATTTTGCATCATTTACTCCAACCACAACCAATGGATTTATGTTGCAATATTCTTCTATTTGATGCATCTTTTGGGTAATTTTAAATTTTCTATATTTTATTTCTAGTTATTTGATGAAATGTCAACATTCAAAATGTTGGATTATTGTTTGATATAAGACTTGGAATTGGTTTTAGAAGATTTATTAATATTTATTATTCACAATTATAGCTAATTACTTGATGAAATGTCAACATTTAGAATGTTGGATTATTGTTTGATATAAGAATTGGATTTGGCTTTAGAAGATTTATTAATATTTATTATTCACAATTATAGCTAATTACTTGATGAAATGTCAACATTTAGAATGTTGGATTATTGTTTGATATAAGACTTGGATTTGGTTTTAGAAGATTTATTAATATTTATTATTCACAATTGTAGTTAATTGGATGGTCATTGTTAGTTAGAAGTAACATTTGATATTGTAAAAAAATTCTAGATGATTCATTGTCAAATCTTTTCTTTCATTATAAAAGATCATAGTTGATGTATCCCCTAGATCCATTTTAATTTCTTATCATTATTTATTAGCTTTGTGTATATTGAAAGTGAGTGATATAGTTGTCATTTTGGCATTGATGCATTTTCATGTGTATTAAAAAAAAATGGCTTCATTGAAATTTGCATATCACTATTTGTCATTTCAGAATTGACTAGTTCTAAGACTTTACTTCTATTGTAAATTGGTTGGCTATTATCCAATATATTTTAATTTAATTCCTTTGTATTCATTCTAGTCTTTGTACGCTCTCACCTTGTCCACATTGGGGACTTGGTGATTAGAAAGAGTTATGATTCAAGTAATTGCATTTTTTTGTGTGTGGATTTGAGCAAACTCATTGCAAGGAAATTACAATTACATATGATGGATTCTACGACAAGTAATGATAGTTGACAAGTAATAAGAACATATTCTAAAAATAGTCTAGAAGATTATGACTAACCTAGGTATTGGAATTTGTGTCATTTTTGAGTTCTACTTTTGAGCTCATAGCTTTGGAAAACCACTCTTGGCTTTTGGTTTGATATTTTTCTATTTTCTTGCTACTTGTGGATGGATTGTATGGTTATTTTTCAAGTGCTACATTATATTGTTGGAATTACTCAGCATTTACATAGTCATACTCCTATAGAGGCATAATTCACATTTTATATCATAACCATTGTTGTTAAATAATACAACTGATCTTTCTTTTGGAGTGGGATTTTTCTTTTCAAAGGGTTTTTCCCATGTAAGCCTTGTGTTATGGTATATTTAATTGTGGATTCTTTTTTATAATTGTAAAGATTAAACTTATTTGTGTATACCTCTCCTCATAAATTAGCATAGAAAGCTAATTATTCCACACTTCTAATTCCTTTCATCTGGTATCATAGTTTGATCACTGCATAATTTACGTGTGAGAGATAAGGTTTTTTGAACTAATCTTAGATTAAGTGGGAGCTCACATGAGAGGATATATTGATGCAAGAGAAATGACAAGCACATCAAGGATGGAGATGGATAAGTGCATTGACACTAACTTTGAACTTTGGAAGATTGAGATGAAGGATATGTTGTTAGATAGTGATATATGGGTTATAGTACATGAATCCAAACAACTCGCAATGAAATAAGAAAGTTGTGACATACTGGATAGAGAGCCTCATTAGGGTTTGATTGGTAGACTTCATGTTATTGAATATACATAAATATTTCATTGCAATAACTTTTGGAAGAAGTTAGGAAAGATGTATTAAGCTAAATCCTTGGTAAATAAACTTTTCTTGAGAAAGAAGTATACCCTCAGGATGGAGGATGGTGGTTCTATGGTTGAGCACCTAAATTCTTTCAATATAGTCATGACCTAGTTTCACTTTGTTGGAGTGGAAATGGAGAAGGATTTTTGCATGACACTTTTATGTTCTTTTCTAGATTCATGTGATCACTTGGTGGTGTAAATTAGTTGCATCATCACTTTTGGAGATGTAGAGAAAAAAATCCAAATTAGTTAAGGAGGCCCTATTTATTTGTGCAAGATTGAAAGAGAGAGGCAAGAAGGATGAAAAATATAAGTCTACTCAAATCTTGTGGGAGATCCAAATCTCTTGGGAAAACCTATGCTAAGGGCTGAAATATAAATGTGAATATTTTAGAAGAGATTGCAAGGAGAATAAAAAGAAAATGAAATTATTTATATGATGATGTAAGGCCCTACCTTGTGTGTGACTCGTTTTGCTCTATATTCTTATGTGCATTCCTATAACCAAACCATTAAATAGATTCAAGGTGATAAGTTAAGTGATTATGTGTTGATTATTTTATTAGTTCTAGTTGGGATTATGTGGTTATTGTTACCTCTTGGATGCAATAATTAACCCTATTTAAACATTTAGTATGTTATCATAGTAAACAATCCTTCTACTCACTAAATTGCTTTCTTGAAAATAACTCTCTATGTGCTTGTGTCAATTCCTCTAGAATTAGAGTTTCTTGTAAATTGAGTCACTGTTTGTTATTGCTTAACTCTATGGAAAGTGGAGGATGCATTTTGGATTGATGCATGTAGTTTTCATATTTAAAAACATGAAGAATGATAATAGTTTGATGCTACCCTATTCTCCAACTAGGGTTTAACCTGTTAGTGTAGGTTTTTTTAATATTATTTTTCCTACACATTATTAAGCATACCTTAGGTTATAGGAGATGTGGTTCATGTGAGGACACGTGGCATAATCCATCGATTACAAGTGTTGCTCCCACTCACACTTGGGTGGTTGAGTTTCACACCCTCTTTTGGCCTTATATGCCACCTCACAAAACCACTCATCTGTCTCTTTTTGAGTAGGTTATGCCACCTATTTGGCATTTTCCAAGTAGGCATAACTCCCACCTAATTTGGTTATTTGGGAGTTATTACCCCTCTTGGAATTATTTTCCCATATTCTACTATATATTCTGCACTCACCTCTCCCTCCTAACTAGTTCAGGTCTAGCTCCTATCTAGTCTAGATGAGTTCATATTAACTCAATCAATTCAAGGGAGAGTTGAGGCATATTGTATCATTTAGTGTGTGATACAACATCATTTTGTTATTGCACTATATTCCTGCATTCTATCTCTTGTTGCTCTCGTGTGGAAGGTTTATCTTGGTTTTGTAGGTGATCCTGGGTGCTCGAGTTCATCAATAACTCTTACATAACCCAATTGTTTATATATTTCATTAACAACATTAATATTGTGGATATGATAGTTATTGTGGATATCATCAACTATGCTATGTCAGCCATAAAGGTTATATTACATTATAATGATTTTATGTTTTGTATAAGCCATATCATCTTTGCCACTTATTACTACAGCTTGCCAATACTATGACAAATATTAATATTGATTATGTGCAACATAATTTCTATTATATATATAATTCTTGAATGCAAGTCCTTTTGTTACTTATTGTAATACAAGAGAGTATTTAAAAATACTAGCAAGTTCTTTTTGGGGATATCAATTAATATCAAGGTTATCATAATTAGTATATCCAATATGTACAATGTATATAGTAATATATCTCATCCTTGTGTATAGTTAATTATTCTCAAACATCTACTCATTGTTGAGTTAGTGGCGATATTTAGAATGGTCCAGTGAGATTAGTTTTATAGTAATTTGTTTCTTAATAAGGTCATGTGCCTCCATAAAGAAATAAATCCATCTATGTTGTATTCCAAGATTATTCTTTTCTTGATTTTTCCTTCACTATGCAAGATTCTAAACTCGCATTGTTGAATTAAACAAATTGATAAAATCAAACACTTTAATGATTTAGAATGAGCTTGAATATATTTTTATGGGTAGATTTGTGACAATGAAATTCTTGGGTTCATAATTAAATAATACAATATAAACTCTATAGCTGTGGTATGCGTAAGTTAGATTAAAAGGAGGAGAGAACTTAAATGCTATAAGTCTTGTCAGATAATTAGTTGGTGTAAAAGATCATGGAAAATATTGCCTTGAGCTTAAGAATCAAAGAGTTATCATGCGCTACAAATAACAAGAAAGATTATCAAATCATGCTTAAAGAAAATGGAAACGATTGAGGCATGCTGCTATAAATGCTCGAATAACTAAATAGCTGGGGGAATTAAGGGAAGACAGTATACTTGTCGCTTGTCTGGCTTTATCAACTAGAACTTCCATCAGTGAATCCGCAAAAATAAGTGCATTATGATGAGCTGCAAGTGCATTTAAGAGCCTTTAGGAATTTGATATATTTATCCTTGCCAGTGACTTAACTGCTGCTTTGACAGTGATACGTATCTTCTTGGGAAATCTTTTGAGGAGTGAGAAAAGATTTTTTCTAAAAGCAAAAAGTACACCATGTATTCATTGTTGAACGATTGAAACAACTATCATCTCGTAATTAATGTTTTGGATTGAAGGCTACAAAAAAATCCTGCCTCGAGCTCAAGAATCTTGGAGTTATAAAACTCTAATATTTTGAGATCTATCTTTTTATATAGATGGTGATGGAATTAACAGCGATAGGGGAGATGAGGGATTAAAATAAATTTCACCTAACACTCTGGTAGGCAGGCGAGGATCTTATCATCATGAAGAGAGGATACTAATTATCTAGCATTACTTGCTACTTGCAGCAACTTTCAAGTCCCCAAATTGTAGGATTGCCTTGGCGGTTAAGAGATAAGGGACCTGCATGATAATGTTTTAAAAAATAATAATAATAAGAGAGAATTGGGAGGAATTTTTGCTCTCAATCAAAAAGAGAGGGATTGCTTGTTTGGGAGTTCATAAAAAGTAACACTTCGTTCAGTTAAGGGAAGGAAAATCTATGTGTATTGCAGTAGGAAGAATAACTTTAAAGGAATAAGAGAATGATAGAGGCTATGATTGAAAATGGTTCAGACTTAAACATGCTGGGGAGAACACCATATTGTTGATAGGAATCTAAATCTATAGACAGAAAAAGGATTGGATTGGTAGTTTATTTTAGCATTGAGGGGAGGCATGATATTATTTAGAGATAGGAAATGGTGGATAAGAATTCTTGCTGTAGGCAGAAGTTGTAGATTTGCAGATAGGGTTTCCGCAAGAGGAGATCATTGCAATAGTTTTCTATGCTTACCTAGCCAACTACCCTACCTCTTTGTCTCTCCATTCTACAAATTTTACCAGAAAAGCATTGCAACAGGGTTTGCATTTTCATATATTTTGAGGAAATAGAGGAGGCCAATCCCGAGAGGTAGTAGAAAATCCTATTCTATGTTTATTGGCTATGGAAAATGCAAGGCTACAGAGTGCCTGCAAATAATTTCTTGTGATGTACGAGCACTGGAACTGGATGTGAGTTTCTTAATTTTGGACAATTAAGAATGGTTTGGGAATTCACAAATTCCTCTTAGTAACACAACCCAGCTTGGGAGATCGCTATACAAGTAAGTTAACTTATATTTATTCTCTCCTTACATGATACCCACGATTGGAGTGGTTTATTTATTTTAATACAACTCTTTGAACGCTTTATATTTGTGCATTGTAGTTGTCCCTTCTATGATCAATTTTTTTGATGAAAGATTAATGAGTGCAGAGCTGGGTAGTGTTAGAACTCAAGAGTCTTTGGACTCTTAATGTGTCATTGTGTATGGGAATTCATGAGAATAAATAAAATTGCGCTTTTGTTTGCTGAAAATCTTCCCAGCTCCTCTTAGGCCAAAAGTATTAACTAAAGAGTTAATGATAAAAGTCAATGCTGATATAGGTCTACCAACAGATGGACCACTAATAGCCCTATTTATTGTACAATAGATCACTTTTTTTTTAAAACTCATTATCTATAGGATAGATTCCTTCATAACAGTAATTTGATGGATAATAAATTCTTTCATAACAACAGTTTGTTTTTAGAGTAAAAGTTGCCACGTTTAAAACCACAAAATAGACATGTTCATTTAATAGATAATAACAAAACTATTTATTTTTTAAAGAAAGAAAGAAAGCAACCATAAATGAAGCCATAGAATCGATAGTTCAACATAATTGGTTTAAAATGAAATTACGAAAATAAGTCTTTATGTATATATTTTTAAATTAACTCATATGTGATTGAGATAAGAAGACACTGGTCGCTTTTGTGAGCTAAAATATGTGGGATCAGTTATCTATAAGATCTTATCAGAATAACATTAGAGAATAATATCGAAAGAAATATGTAATATTTGATTTTAAATGGCAATATAACAGATTATGCAGATGAATGTAGAAGTTCAAAACAAAGATATAAAATATGACTTTTAGTAAATTAAACATTAATTGATTATCATATTCACATTGTGGAATAAATGATAATCAAATTTAAGCAGGGATATCAATAATTTCCTGAGGATAGCATGATCAATTATTCTTTTCTAGGAACTGGTTTTACTGGGTATTATCTTATTCTATTCTATTTGATTTTCATATAAATGAAAATGGATTTCATTCTTATTGAATGAAACAGAAATGGATTAGATTTCTATTTATTTATTTATTTATTTTAAAAAGAAACAACTCAAAGTAGATGTGAGATTATGGTTTATTTTATTTTATTTTATTTTATTTTATATTATATATATAAAACTATTGGCCAATATCATGATTTTGGCAAGTTTTAAATATGTAAATTGATATTAAGTTTTTATAAATTAACATATTTAGATTCGGTATAATTGTTGCAAGTAATGGAATGGAGGTAGGAACATTAGAGTTTTCAAGAGTAATAAAAGTTATCAAAAAACCTTAGTTTGTAACTTCTTTTGCTAGATGTATGGAATTTGTGTCTTTATAAATCTTCTGAATATCTGTTAGTTTTACGTTAATTCTTCTTAGTATTCTTTATGCCTTGTGAAAATGGTTGCCCAAATATGAGTGTTTAATATATGCTCCATATCTTATTATTAAGCTTTTTGAGTATAGTTTAATTGGTCTATGAGTAATAAAATTGTGTATATTGAAATGAACTAAGTTTCTTTTATCAAGGCTGTTGTTTTAGGTAAACATAGTGGGCTATGTTGCAGAAAAATCTGCTCGCATGTGTTTAAGAACCTTATCAAACTGTTTTTGGGTTTTATTCTTTGTTGTTTTCCCTTTTCAGAACATATTGAAGTTTTAATTTTGGTTGAGGGACTTAAAAAAATAATGATTGTTTCAACCTGCAAATTTAATGTTATGATTCAATTTATATGATCTAATTACTCATGTTATTTTGTTTTGTTCTATTATTACAAAGGGATATGTGATAAAAGTATCAATTGATTATTATTTCCTTTAAGCTATAATCCACTATAGAATGCATTGGATTGTTTTATTGGTATCATGCATGTGAATAATTAAGTTAAATTGTGGTAAATCAACCTAGTTGTGCTTGAGGATTGTGTGCATCATCTTGCTTTTTGAAGAATTCCTGAGAGATCTTATACTTTTGTATATTCGTAATTTTTGACCTTGAACTATTGGTTTTCATTAAGGGTATGATTGAATTGTTAGATTATGTGTGAGTTGAGTTTAGATGTTATACATTTCTATCGACCAAATTAGTGTTGGTTCAAGTCTTGTGTTGACTATTCTATGCATTTACTAAACTATAGTGAGATCAATGATGAGTGGAACCGATATGTTAAAATCATTATTGACCAACCCGATTTTTGTGGAAGTTCAAAGTGTCGAACTATTGTGCCTCTGCGAATTATATACGTAGGCAAGGCCGTCTGAGACGAGCCCCCGAGGACTAGGTCTGGCCCCTAGGGTTTGTTCTCTTATTATTATATTTCAGAATTATCATTGTTATGTATTCTATTGGTTATCATGTGTCTGGTGTTATGTTTGTGATTGTGTAATACCCCTCCGTTTTGCTTCTAGTTCAAGTTGCTTTATGCTATGTTTGGTTGCAGTTACTTTGATACCGGATACATTTTGTTATGATGTGTTGATCGCTACTATTGAGTGACAACTATTATTGTGGGACGTAGTTATTTGATTATTGTTTCACATGCATTATGGATTAATGATGTTATAGAGTTAACATGAGATGTTATTATGAGATTACTGGATTATGATGGAAGTGTCAGTTTCAATGAGTGTATTGGTGAAGAGGACGGTTTCGCATCACTCGCTTGTGAGCGCCCTACAAATCCGTAATTTCTTCTTCACGGTGTGTATTATATGCTGGATATATTGTATGATGTTGTTTACTTGGTTGTAGGATTGCAGGTACATGACATCGACTCCACCTGGTTTCACAGGTTTGAGCGTGTCGATCCAACGGTTAAGTTGAATGGGAGATAGTAGCTAGGTAACATGTGTCAAGTTTACACGTCAGTCGTGTGTGTCGAGTCATTGTCTATCTCGTTTTAATGTTATTTAATTCTGAAGGATTATTGATTTGAAAATAGATATTTAGAATAATTGCATTTAAATCATGTTGATGGTTATTTATTTTAAATAATGCAATGTGGATAAAAGTTTATATTTAAATTAATTAATTATAGTTAAATTATTTAATTAATTAAATTTAATCCAAGAGGGTTGAATTTATTTATTAAATAATTTAATTAATTAATTAAACGTGATGCAAGATAATGAAAGGAAATAAAAGAATTAAAATTAATTTTGCAATTTAATTTAGACGTGTTGGAATTAAATTAGAAATTGTAATTAAATGTTTAATTGGGAAATTAGTTGCAACTTTGGAAATTAATTTATTATTTGAAATTGCATTTTAAATTGAAAGTGGGTTTTCGAAAAGTGAAATTGAAATTGAAATTGAAATTAAAATATATAATTTGCATGCAATGTGAATTAGGGTTGTAAAAATTGAAATATCTAATTTGCATGTAATGTGAATTAGGGTTGAATTAGGTATTTTTGATTTATAAGAATATATGTTTTAATTTTAGGGGAGCAGAAAGAGATTTAGAAAAAAATACATTTTTACAGCAGGGAAGAAATTTTGGAAAATTTGCACAAAAGTTTGAAGAAAGTTTTGATTGTAGAATTGATTGAAGGAAAGATTGTTTGCATTTGTTTGGTTTTGGATTGGATTCATTGGAGGATTGAAGAAAATTCAAGAAATCTTTGGAGAAGGCTTGCATCAGAAATTCATCTCTTCTTGTAGCTTCTTGTACCAGGTTTTCCTCTTTGTGTTTTATTGTTTTTCTTTAAAATAGTAATGATTAAAGATTTTTTTGTTAAATCTATTTTAGAAAATAAATTTGATATTAGAATAAAAGAATTAAACAAATATACAGTCTTTGCTTGTGAAAATTCTTGAGTGAAAATTGTGAAAACTTTAGTTGAATTTAAATTATTTGGGGAAATTGATTTTGTTGTTATTGAAATCAAACATAGAGATTGAACAATGCATTTAGAATGTTTTTAGAAAATGAAACCTTCTATTTATTATTAAAAAATGGATTTTAAAATCTGCAGTATAGTTATATTTTTTATGGTTAAATGGTCTGGTTGTGTCACCTATAACTTCACTTTCACAAACTGGGTTGTAAGAAAATTTAAAGGGTTTTTGCATTTTAAAATTTTCTTATCCCTATCAAAAAATCGCAAATACCCAGATTGTAGTTTTTGAGTTATACTTGAAACATAAGATTGCTATTAAGTTATTTTCCCATGGCTGCTTTGAAAATAAAATAATAATAAATTGATATTTATAAATATTAATATTTTATGTATTGTTATTATAATATTAAAATATTATTTAATAATATTTTATATTATAATTTATAATATTAAAATATTATATTTATTTGTATTATTTGAAATAAAATTTGTATATTAGATTAGTGGAATTAAAATTATAAACATATGGGGAAATTATTGTTTATTTTAAAATGGCATGTTAAAGTTTAATTAAAGGAGTTAAATATTTGATTTAAAGAATGCATAATTTAAAATTTAATTGTAGAATTTAAATTCATGTGTAAAAGGTCCAATTATTAATTTGATTTAATTGGAAAAATATATATATATATATATTGAAAAATTAATGATAAAGAATATTTTATTTTGAATAAATCAATTTGATATTTTGTAAAGAATAGAAGATATGTTAATGATTAAATATATTTAAATATATTAATTTATATTTAGTATATATATATTGAAGGTATATATCCATTTGAGAGAATAAATAATATTTTATCTTATTTTATTTTGTTGTTTGCAAATTGGGTATTATTAGTGTTCTAAAAGAAATGATTAGTATGCATAAAAAATGTATAGAGAAAGATATTTTTTTAATAGAAGTAATTACTTGATTTAAAAGAAAATATTTATTTTGTTAATATAATTGAAGAAAATATATTGAAATGTATATATATATCCATGAGTATTTTCAATCAGTATTTACCTTGTTTTATTTAAGTGCATGTAATTTAGCTTTGCATGAAGAGTTTAAAATATAAGTTTTGAATGTATGGTCAAAATTGATAAGGAAAAAGATATTTAAATATATTGAAGAATTATAGAAATATTTATATTTAAATGTTTGTTTTAATTAATGAGATTTAGTTAGAAACAATATGAATGCGTGGTCAAATAAATAAGCCAAAAGATATTTTTGTACATTGATGAAATTGTATGTTTTTAAATAGATAGTTGAAGAGACATAGACTCCAGATATAAAATTGAAAGGATTGTTTGCAATAGTGTTAGGTTGCATTAGAAGTAAATTTAGGAACTAACTATATTGAAAAAGGCAAATAGTTATTATGTTTTATTTAGTTCCATAGAGTAATCTAGTCATTGTGAATGGAATACTAAAGAATATATGTAATTAAATTTATTAATATATATATTTGGTGTCTATATAATATGGAGCATATATATATATATTAAGTGTAAAATTCATTATCGTATTTTTTTTTAATGAGATGCATGCAATATATTATTGAATAGAGATTTAAAAATGGATTGATTAGTGTATATGGAAAATGGATAAAGAAACAATATGTTATTATATTAAAGTGATTGAATGTTTTAAATAGAAAATTGAATGAGATGTAAGATTTGGTTAGAAAATGGAAAGAGTTTACTTGCATAGATTTGTGTCGATTTAAAAGTAAATTAAGAAGTTGTTTTATTGATGAGGCAATCAATTATGTGATTTATTAATTTCTATTTAGATTAATTGAATCATTGTGATTGGATTATGAAAGAGATATGGATTTGGCATATTCAAAAGTAGCATCTTCCTCATGATTATCTTAAAGGATTTAATTCTCTATATTCAGTAAAGGGAAGTAAGTTTAATTGTTTTAGATTTCCAATAATGAAAAGGGAAATAGAGGTTATGATTATTTTAGATGATCTAGTTATCGTGTCTTTGAATTTGTCAACACTACCTATTGAATGAGTATGGATTTAGGAAATCCAAATATTAGATTTGATTGATGACTTGAATGCTTTTATTGCTATGTCGTCAAGTTGCATTGTTGGTTTTGAGATTTAGTGTTAGTCCTAAATTAGAAGTCTTCCAGAAGAACTTAGAGGATAAGGGTTGTTGAATCTTTTGCCATCCAGTTGTTTTTCCTTGAGTAGTGCATGGCGTCTTTTCAGTTTTACCCGGTTTCCATGAACGGGGATGTATTTGTTTCCTCCTGTGAAAGGAGTGGACTATGTGTTGTTGCCTCCAAGATGTTTGGAGTGAGATCTTTTGTACCTCCTATGAAAGAAGTGGACTATGTGATTGTTGCCTCCAAAATGTTTGGAGTGAGTTTCTATTATTTGTATCCTTCTTGTGTTGGAGTGGATTATGATGCCTAGTTTGTATGCACTTTTGTTTCCCTTAGTGATTGGTTGTGAATGCGTTGTCCATTAGAAGAGTGGCTTTTGATAGGGGCCGCAGCCCAAAGTGGTAAATCGGGTAACCTTCAGAAGTGAGTTAATCAAGTGATAATTAAATTAATGTACTTAGATGATTAGGATGTAGTTCACACTAATCAAGATAATTTAATCCTCACTCATAGACACAAAGGCTTGTTTAGACTTGGGATGAGTGAGAAGGCCTGGAATGGCAAGATCAACTATCTTGTCCTTGCAAGAGGTAGTTGATTCCGCATGAGTGAGTATGAGTGTCGGGATTCAGTTGAGGCCACCAGGATTACTTGTGTCGGAGCCTATGAAGAATGCCCAGAGGAGATCTCATAACAAACCTTGCGATGACACTCTATCTAGGACAGCTGTTGTTAATTGTTTTATATGTATGGTTCTGTGAACATACTTGATCTACTTTATGTCTGGAAGCAATGTGACCTATGTCAGTGATGTTTTATTTGTACTTGTGTTGTACTTGAGTTGAACTGGATTTGTACTTATTGATGGTATTTATTTGGTTATGTCAGTTTGAGTCAGTATGAGTCTGCCTTTGGTTAGAGGTAGTAGAATCTTTGTCCATGTTACTTTGTTACTATCTCCTAGCATGGGGGGTGGGCCTTCGGGTACCACATTGGTAGGGTGGAACATGCACCAAAACCGTTGGGTCCCCATCAATCTTCTGTACTTGGTGGCGAGACATCCAAATGGACAGCTCGCGGTTCTTGTTGTAATTTCTTGCATTGTAATATTTCAGTTTGTATATGATACTTTATCCCTCTTTTGTAAGAGGTGGAGTTATGTAATTATAATACATTTGTACTAGTGTCTCATTCTAGGAATGAGTGATGTAACTATTGGATTAAGATAATGTTTATGAGATTGTATCTTGGTTGATTATCTTATTATGTTATGTGGTAATTCTTATGATCTATGATGTTTATTTCATAAAGTTCATAATGTTATGGTTATATGTAATATGTATGTGTGGGTTTAAGTAATCCTAACCTTGTAGCCTTAGAGGTTGTTGTTAATTATTAAGTGAATGTGTATGTTAAATACACTTTAAAAAAAAATTAGTTCGCTTATGACGTTAATTGCAACTTCCTTTAAAATTACTTGGAGGGGCATTACAGATTGTCTTGGAATTAGCTATACTATCTAAGTTTGCCTTAATGTTGTGGACTCAATGTCTCCCTTTGATTCCCCACCGTTGATTGTTTAAGCCACTTAGCTATCAAACTAAAATATTATAGTTTATAATTAGTTGAAAGTTGTACGCTTTCATGTAGTACATGTTTTGGTAGAAAACTTTGAGATTTTTACAAGCGTATGTGAACGAAATTTGAAATTAGTGTTTTGTTCTTAACTTTATTTTGGTGTAAAGTTTTGGGCATTACAGATGAGTTCAAAAAGTTTCTCAGGATTATACTTTTTTGTCATAGCCTTGGCAACAATGCATCATAAGGTGTGTGGTTGGTAGAATCTACAACTTATTTCACATGATCCCATATTGAGTTTGGCATTCAAATTACAAAGAATATGATGGTAGGAAGATGTGCCTTGGAGGTGAATATCACCTAAATTTTATTGTGTAAGAGTCTTGATCTAATTCCTTGATGGACGTGTGAAGGGTATCAATGGTGTAGTATATATCCTTGGCTTGACATAGAACCCATTGTTAATGATCAAATTTATTGATGTGGGTGTGTAGGTTATTTTATCTAAAGGAGTGATTAAGATTGTGCAAGGAGCTATGGTTCTTATTAAGGGTGTTCATGTGGGCACTTGATTTCAGCTAGATCCATCATAGTTCAATGCAATATTTATTTTATTCTTTTATTCAAGAGATATGTAGAATCTACCTCTTCATCATTAAAATCAATAAAAAAGAGTGTTCTATTTACTTCCAATTGTTGTTCTTTCTAAGTATCAAACAGAGTTATTTGTTCAAATACTAAGCTACCTATGAAGAAAACAATGTTATGTCACCTAAGAATGGGCCATCTAGGTGAAAATGGTCTAAGGACCTTGAAAAATAAAATATGCAAAGGAGTTAATTGATTGGGCTCTTGAGTTTGATTTTTGTGAACATTTAGTTTCATTTAGTTTTACTCAAGTTAGACTCACAAATATTATAAGGAGTTGGATCTAATTCATTTTTATGTATTTGGTTTTGTAAATGTTCCTTCTATTTCTAAATCTTTGTATTATGTATTTTTTATAGATGACTATTCTAGGATATGGGAGTACTTATTTAAAAATAATTCTAAAGTCTATAGTTGTTCTAGAGAGTTTAAGGCTCTTGTAGGAAATTAGATTGGTAAGAAGATTAATTTTTTTAGAACTAATAATGATAGTGATTTGTTTAATGGATTTACATAGATTCTATATAAGGAGCATGGGATAGAACAACATAAGGCAACTCCATATGCCCTTAATAGAATTTAGTTGTAGAGAGAATGAATAGGGCATTTATGGAGAGGGTTAGGAGTATGCTTAGTGGAGTTAATTCAAAGCATAATTTCTGGGTAGAAGTATTTTCTACAACTTGTTACTTGGTTAATAGGTATCCTACATCAACTCTTATGGACATGACTTTTATAGAGGCTTGAATAGGAAAAAAACCCTCATTAATTTGTTTTGTGTTTTTGGTTATGATATGTATTCTTATGTGCCTAAGAAGAAGCAATCCAAATTCAAGAATAGTGTAGTTAAGTGTATATTCATTGGTCATGATTGGTGTGAAAAGGTACAAGATTTTGGACTTTGTGACTAGTTTTTTTGGTACAATGGAAGTGTTTTATTCAAATATATTAAGCCCCATCCTATATTTTTTGTATCCAAGAGAGGATAAGGAAAATATGTGGCTCAACCACCCCTAAGATTGATAAATTTGAATGAAAATATCATGAAGGACATAAAGAGGAGGAGAGCTCAAATATAGTTGAACTAGATTTTTGAAGAGGAGGAAGAACCTTTGCCACAACTCTTGAGGGAGTCCACTTGAAACACAACATCCAAATAAGTATATTTCACCTAATTGGAGATGTATTTTTTCTTTGATTACTAATATAGGTATGCCTATAACTATGAAGGAGGTGATGGGTATGGATGATTTTGAGTTCTCGAGAGTGACTATGAATGAGAAGATGGTTCCATTGAAGAAAAATAATGCATGGGACTTAGTATCATTTTCTAATGGGCAAAAATATTTTTCTTGTAAATGGTTGTTGAAAAGGAATATTGGTTTAGATAGTAGTGTTGAGAAGTACAAGGTAAAGCTGGTTGCAAAAGGATATTTTTTAATTTAGAGGATATATTTTGGTAATATTTTTTCCTCGATTGCTAATCTAACATCCATTAGGTTCTTCTAACTTGTAGCAACAAGTTTTTAGATAGAATATATGGATTTGGAGACAATATTTTTTCTTAGTGAAATGGAGGAAGAGATCTACATGACATAGCCATAGTATTGCATTGAAAGAGGCAAAACAAATTTGGTTTGTAAGTTAAAAAAAATTGTATGCTCAAAAAATCTCTTAGGATGTGGTGCCATAAATTTGAGTCCTTTATTTTGGGTTTAGAATTTTTGAGATCCAAATTAGATCATTGCATTTATTTAATTTGGGTAGTGATCAATCCCTTGTTTTTTATACAATAAGCAGCATTTACAGGGTGTTGTACCCTTAACATAGAGATCCACAAGGTCAAAAAAGTTCAAGTCCAAGAAACATCATAAACTAAGCCAAAAAACCTTACACCGTAGACCAACAACAGGCTGACAAAAAACAGACAAAACACAGACTAACTAGCATTTTTCCAGTTCTTAGATAGGAGATTAACAACAAAATCCCCAACCCATTCCTAGCCATCATCATCATTCTTCTCGTCCATTTCATCCTTCATAACCACAAATAGGGTGCTAGTAACACAATGAACAAGCTTGACAGTGAAATGAGTCAAGCCACAAAATTTCTTGTCCATCTTATCCATTCTTTCAAGTAGCACACGGAGCTCCTCCCCATAATTCATAGTCTTCACAGTATCAGCATGCTCCACACCCACCGGGTAGTGATCAATTCCTTGTTATTGCATTTATGTTGACATGTTTTTTAGTAATAGCAATGATATGATTTGTGATTTGAAGTCTTAGTTTTTAATAAATTTTGAGATGAGATTGGGAGATAATAGATATATCTTAGGAATAGAGATCAAAATAGATAGTGAATATAAAAATTTGGATGGGCTAAAGAAAGTATACAATCTCAAGGTTAGAGAGATTCAACTTTACATCTTGTAGACTATTTTGTGTTCCTATTTCATGGGAGCTAAGTTATTTGTGGAGTTGTACATGATTTTTCTTGGTGAGATGGACTTGAATAATGCATTATGCTAGTGTTATCAAGAGTTTAACAATTTACATGGTCTATAGTATACCGGACATTCTTCAAGAATTCCTTAGGCATTTCATGGCTAATCCAAAATGAGTTCAATAGGATGTAGTTAAGAGGATATTTAGATATTTGTGGGGTACCTCCAAATAATCTATTTATTATCATGGTGATGTTGCAAGGGATCAAAACTAAGTGGACATTTTTTAATTCATGGGTTATATTGGGTAGGGTATGATGATAGCAAGAGATCCACTAGTAGTTATATTTTCACTTTTTTTAGTGGTGTTATTAGTTGAATGAGAAAGCGATAGGCTATGGTCACTTTGCCAATATAAAAGCTAAGTACATTGCATATAATGATGGTTGTAAGGAATACATTTGGCTTAAGATATTATGTTTAGATGTGGATCTAAGGAAGTATTATAGTTCTATGTGACAGTCAAAGTGTCACAGGTTTCATAAAAAACTTGACTTTTCATGTAAGCACATTGATATAAAGTTTCATTTTTTTGAGGTGTGGTAGAGGATGAGAGGGTGATGCTAACACTTTACATGTGTAGATGTATTGACAAATTTGGTGAGAACAAAGGCACTCTTGGGACCTAGCAATTAGATTTTAGTGTTGAAACTCCCCTTTTCTCTTTGGTAAGGTATTTGAAAAGTGAGAGAATGTTGGAAAGGGTGTCTCAAACTTGCAAACCAATGTTCTAATTTATTAATTATTTTCACCTCATATTAGGAAATGAGGTATCATCCTTTGTGTTGGAATTATTTACCATATGCTAGATATATTGAGAAGCATGTAAGGGTATGATTATAGGGTATTTCTATTGAAATATTGACCAAAATTATGACAATTTGAAAGGAATATTTGAATAGGTGTTGATAAAATTAATCTAGACTTACATATTGGTGATAATCCTATATAGGCATAGCTTGGATACTATATTGTAATCATTGTTTATAAACAACACAATTGGTCTTTCTTTTAAGTTGTGGGTTTTTTATTTCAGAAGTGTTTTCCCCTTGTAAGCATCATGTTATTGTATATTTTTGTGTCTATTATTTTCCATAATTATAAAGATTATTTTTACACATATCTCTCTTAATATATTAGTATAGGAAGTGTATTCTATACATCCGCTTCTTTTGAATTGCATCCATCTTCTTCTCATAAGCTAGTAACATTTAGTGTTTTCAAACCTTATGCATCTTCAATAGTGACTCATATCAATCTATCTTTGGCACAAGTAACTAATAAAGCTCCACTTACAAATGACTTAGGCTCTATAGAGAATTGAATTCAAACCTTGATTTCCTTGAACAAATCAACAATTTTGGTGATAAGAAAGCTTGAGTAGTAAAGCATGTGTCAATGGTGAGACATAATCTCTTCCATTGCATGTACATGTGGTGTATTATCACATCCATCACTATAAGTAAAGTATAAATATATAATATTTAATATATATATATATTAACTTTACCTATAATCTAACCTATTGACATTACCAAGATAGGGATTATAAATGAACCAAATAAAATAAAGAGGTCTTTGATAAAAGGGAAGAAAGCAATTGGTGAGTGACAAAAATTTAGCATTTAAGAAAGAAACATGGGTTATATATAACTTTTTAGTTCCAAATAAATGAGATAGATATAAAGGAAGACATGGAGAGGTTAAAGGAAAAGGGAGAAAAATTTAGAGTGAAGGAAGAAGGAAGAAAACCAAGAAATTCATGGCCCTTGTGTAGACAATTTGTTGTGATGGAAAGACATGACAACATTGTGAGGTGGGTTACACTCTAACAAAGACAATAGAGCATGGATTTTTTGAGTGGCCACCAGGAGAGGAGTTGATTCTAATGCTTACATCGAAAATATCTTCAAAATCATTTATAGAGTTCTACACACTCCTTTACCATTACTTTCTAAAAAATAGTATAATTCTAAAGCATTCATTCCTATGGCTAGAAAGGAGGCTTGAGAGAGAAAATTTGTAGGATCATGGTGCCCATAAAGGCATTATTGGGATGTAAAAAATATAAGTTCCTAGAAAACATATATTAATCATGTTATGAAGTTAGGTATTATGAATGTGTGAAAATTTATTTTATTTATTTTGTCAACTAGGTTGCTTGCCTAGTGCATGCCTTTATATATTTTCTTGTGCAAATTCTAGGAGTTATAGCTACAAATGCTAATTATATATACCAGCCCTCAAAACCATGATGAATATCCACACACTATTTCAATGCTAAGGAAAGAATTGAATTTCATGGTTATCAAGTATATAATTTAAGTGATTTCATACAAGAATTTTTTTTCTTGTAATGTTTAATACAAGACTCTAGAATATGGAAATAGATTTGTATGAAACTAAGCCAACCCTTGAAATCAACATTTAGTTAAAAAGGTCTTGAGAGAATGTTGGAATTGATTTCAAATAGAGCATTGACCTTCCTCCTAGTATGAAGTGGTAATTAGATCCACTGGATCTTTTAGTGTCCATAAAAATCTATCAAAACCTTATACCATATGCAATTCCCACACTTTTGTATGCCTTGAAATATTTTTCATCAATATTATATTTATAGCTATGTATTGTGGGATGCATAGGTCATGCTTATATATGTTGTAATGAGTGTTTACCAATGTCTCAACTTCACTATTTTCATTAACATATATAATTGTGATTTTTAAATATATTGAGTATTAAATTATTGTTGATTATGCATATTATTTTTAATATTTTTATATTCATAGATGATTTATATTAGAGGTGTTGAATTGATATCATGTTGTGATTTACACCACATTTAGGTGGATTATGTTTCTTTGACTATTATTATGTGAAGTAGGTACACTTAATGTTTCTTTGACTATTATTATGTGAAGTAGGTACACTTAATGTTTGATCTGAGTGTGCAAGTTTAAGGGTTTTCCCCAAATGTAGTTATATAATGGAGATGGTCATTTTTTGGTTAAAATTGTGAGCCAATCTCTATCTCACTCTATTTGAGTGCAAGATGAGTTTTGGAAATCCCTATGTGAACCTGAATTTGAATCAGTGGTAATTACGAAGTTTGCTCGTTTTGTAAACCCATAAAGTGTGTGTACGAGTCCTTTGCATGTGGTTTGATATTCTATTGCATTAATTTTAAGTATTTACTTTGAAATACATGTCTACTATGTCTGTAAAATGTTTATTTATTAAGGTTGATAAGGCCTATGATAGTTATGCATCTTTGATAGAATATATTTAATGAATTTAATTACCTTTGAATGAAAATATTTATTTTATTTTTCTTATAGATTAATTAAATTTAATTGATTTTAACTCCTATTTAATTGTGAAATATGAATTAGATTAAAATAGCTTGTTACTTTATTAAATGTAGTAGTGATTATAAATTGTTATAGAAATATTATTTTAAGAAAAAGGAAAAAAAAATGGAAACACATAAAGAAAAAATAGATTTGTATTTTTCCTTCGCTTTTGTATTTTTTGAAATTTTTTCTCCCAGGCCCTACTTTGCTCCATGGATAAAATGGAAACTTGGAAGGATGAAAGGGAAGATAAAATGATATTTTTGGATAGGAAATTGCTTGGCTTTGGCAAGAGAGTGTTTAATGTATCTACTTCCACTAGGATCCATCTTCTTGTGTATGTGTGTATTGGGAGGTATTTACTTTTTGAATTCTTTTATACAGATTTTCTCCATTGACATGCTCATATTAGGTGGTTACATATGGCATATTTAATATAGAAGAGAGATAGTTTGATTTCATAGCTTCAAATCATATTAATTAAATTATTTTTTTAATGTTCAAAATAGAGCTATGATTATGGGAAAATTTTACAAAATCCTCTTTTCTAGTTCTATTTGAAAAGTGTGCTAATTAGGCTAATTGGAAACAAAAGGGTATAATTAGAATTTTTTTATTTTTACTCTAGTAAAAAAATAAAAAATTAAAAGGGTTTGTTTGAATTTCCTTAATGAATAATTTTAGATATTTTATGGCTTTTCATGCTTGGAATTTTTGTTTTTTTTTTTAAGCCATAATGAAATGGTTTATTTTACAAGATGATTAGTCACCCTATATTTCAATATTTTGTATCTTTTGAGTATGTTGTTTATATATATTACCTTTTTTGTGTTGCATTAAAACTAGAAAGTTTGGCATGTAAAGACTTAGGATTGGACACAGATATAAGAAAGAAGTGGCTCTTGACATTTAATAGGATACAAAAGGTTCACATGTGCATAAATGAGTGGAGATTTTTTAATTAAGTGATAGCAAAACTTCATTGAGTAATAAAAATGATTATGTAGACATGGAAAATATATAGATTAGTCATATACACTTGATCATGATCTTACTAACACCAATTCTTCGTAAATCATCTTCTTTGTTGGTCATTTAATTAAATAATCTTTATTTAATTAAAATTCATCATATTTCATCTCTTAATTAAATAAATCAAATTTATCT
This sequence comes from Sequoiadendron giganteum, assembly GCA_007115665.2. Taxonomy (NCBI): domain Eukaryota; kingdom Viridiplantae; phylum Streptophyta; class Pinopsida; order Cupressales; family Cupressaceae; genus Sequoiadendron; species Sequoiadendron giganteum. The sequence goes on from CM021107.1 coordinate 465,191,128, forward strand.
AGTTAAGTCATCATCTTCTATTAATTAAATAAATCATTTTGTTTAGTTAATCTTATAGTCCCCCTTTTAATTAAATAATTCATTTTATTTAATTAATCTCTAAATTCATCTCATTTAAATTAAAAAAAATTATCTTTATTTGATTTAAAACTAACACCATTCTCTTTAATTAAATAAATTAAACTTTATTTAATTAAGTCTAAATTCATATTCCTCTCAACTTTGATTTAAATCAATCCAAAAATCTAAATCAAATTGTCACATCAACTAATCTCTTGATTAATCTTAATCCTAATCCATCAAGTCCTCTAGATTTTGCAACTTGCACAAATAAATTATTTTATTGATTTATTAAATCTCCTATTTTCTCTCAACATGGCATCAAAAAGGGAATATTCTTCAAATTCAAAAATCCCTCCAAAAGGGATGAGTACATCCAACAATGCATTAAAGGCCTCTTACATGTCCTTTGTCTTAAGCCAAGTGGCATTAACTTCATTTCTTTCTCCCTCCAACTTCTCATTTCACCAATTTCAAATTCAATGTAACTACATTTATTTGCACTTTCATCAAAATGTTCTCATTCCTCCTCCACTAGCATGTTGACAAGTGGCACTTTGTCATTGGATCATGTTTAGTCCCACATTCATCCCTTTTGCCTCTTTCTCCATCATTCTCTTCTATTTATAGAAGGCTCTCATTTGAATTTTGGATCCACAATCTTAGGCATTTTGATCCACAACTTCAAGCAACATTGTTATCTTCAAGTTTTGAGCAATCTTCATCCATCTTTATCCATTTTCATCCATTTTTCATATTGTCATAGCTAGGTTATGGAGAAATTTCACCAAGGAGCATCAAATCTTCACCATTGATCATCAAGCTTGCAAGGAATTGGGAAAGGACCATTTTCCACATCAAAAAGGCACCAATTCCTCCATGGGATTAAGAGTTTTATCATTTAAATAGGATTTAATAGCTTTTCTTATTGTGTTCTTCATATTATTTCTTGTTTTCATGCTTCAAATGGATTTCATGGGGAATGATGTTTCTAACTTGCATATTGGACTAATTGTGTGTTTGTTCTTTGTATTTGTGCAGGTCTAGGATCACCATTCACATTTTGGCGCTAGAAGGAGGGCAAATCTGAAGAATCTAACACATTTTTTTGAAAAATTTCATGGTTTTTGAAGTTTTTTATGTCTATAGGAAAATTGCACCGCTGCCTGTCAAACTCCATCACTATCAGTCCAGCGGCGCAATAGAGTGATGCTGACAAACTCCAAACTGTGTCACTGAGTCATTCTCGCCAAAGAAATTTGAATTTCAAACTCCGTCGCTGTCAAAACAGTGCCACATTTGTGCTCACTGGTTTTGCATAGTCCGTCGCTATCAGTCCTCAGCAGTGCTATATAGCATCCCTGACTTCCTTAAACTACATCGCAATTGTAGACTTCATCTTTAGAGTGGGATAAAAGGCAATTTTCAAATTAATTTTAACATGTGCTTTCTCATTTTGATTGCTTTTGGCTCCTAACTGGTTTTTGGCCTCTATTTTTGTACTATTAACCAGTTTTTGTAGGTTGGCTAGATCAAAAGTGAAGGAAGGAAATAAAGATAAATAATTCTCTATGGCATCATCATTTCATTGTATCAAGTGTTTTTAAACACTTTGGAGAGAAATTATAATCCCTTTTCTAAGGATTTGTCATCTTCATGCTTTTTAGGAGTCAATAATTTTTGTTTGGGCTTAAAAAGAACAAAACAAAGGGATTAAAAAGAACCATAGGCAACTTACTAGATTTTGTTTTGGACTTAACAATTGAACAAACAAAGCTCACACTTCAAAGTTGGTGCTTAAAAATAATTCATATTCTTTCTTTTGAAGGATTAAAATGAACATGTGTCTTTTATGTTTTGTAATTCCCTATCCAAAGTAATATCATTTAAAAAGACATATGCGCTTCTATTGCGCCTCACGACGATCTTGAGAATCAAAAGTTTTTTTTGTGATATTAAGTTGTATAAGTGATTACCTCCACACTTCAATTTGGATTCTTAAAATTGAACAAAATCTTGCTAGTGTGAGTGGAGTATATCGCGAATGTTCTCTCTTTGTTTCTCAACAAAGATTGATCAAACTACAGATGTACTTACTTTCTTTTATTTATCCTTAGAGGGCCCACCTGGTGGGAAAAATTAATCACCCCAGGGAATGACCCAACAGATAACACGCTAAAGCCAAGCAACTTCCAACCGGTATATAAGTGTGGGTACTTGAGGAAAGTTCAAGTATCATGAGGATTGTTCTGACAAGAAGGGAAACAATGGTCTCTTTCCATATGGATGATCCCCCATGAATGAAATGCCTATACTAGAACCTTTTGTTTAGAATGCCCAAATCCTTAAATCTATTTGTTGATGCAAGAACGGTCATTCTGAAGCCATCCCATATTTTTACGGCTCTCGGTAGAGATGAAAAGTATGTCATGGGAGTTTCATGGGTATTGATGCTTGCTAATCTAAGAAGTGTGTGTCGTGGAGGGGAGCCAGTGTGGTCAAAAATCTAATCATCTGGTAAGGGTAAGCATAGCTGGATTTATCCAAGTGGGAGCTCAACAAATATTGTCTCATTTTATCTTAGGACTTTGGAATCAAAATATTTTGCTTAGATCTAAAACGCTTGAAAACAAACATTCACCAAATCCTCAAAATTTAAAACCCTTTAGGGGGAGAAAATACCTTTAACAAATCCAAGTGCTCTTGCTTGCCCTAGGGATTTCATCCTTAGAGGCTTCTAAGCATTTGAATTCACATCACAATCTGCTCTTGCTAAAGTCAACAATAGGGAACTTTTTCCTTGATTTCCACATAATAAACTTTGTGGGATGAGAAGAAGTTAGGACATTAGACATCTAGTTTGAAAAACCTAATCAAGAATTTTTTGTGATAAAAGAAACTCTTTAAGAAAAGCTAAGAAACAATTGAACCCCACACATGTGCTCTTCCAAATGATTTCCCGAAAGATCAAAATCTGAAAAACCAAAGTCCAAAGGTCTTAGTCAAAGAGCTCACAAGAAACATTTGTTTATGCTTTACAAATTTAGAGAAAGATTGACCTTCAACTTGTACAAACGTGCATCAAGGAACAATCCTAATTTGTATGTATTTTATTACCAAAAGAATCCAAGTCTCTTTCAAAAGTTTGCATTTCTCACATAGGAAGTACAAGCATGTTCTTCAACACCAAGGTCTTGTAAACAAAGGTCTTTCTAGGTTCATTTAGGATCAAATCAATCGCTTTCATCCATCCCTCAAACATCAAATCCAAAAATCATCTCACCAACAACTCTTGGAAATTTTGAAAAAATCATTCATGCTAGACTTTTGGCAATTCCAAATCATCTTGTTTGATTAGATGTGTGTAGATGAATCCTTCTCCACATATTTAGTAAAATTATCAATCCTTTTGAACAAGTCTACCCCTTGATAACATCCAACATCTTGGGGTTTATAAGTTCATTATCCAAAATCCAAAGGCAAATCAAACCAAAATCATCTTGTTTGGCTAGGGGTGTATAGATGAATCCTTCTTTACACACTTAGTCAAATTATCATCTTGTGTACAAGTTTACTCTAGGACAACATCCAAACTCTTAGAGTTTATGAGTTCACTATCCAAAACAAATTCAATCAAGCCAAAGTCAAGATCAAATCAAACCAAACCAAACCAAACCAAAATCTAAAAAGTCTCAAAGTCTAGTATCTCCTTCAAAATTTCTCAAGAGTTCAATCATTCACATCATCCATCTTCCATTTATCTCATCGTCACACTTTGATCCTTAATCATCCTAGATTTTCTCTTTTGTGCCTAAAATTTAGATCAATCTAAAGAATTAGAGGTTCATCTCACACATTCTTGAAAATTGATCCCTATTTTATGGTGCAAACTAGATCGCAACACAAGAAGAACATGGAAACCAACAAAGAAACATCAACTTCAAGTGACTTGAGCCAAACCTCTCCCAAAATGAATCCCATTGGATCAAGCGATCCCCTAACCAGTATTCCTCTATCATCACAAAACCCTCAAGAGGAAGGTCAAGTGGAAGACATCACCAATAATATCTTAAGGATGACACAAGATGAAATCCTTGAAATGGTTCAAAATCCCAAAACTCACATAATTGTCAATACCATGATGAGGCTCAATCCCTCCCAATACATGCTTGAATTGGAAAAAGAAGGGGCTAAACTCCCTTTTGATTATGACGTAAGCACCATTGTGGAGAAGCCTCTTGGGATCATGCTCCCAATCTCATCCACACCTCCATTTCAAAGCATCTCGTTAATCACATCATCCATTGCCCCAAATCAACCAATTGTCAACAAGGGAAGCTCATTGCTTCATGCACTTCAAGCACATCCCCTTGTGAACAACCAAGATTTGGATGTGAATACCATACTGGGTCAATCTGTCTCGTTGAATCCATTACACCCATGCATTCTACTCATATTTCATGATCCCACCAATCCATCCTTTTTTCACACAACACCGGTATATCCTCTCAACACACAAACCTCTCTCCACATGACCTCACAAGGAGAAGGTGGGTTATTTGGACCAGGGGGAATCTTCAATCCCTCATCATCATCATCATTTTTACAAGGGAATACACCACCCATTTTTCGACCACTTCCACCTTTGCCATTAACATCCACACCACCCCTTGGGTTAGGCCTTCCCCCATTACCAACCATCAATCAACAAAATTCGAACAACCCTCCAATCATGAATCAAAACATCATATCAAATCCTCCCATCTTGCCATCGATATTGCAACAATAGGTGGCAACCATTCAAGCAACCCAAGTAATCAACACATCATCTACCACCCCCCAAATATCTCAAAACATGGTCTCCCAAGGACCAAGCATATCAATCACACCATCCACCACACAAAACCCAATTATCAATACAATGATACCTCTCATCACAACAGCCAACATTGTTCCTAATCCACCACCACCACCACCAAAACCCAACATGACAAACTCATTTAGCATCACGTTGCAAGCAGCTCAACAAGCCACCTATCAAAAACCACTTCAACAAATTCAAAATCAACAAGCTGCACAACTAGCTACCCAACAAGTGTAAGCACAATTAGTGGCACAACAAGCACAACAGGTTGCCTACGCTCAAGTTTTAATACAACAATAGCAAGCCGCCCAAGTTGTCCAAGCTATACAAGTAGCTCAAGCCACACAAGCCGCACAGGCCGCCCAGGTTGCACAAGCAGTCCAACAAGCACAGGCTCAAGCTCAAGCCCAATATCAAGCTCAGCAAGTGCAAGTGCAAGCTCAATACCAAGCACAACTACAAGTAACTCAACAATAATCATATCAACAAGCCCTGCAGCAATATCAAGTGCAATAGGAAGCATCCCAATTACTAGCCCAACAACAAACTTTGTTGACATAGTAGCAACAAGACCAACAACAAGTGTTGTTGGCACAACAACAACAAGACCAACAATAAGTGTTGTTGGCACAACAATAGATGTAGGCATATTAGCAAGCCTTAAGCGCACAACAGATCTTAAAACAAACTCCCACCAACATACCTAAAACTCTACCCATCACTCAAATGCCTCGACCACTTTAGAGCACATTCACTCCACCCCTTGATCTGCAAGATGACGTGACAACACAAATCAAATTTCTCTCAAAGTAAATGATTGATCTCCAATCAGGGAAAACAACAAAGACACCAAGCAATTTGTGCCCCTATCCTTTCGATAGGAGCTTGGAAATGGTACCATTCCCCAAAGGATTTGAAATCCCTAAATTCGATAAATATCGTGGGACGAGAAACACTGAAGATTACATCAAGGAATTCCAAGTACATTGCATGGAAGTCACATATGATGATACATATTTGATGTGGCTATTTCCTTGAAGTTTGGCTAGCCCTACTATGGAGTGGTTCTCTCATCTGCCTACTAGCATCAAAAGGTTCCAATAAATTATAGGTGCATTCATAAAGAACTACGCATTCAACATTGGCATGGATGTTAGCCTAGAGGAACTATTTGTGTTCAAACAAGGTAAGGGGGAATCATTCACTTCCTTCCTACAATGATGGCAATCCAAGGCCAATAGGAGCAAGTGGGCCATGTCGAAAGAGCAACAAATTTGCACCATCATTTGAAATATTGAGAAAACCTTGGCATTCCATCTAAAAATGTAGTGCATCACCACTTATGAACAATTGATCCCCAAGGCACTCAACATCAAATGAGCTCTTATTGCACAAGGGGGGACACCCACATATCTGAAACATCAAGACAACTGCCCTTCCACCAGCTATAACAAAAAACCTCGCACGTGGGAAAAAAAATAGGAACGTCACTAATGATGGTGTGTTTGATGCCAAGGTCATAATCAGTTCTCTGAAATAAATACCCAAACATATCAACAACCGCAAAATAACAATCGCAACAACACGCAAACCAATGGGATATCACAACAACCACCCAATAATCAAGTCAACAATCTGAATAATCAAGGGGGACCACCTCCACGAAACAAATATCCCCGCAAGATAAAGTTTTCAACCCTTGGGGAATCAGTCGAATCCGTCATGAAGAAACTGGTAAACAAAAATCTCATTAAAATCCCCACTTATGAGAATTATCAAGACCCCCAAGTGAAACCATCATGGTACAATGAAAACTACCTTTGTGATTTTCATAAAATCAAGGGGCACACAACAACCAATTGCATGAAGCTAAAAAAATTGATCCAAGACCTCATCGACGACAAGATCATAAATGTGGAATAGCTAGCTGGAAATCAAGACCTTAAGATCTACACGAATCAGATGTCGGATCATAACAAAGGAAAACAAAAGTATGCCAATGTGAACCATGTGTATGATCATTTTGTCACATCCCTAGATGAATGGGTCACTGTTGTTAGCATCAAGGGAGCCAAAGCTAATTGTGGAGTCACCACATGTAGTGGCAATGTCACCATTGTTGGGTCATCACAACCACCTACGGCATCCACCTCAACTATGAGATCTGCTCCTAATGGCTACAATGTCTTGGACCAACTAAAAATAACTCTCACTCATATCTCTATCATGGAGTTACTGAAGATCTCATCCACCCATAGATAAATCCTTGAGGAAGCATTGGCTCCATTTACCATCTCCGCCAATCTTGATACTGAATAATTCCAAGCTATAGTCGAAAACATTACCACCCCAAATCTCCTCAAAGTTTTTGATCAGGACTTCCCCACCCACCCATCTCACAATCATGCACTCCACCTTGAGGTCCCGGTTCATAAAAACAAAGTCAAAAGGGTCTTGGTGGATGGGGGTGTAGGTCTAAACATTTGTTCTCTCAAGCTCATAAAGAATTTTGGATTCTTTGAGGACTCCATTGAAAAAGTAAAGGGCATCACAATCAAAGCTTATGATGATCAAGAAAGAGTATCTCAAGGCACTATCCAACTCCCTATTCAAGTAGGGCCAGCCATTATGGAAACCACCTGCCAGGTCCTTGACCTTGATCTATCTTATAACATCCTCCTGCGGCATCCATGGATCCATGGGATGCAAGCAGTTGCATCAACCTTCCATTAGTGTGTCAAGTTCTCATACCAAAATAAAGAGGTCACAATCTATGGTGATCCTGAGCCCTTTGCTTACTACAAAAACTTGGAAGCAAAATACTATAAAATCCCCCAAGTCCTAAAGAATGATGAAGGCCCTTCAACTCCGTAAGTAGATCCAACTACCATTGCCTCCACTTCTAGGATAAAGACACCCGCCATTCCTAATATATCTGAAATCAAGGTCATTATCCAAGACAATGGGTGTGGGTACTACAAAATGAAGAAAAGTGCCTTTGTTCTAGGAGAGTTACCTCAATCTCTTAGGTCACATGGACAACCCCAACTAGCTAAAAAATCATCCCAAACTTTTAGGGAAAATCCTTCTAGATTTATATGTTGGGGGATCTAAGTTGGTAAATAGTAGATGAAAGAGACATATCAAGCTTTATATACCAAGATGAAAGGCATGTTCCTAATCTTCCCATAGATGAAAGTAGTAAAGGATTTCAAATGATGCTTGGTATGGGCTATAACAAAAATAAGAAGCTTGGATATAATGACAATGGTCTTCTAGTTCCTCTCATTCCTGAGATGTGTATGATAAATCTTGGCCTCAGATGCACCCCTTTGAAGGTAACCATACTTGGTAGAGGTTCCTCGATTAGAAAGTTCAAAACTCCCCCTCAACTATCAGCAACCACCCTTTAGTTACCTATATCCATGGGTCGAGTCATAGACAGCTTTACCTTTGACATAACTGATGTGTGTAGTAGTGATGAGGATCCCATAACTAACTTTCCAATACTTTTCAAAGATTCCTCCCTATTCATTATCAACACCTTATCTTTTGAGTCAGACCATCAAACCCATGAAATAAACCTAGTCTATCCCCAACTCATTGATTACAACCAACAAGGACCACCAATTCTGGACACATTCAAAAATGATGAGGCACTCTCAAAATTCATGGGATTATGGGATACGGTACCATTTGGAGACCACAAAGTTGGGTTCGACATCATATTGGATACACAAGCCTATTACAGGGAAACGATTGAATCCTTCAGTCGCAAAAGTGAAAAATTGAGAATAATCTCTAGGTCTTTGAGTGAAAACCACACTATGGCATTCTCTGACTTGAAAATAGTAAAATAAAGGACATATCCAATAGTGAAAACATTTTTGAGGCATCGAAGGATGAAGGATTCAATCTTCCTCTCAGTGCCATTCATCAGAAGAATTTAGCGATTCTGGAAGAACAGTACAATCCAGTTAATCTAGGAACAGAAGAACTACTACACATAACATTCTATGTCAAGTCACTTCTAACAGAAGAATAGGAACTCCTAGCTACATTCCTAAAAGAAAGAAAGATAAAATTGTGTGGACCTATGCCGACATGTCTGGGCTTGATCCAGAGGTTGTGGTTCATCACCTAGTTGTATATCCCAAAGAAAAGCCAGTAAGACAAAAGTTGTAAAAAATGCATCCCCAGATAGCATTGTTGGTCAAAATGGAATTATAGAAGCTCCTAGATGCAGGGTTCATACGGTCGATTGACTATCCAGAGTGGGTTTAAAATATTGTACCTATTTCAAAGCCCACTGGGGGCATTTATATCTGCATAGATTTCAGAGATTTAAACAAAGCATGTCCCAAAGATTATTTTCCACTTCCAAACATTGGCATGATCATGGATATGACGGTAGGACATGAAATGCTATCACTAATGGACGGCTTCTCAAGATACAATCAAATCATGATAGCCAAGAAAGACCAACAAAAAAAAAAACATTCACTTGTCCATGGGGGACATATTATTGGAAGATGATGTCGTTTGGGCTGAAAAATGTAGGAGCAACCTATCAGAGGGCCATGACACTAATATTTCATGATATGATCCATAAAACTGTGGAGGATTATGTGGATGATATATTGGCTAAATCAAAGAAACGATGTGATCACATATCAACTCTAAGCTCCATCTTTGACAGACTAGAAAAGTACAAGGTCCGACTCAATCCAAAGAAGTGTGTCTTCAGGGTACAATCAAGCAAGCTCCTAGGGTACATTATATCCACGAGAGGAATCAAGGTAGACCCTACCAAGGTAAAATCCATCCTCAAAATGGAGGCACCAAGGACATTAAAGCAGCTAAGGGGCTTATAAGGAAGACCCCAGTCCATCCGTCGATTCATAGCGCAACTAGCAGACAAGGTAATCCCATATTATCATATGCTCCACAAGGGGGTAGCATACAAATGGGATAGGAAATTTGACCAGGCATTCAACAAGATCAAGGAGTACTTGCTCATACCACCAGTTCTTATTGTACCAATTCTTAGCAAACCCCTGATCCTTTATATATCAGCAACAACAACGACCCTTGGTGCTCTCTTAGCACAACATGACGAAAATAGGAAGGAGAGATATATTTACTACATCAGCATGACCATGGTGGGACATGAGCTAAACTACACACCCATTGAGAAAGCTTATTTTTCAGTCGTGTTTGCAACATAGAAATTCAGACATTACATGTTAGCACACCAAATCAATCTCATTGAAAAAATAGACCCGCTCAAGTACTTGCTTTCCAAAGCAACTCTCACAGGATGAATGACAAAGTGGGTTATGATTTTGACAAAGCATGACATTAAGTATGTAGAACACAAGGCTATTAAAGGAAAATAAATTGCAAATCAACTGGCAGAATCACCAATATATGCAGAGAATCCACTTGTTTCAGAGTTCCCCGATGAATCAATCTTCAACCTTAGTGTAGAAAATCACTGGAAAATGTACTTTGATGGATCCTATACACAACACGGGTCAGGAGCGGGAATCTTCTTCATCACTCTGCAAGGGGATTGCATACCTAAATCATACAAGTTTTCATTCCCATGCACAAACAACATCGCAAAATATGAGGTTCTTGTCATAGGACTGAGAATTGCAATGTAGTGGTTGATCATGGCACTTAAGGTCTATGGAGACTCACAGCTGATAATAAACTAGGTAAATAATGAATATCAAACAATGGATAACAAGTTGACTCCATACAAGAAGTTGGTGGAAATCCTTAAGGAGTTCTTCATTGATATCACATTTGAACAACTACCAAGAGAAAATAACAGAGCAGCGTATGTCATGGCTACGATCGGATCACTCCTAGAGATCTCGTGCAACATCCCAAAGCAAGAATTCCTCATAAAGAAGCTTCTTGTACCATCATTCGAGGTACCAGAATCTGAATTTGTGTGTGAAATCATTGGTTCCAATGATCCCTGGTACCATGATATATACACTTACCTGAGAATAGGAGTCCTCCCCACCAACATAACCTTGAACCTCAAAAGAGACTTTATCAAAAATTCATCTTGTTTTGTCATCCTAGGAGATACCCTGTATCGTAGGAGCATTGAAGGGACCCTTTTGCGTTGCCTAAACATTGAGGAAGCCTTGAATTCTTTAACTGAGGTACATAACGACATTTGTGGTTCACATTAGAGTGGTATGACCTTGGCCAATAAATTGTTGAGGATGGGGTACTATTGACCTACAATGGAAAGAGAAGAACACAATTACATCAAAAGGTGTTTGTAGTGTCAGCAGCATGGGGACCTTATCCATGCACTAGCTCAGGAGCTCAACCCAATTATCACACCTTGGCCTTTTTCATAGTGGGGGCTCGATCTCGTTGGAAAAATCACCCCCACCTCGTCTAGTGGGCATAAATTTATCATCACTGCCATGAAGTACTTCATGAAGTGGGTGGAAACCATTCCCATGACCTATATCATAGGAAATCAGATATCCAAGTTCATCCTAAACTACCTTATTTGCTGATATGGTGTCCCTTAATCCATTATCTCAGATAATGGGACACCTTTCAAAAATCAAGATGTTCACGACCTATGCCAAAAGTTCAAAATCCAACATCGCTTTTCCACTCCATATTATCCCCAAGGCAACAGCCAAGAAAAAGCTATCAATAAGACCATCCTTAAAATCCTCAAGAAAATAGTCAATGATGTTGGTCATGACTAGCATTTATAGTTGAATCCAACCTTATGGGCCTATAGAACAATCATCCACACACCAATAGGTTCCACCCCCTTCTCTCAGGTCTATGGATCAGAAGCCATACTCCCCATTGAGATTGAACTCCCATCCTTGATAATATCATTGTGGAATCTCATCATAGATGAATACCGGGTATCACAGCTGAATGAGTTGTAACTACTAGATGAGTGGTGCATGGATTCCTTAAACCATTTTCAAGTCTACCAGAACCGTCTCAAGCAGAGCTACAATAAGAAGATTAGGAGTCGGACCTTCCAAGTCAGAGAGCAGGTATTGAAGTAGAATCAAAAAAATGTGTCAAATCCAAATAACAAGGGCAAGTTTGAACCCAACTGGCTAGGACCATTCATCATCACAGCAAGCTACAAGTCAAGGGCATATCAACTATCAACGCCCAAAGGGGAGCCTCTATAGGAGCCCGTGAATAGCTCCCATCTCAAAAAGTTTTATGCTTGATCTTTTAAGGGTAAAACCAAAAATACAAAAAAATATAAAATATAAAAATCCAAAAAAAATAGAAAAAGGATTGAATACGGTAAAGATAAAAATCATCCTCTAGTGAAAACCACTTTGGTGGCACTTTGGGCAAGTACCTTGGTGAAAACCTGGCAAACAGGTGCCTTGTGTAAATAAAGCACTCTCCATCCACCAGGATCTTCACGGCTTATTCTGCATGCTTTTCATCATCCATCGCATCCCATATCTCCTTTCGTCACTCATTCATGTTTGCATCATGGTTTGGTCCTGTGTTTGTATCATGTTCCACCCTAGTACTACTTGGCACATTCCTAAGGTTAGTTTGTCCTGCCCATATCGGAGTATTCCATCACATCACACTAGGGGCATGTTCTTTTACCTGTATTTGGATTGGATTCATGTATATCCTTGAAGTCTTCCTTAAAATCCTTCAAAAAATCCAAAAACATTCATAAAATCCAAAAAACCCAAAACATGTCAAAAATCTAAAAAACCAAAAATAGAGTCATATTGTCGAACTACATCGTCTCTAAGCTTGAACTAGGCAAGTTTGATCTTTGATCATCCCCCGAGACACATTAGGTTAGTCCTTTAGGAGTCCATCATAATAAGCTGACAAATCCATTTGTTCATATCTCATCAATAAATCAAGCTTGTGTCAGTTGAACTACGTGGTCTCTGCACGTATAACATAGGCAAGGCTAATTTTTTGATTAGCTCATGAGACCCCTAGGATAGGTCTTTAGGTTATTCTCTTGGTCAAAATCTCAGAAAACCCCAAAAACATTGGAAATTTTGAAAATCAAAATATTTGTAAAACATCTCAAAAATACCAAAAACAGCCTCAAAACATTTCAAAAAAACCAAAAACATTCAAAAAAACCCAAAAAATCATTTGTCTCATATCGCTTTCACCCGAAATAAACATCACTCATAATAAATCAATCATCACTTTCATCCCTTAGTAAAATAGTCAGAAGCAAGTATAGCAGGTTCAAAAGTGAAAACCCAATCGCCAATGTCTTAAGTCTAGGTCAGTAGGTAAATAAGTTAGTCAACTCAGAGTATCAATAGCCTATCATCCAATCAAATCCCAGCATCATCTAATAATATCATGTCCTAGGATGAATCCTTCCTACAATGGACATCAACATCAGGCATCACTGTAGTTTAGTCTTGGATAGCGGTATGAAGAACATTAGCTTGTTTGTTTACTTTATCTTTGTCTTTTGATTTATCTTATTTTTGTGCTCATTATGATGGCCTCTTGATGATCTCCAAACAAAATGGATTTAGAGAGAAAGGAATGGGGCAACGATCATTATCTTTTTATTTGTTGTGCTTGTTGGATATTCTTGTAATATAACCTCGTCATACGTACTTTGTTTGGGTGTAGGGAGGATGTTTCAGGGGTCTTGTTGACCACATAGGAAGGCTTGCCTTTCTATGTTTTGGTCTGAGATATTTGGAATATCTGAACTGCATTTTAGATAAGGTTTTGTATGTCAGGTGTGAACAAGAATACTCCTATATGATTATCGAGTCAAAGTCCATCACACTAGGTACAACGTCATTTTGGTTCTTTATACCTTGATGCATCGTACCTATGTGTATTATCAAACATAAGGTAAATGGCTCTTTTAAAATCTCAATTCCTAATAAGAAAATCATCATCATTAATAATGTAGGCTTTTTGGATCCTATTTTCATTATCCTATTTCTTATATCTTCTCTCTGTGCTAACATGATACCATGATAGTTAATCAAAAACATCACCAATGCATACATCTTGAACCTCTTTGTCGCGAGATTTGCCCTCAAATTGAACTTTTCACTCGATCTCTCGAGGGGGCAATGTACTAGTGTACTTCTTTCCATTGGGGCATCAAAAAAAGTCAAAAAAAAATTGAATTTTGATCTCGGCAAGGTTATTCTTTGAACCAACATAGCAGGTACATTGCTTCAAAGAGGGGCAAAATGTAGACACGGAAAATATACAAATTAATCCTATACACTTGACCTTGATCTTACTAACACCAGTTTGTCCTAAATCATCTTCTTTGGTGGTCATTTAATTAAATAATCTTTATTTAATTAAAATTTATCATATTTCATCTCTTAATTAAATAAATCAAATTTATCTCATTAATTCATCATCTTCTATTAATTAAATAAATCATTTTGTTTAGTTAATCCTATAGTGCCTCTTTTAATTAAATAATTCATTTTATTTAATTAATCTCAAAAGTCATCTCATTTAAATTAAATAAATTTATCTTTATTTGATTTAAAACTAACACCATTCTCTTTAATTAAATAAATTAAAATTTATTTAATTAATTCTAAATTCATATTCCTCTCAACTTTGATTTAAATCAATCCAAAAATCTAAATCAAATTGTCACATCAGCTAATCTCTTTTTAAATTAATCTTAATCCTAATCCATCAAATCCTCTAGATTTTGTAACTTGCACAAATAAATCATTTTATTGATTTATTAAATCTCCTATTTTCTCTCAACATGGCATCAAAAAGGGAATATTCTTCAAATTCAAAAATCCCTCCAAAAGGGATGAGTACATCCAACAATGCATTAAAGGCCTCTTACATGTCCTTTGTCTTGAGCCAAGTGGCATTAACTTCATTTCTTTCTCCCTCCAACTTGTCATTTCACCAATTTCAAATTCCACCTAACTACATTTATTTGCACATTCATCAAACTGTGCTCATTCCTCCTCCACTAGCATGTTGACAAGTGGCACCTTGCCATTGGATCATGTTTAGTCCCACATTCATCCCTTTTGCCTCTTTCTCCATCATTCTCTTCTATTTATAGAAGGCTCTCATTTGAATTTTGGATCCACAATCTTAGGTATTTTGATCCACAACTTCATGCAACATTGGTATCTTCAAGTTTTGAGAAATCTTCATCCATCTTTATCCATTTTCATCCATTTTTCATATTGTCATAGCTAGGTTATGGAGAAATTTCACCAAGGAGCATCAAATCTTCACCATTGATCATCAAGCTTGCAAGGAATTGGGAAAGGACCATTTTCCACATCAAAATGGCACCAATTCCCCATTGGATTGAGAGTTTGATCATTTAAATAGGATTTAATAGCTTTTCTTATTGTGTTCTTCATATTATTTCTTGTTTTCATGCTTCAAATGGATTTCATGAGGAATGATGTTTCTAACTTGCATATTGGACTAATTGTGTGCTTGTTTTTTGTATTTTTGCAGGTCTACGATCACCATTCACGGATTAAATAAGAGATTCTACAACATGATTCATATGCTTGTAATGGTGCAATTGTGAGAATAAAGGGAATGTCACAACCTTTGAGAAGTTTGTGAATTTTGTTGAGCAACCCTCCTCTTACAAGGTAGGAGTCATGCTCAATTTTTTTATGACTATGTGCTATCGTAATGACACTCCTTGTCTTATCATTGTGATTCCATATCATTTTCTACCTTTGGATTTATATCTAACATTTTTTGTTCCTCTCCATGCCAATTGTTAATATATTGCTTTCATTGAGATGTGTGTATGGTGTGACAAGACCCCTATGAACTTGATGTATTTTATTATGTGTTGTTTGGATGTATTAAATGGGTGAGAACCCTTATGTACAAATGTTGTGATTGGTAATCTATTATTGTCTATTTTCTTGTTTTGAGCTATTTGTACTCTTATATGTATTGATTGGTGTGTGTGCTACCTTTGATATTATGCATTGATTGGTGTGTTTTCCAAGTGAGATATGGTATACAATTCATGGTGTGTGTGTGTGTGTGTGTATTCATGTTCTTGTGTTTGGGTTCAATGTGAGTATTCCCAATTCAATCATCTCCTAGGATCCATCAATAATTAGGATGAGACCCTCTAAATGTAAGAAATAATTGATATAATCTTTTATTTTTTGCAGCTCATTTTGTGAGGGTGATAGTATCTTTAGAATGTTTAAATAATGATAATTGGCTATGTTAGCTCCAAGTTATTTAATTTGTTTAAATGGTGTTTATGGATGTTTTATTTTTGGATTATATTTCTCTCATATAGGTGGTGAGGATCCTATTATTTATTTTAGCATATGTTGATGTAGGTGTCAAATGGGAATAGGATTTTGTGATGCTTTCATCATATTGACTAGGTGGTTGTGCATAAAATGTCTTATTTCTTAATTTTCTAATTATTCTAAGTTCTTAGTGTCAATGGTTGATGATGCTTAATCAATGTTTTGAACCATCTTGATTTAGTTTTTGATGGTTGCATAGGGTGGATAGGATTTAGTTAGAGAATTTTAGGGGACAAGGCTGGACTTAATTAAATAAATATAAATTTATTTAATTAAGCACAAGGAATAAAGGTAAAGGATGGATTAAATATGTAAATAAATAATCATATATTTAATAGGGTAGGATGGTGTAAAGTATTATGTGGTCGGGTATGAGTGAGTTTAGGTGTCTACATTTCCCCTCTTTGATATGATGTTGACTATAAGAAGTGGTGTTATAACAAAGAATGATAAAACATGGTAGGTTGAAAGGTTTGAGGACTTGTGGAATGATTCCCTAGTCACTAGAAGGATTAGGATCAATGAGGATGGGGTTTGGTATGCCCCTTTGAGAGGACAAGTGGGTTTAAATAATATGGGTGTGCTCTTGAAATGATGGGAGGGTTGGAGGAAGAAGGATAAAAATATATGAGATAAGATGGATGGAATGAGATAGGGATGATGGACGATGGATTTGAATCATCTTGTAGTGATATAAACAACCTTGATTTAATTTATTGTACTTGACATTATACACCTTGAGGCATAAGCAACTAGGGTGACAATGTGCCAAGTATGTGATCAAAATTCCAAATGCAAGTATATGCCTTATGGAACCATGATAACCTTATGTAAATATGGTGCAAAGATCATGATAAATGAAAACAATGGTAAAACATACAAGAAATAAGAAAGAATGAATAAAAATCCAAAAATAAACCAAGACTATACTCCAAGTCAAGATGAAAAATGATCAATCAATCAATCGATTGATGAGGATAGTAAAGTTAATGACAAAAACAATATGTATCCCAGGGTTGTGTTGTTGATGATAAGAAAAAAAATTGGGTTGGTAATTATGCATCCCAATAATGATAATTGTATTCAATTGGATCAATGGATTATCAACTAACTTGGAGCAAAACTTATGGATGTTTTGAGATGATGGGTTAGATTGCAAGATTGAATTGTATGAATTAGGATTGATTGCATTGGATGGATTGGATTATAATTTTTGGATCGGATGTATAGAGGGAGGATAAATTGATCGGATAGGGTGGGATTTCATGGAGGATGTGATGGTTTTGATAGTGGAATGAATGGGAACCAATGACAAGGGAGAACAAATGCTTGGTAAAAGGATGGAGGGATGGAGGGGTTTCTTCTAGATAGGAGATAGGGGGATTCAATGGATGGATGGTTATATGATATAGTATGATATGAGGAGGGAGATGCAAGAAATATGGTGCAAAGGAATAAGATTCTCCACACAAAAATAGGAATAAGATGCTTCACATAAAATTGAGTATCATTATAGATTGATGGTAGGAAATGAGATGGGGTGATGGTTTTCAATGGATATGTATGGTAGAGGAAGTGATATATGCATTATCAAAAGTATTTATAGATATTTTTCCCTAGAGTTAATCAATATCAAAGGCGGGAAAGGAGAATAGAGTTGGATAGGATGGGAGGAAGGAGATAGGATGAGAGATATGGGATGAATTATATCAAAGGAACATAGATATTTTGTCCCTAGTATTATCGAAATGAAGGATGGATTTGGATGGGATGGGAGGAAGGAGAAAGGATGAGGAATATGGGATAAAGGATATTGGATAATGTGGATAAGATATGGTAGGTGGGATGGATTGGAAAAATATTGCCCCCAAGTGTCGAGTACAAGAGGATGGGTGATTATACATGATGTATGTTTTCCAATTTTCATCATGATACTTTCCCAAGGCACAACAAGAAATGATATTCAATATTGGATGGATTATTTATCTTTATTTTTTTATTTTCTTTTTTTTCAATTTTTTATTTTTTTAGATTTTTGGAATAGTATGGATGGATAGGGATGAGGATCATGATGTGGATAAGTGGATTTGGAATATGGTGGATAGGTAAGAGGGATATGGAGGAAGGAATCAAGCATCTAGTTTCTATAGGTATCCTTTGGAGAAGTGCTACAGTGGACCATGGAAATTGGAGGTGTGCTCATAGACGTTAGTGAAATTATACTAAGGAGGATGAAATAGATGGGGAGATGTAGAGGGATAAGGATCTATGAAAAGGATTGGATGAGAGGGATGAAAGGATGGAAATTAGATGTTATATAATGGATGGGGTGCTGAAATACTTGTGGATGAGTGGATGGAAAAAATTTCAAGATCATCATTGGTACACATCTTGAGGGGTGGTGGAATCATGGAAGAGTAGATTTTAAAGTTTGAGATTTAGATGGAGGAGTAGATGTGTATGTTGGTACATAAGGGCCTAAAATGGATTGAGGAAATGATGGAGAACTTAGGATAATGTATTTTGGGACATCAAGGCCCAAAATGGATTCAGGAATGTAGTGTCAAATATTGCATACCCTTGCAATATCACCTACACCATTTGTATCCACTTTAGTTTCCACTCCCATAGTATTTATGTAGGCTCATCTTAGCCCTTGCATCATAATTTTTCCCTCTTAGAATGCTCAAGACCCCTTTTCAACAGCTACCTTCTTATGTCAATTTTGTATTAATCTTGTGTTTTCCTTGTCTCCCACCAATTTTTAGTGTAATTTGTTTGGACACTAGCGTGTCACGCTGACATCCATGCACCGTGCTAATGTCTCACGATATTTTAATGTTCAAACAACCATTTTTTAGCATCTTTTCACTTGTCACCTACCTTGGTCGGTGGAAATGGCTCAAGAACCTCTTTTTCCCTCCTCTTCTCTCTTTAAAATCTATCTTTTCATTTCATTTGGTCTCTCTTGATCTCTCTTGGTCTTTCTATCTTGGATATTCTCTCACTCTCTCAAAATATCTCTTTCTCTCAAGCTTGCATAGCTCTCTACAAATTTCTACATCAATCTCATGCTCTCACAACACCCTCATAACTCTCTTGGCTCTCATGGATTTATTTTTCTTTCTCTCTCTCTTTGGCTTCCTCAATCCTTGAAAGTAATATCTATTTTTCTTGTGTATTTGAGAATCTTGGGATTAATTGCATCCCTTTTCTATGCACTTATTATCTTGTTTATTTATCTTTCTATTTGGTCATCTATGGAGGTGGAAACACCAAAACGGGAGTTTGACTGAGGAAAACCCCTAAACAGCCCCAACATTTTCTCTTGGCCTTATGTGTGCAGGTATTGAAAAAAATTCTTTGCTAGAGACTTCATCTCTTGGTTCGTTGTGAGAATTTTCTTTCTCTTCTTCTCTCATTTCATCATTTATATTCCTTATAGTTTTCTTTATTTTATTCTTTATTATTCTATGTTATTTTCCTATATTTCAAGAGTTCCTAGTTATTAGATTGTTAGTAGTCACTTAAGTTGTTTTTTGTGATAGTCTTGGTTTTCGATTCAAACAAGATGCCAACGCATCACGAGGAGGTCCACACGTCGTGTTGTCATGCTTGACCAAGAGCTTGTCAGTCTATCCAAAAAACCTTTGTGACCTACTCTTTATATTTCTAGAACTCTCACCATTTTATCTTGTCACCTAAGCACTAATCCTTGAGGTAGTTGAGGACCATTTTCCCCTTGAGATCTCGTTGTCTTGAGGGTGTCGAATTTCCTCCTCTACAATGAAATAATGAAGGACTTAGAATAATGGATTTTTGGATATAAGGGCCCAAAATGGATTCTAAACATGGAAGATTATTAGATGGAGGATTGGAGGACTTAGGAGTAGAAGAAGGTTTTGGAGGAATAGATTTGGATTCCAATTTTTTATTGTTATTTGGGATGCATTATTTCTAGTATTTCCTAGGAATCTACATGGTTTTTTATCCAATAACTCTTGTTAAGTATACATAATGGTTCTTTATATTCCCTAGTATAATAATTGTATTGTATATAATTTGACCTTAAAATCTTGTGTAAGAAATAATCATGATGAAGAAGATTTTGACCAAAATGATGTTAATGCTAGTCACGAGGATGAACATGATGATTATTGATATTAATAAAATATTTTGATTATTAATTCATTGAAAGAATATTGAAACTATTTAGTATTAGTGTAATTATTATTGTGATACAACTTGGTTTATATTTTTTGGATTTCTATCTTCCTAATTTAAATATTTACCTCATCAATCAATTATATGCCAATTTTTAAATATTAATGTTTATGTTATGTGAATTTTACAAGTTGTTGATAGCTTGTGAATGCTTATTGATTTATTGATAAAGTTGTTAGCATTGTCATCTTTATTATTATCATCATTTGCAACTAAAAATGGAAGAAAATTATAAAATAATAATGAATCTAATGGTAAAATAGTAAAATATTCTTTATAATTTAAAAAGTGTCATTAATTTTAATAATTTTAAATTATTTATATTCTAACATAAACATGTAAAAATATATTATCTAGAGAATGCTTGATTTTGAAATATTTAAAAATATATAAAATATAAATTTTATGTAAATACTAATATATAAATAACACAATTAACTTAATATGAATGTTAATGCAAGCCTAATGAAAATATTCAAGTAGGAAGGTTGAGAACCATTTAAATTCTAATTTCCTACCTTAAAATTCAAAACTTTGCATCCTTTTTCAAAAAATCTAGAGCAATCTATGACACACATGTTGACACAATGCCTTATACAAAGGGTTAAAGCAAATTGTGACACGAGGTTTGAAATTAAAACTAATGTATGGTTGTATACTAATTGACTCAATATATGATGCTCATTTTGATTCAATGATGATGCAAAAGATAACACAATTTTTGGTAGGTTTAAAATTCTATGATGTTGAAGATTTGATGTAAAAAAGGTAAATTTATCCCAATCATCAAGAAAATCCTTGCATCAGGAATGAGAAAATTAAGAAAAAAAATCTTCATTTTGATGTTAAATATGTTTTTTGTATAATTCTTTATATTTTTTCCTCTACCTCCTTTCACCTATCATATTCATAGGATCAATTCTTCAAAGTTGTAAAGATCCATCAATTTTTGCAACTAGATCTTGTGGCCTTAAATCAACGTGGTGTTGGACAACATCCGCTAATTGGTTTTCCAACTTAATTTGTTCCCACCATTTTCGTTCTTCAATTTGACACCCTCAATAGCCATTATGAGGTTGTAAAGAATATAAGATGTAAACAATTTTCAAACAAAGACAATTTCTCCAACAACATGCCTAACAACAAGCCCCGCGTGATCATATTCTATGTAAAAATTCTTCGAAATCCATTTTGTGACTTTTGACTATCTCAACTGATCCTTTAAAAATTTCAAAATTAATGAGAATTGTTCTTATTGAATCCTTATCGCTATCTTTTCTTTCATTGTCAATACTTTTTTGAAAGGAACCATTCTTTAATAGTAATTGAGATAAGACAAGATGGAATATATTTTTTAAACATCTACAAACCAAAGACAACCTAAATTTTTTATTTTTTTTATTAAACAAAACAATATAATTTTAATTACTTCTATAAGACCAAAATAATCTATATTGAACATTTTTTAAACACCTTATTTTACTAACCCCCTTATTTGACTAATTCTAGCATAGACTTTGCACGTGAGCCACAACCCCACGGAGGACTTTTGAATTTTGAAAAGGACTAAATTTTTAGGCGGCGAGAAATTTGGATTTTAAAAAGCGCCGTACATATTACGCTTGGAAGAAAAAGCGGCGGGTAGATATTTGAATATGAAATATGTAAAAACTTCAACAAAATTAGGTACCCTTTGTAGTGAAGATGAAAAGGCAGCAAAAAAATAATAACTATCTTATGATTGAGTCAAGGACACCTAGCACAAAAATTTATATTTATATTTGTAAAGTTGGAAAAGTATATAGGATAGTATTTTTAATATAAATTTTATATTATTATTTTTTATATGTATTTTGAGTGTATGTATTTAATATATGGTCTTGATTGATTTGGTGTTGTATTGATCTTGTTTTTAGGAAAAAATTGTAATCATTAGACAATTTTTTACTCTTAGATTATTAGTTTTTATTTCTAAGTTGCATATGTCAACATTAATATAGTCATATCATATTTGTAGTGTAAATTTAACTTTTATGTACAAAATTCAAAGTCCAAATTGACTTAGTTTCAACTAGTGATTATGCGTTGATTCTTGTACCAGGCTTTTTGAATTGTGTGGCTAGATAATATATAAAAAGACTTCACCCCTATGTTATTAGCCATCATCTAGGCTTACTCATTATTAAATATTATTATGGAAGTCTTTGAGATTCACTCCCTATTGGCATTGTGCCTCTCATAATCACTCTTACCTTTGTTGTTTCTATACTTTGCATTAGTTATTCTAATTGCCTTGATAGTTGTTTCAACGAGTTCCAAACCTTAGTTTCACATTAGATCATTGTCTCGCCCTTTTACATATTGTAGCATCATTGTCGTTTGCATTGTTGCTCGTTGAATTCCAAATTTCTAAAAATTATTTAATTAAAGTTAAGGGCTTGACCAAGGAGAAGATCCTCACTTAGCAAGCTCCAAAAGGTGTTCATCAATACCACCTAGTTACTTCAATGTAGATACAACCACCAAGCAAAACTTTATTTGTAGGTAAAAAAGTTCTATAGACATCATTGTTGAATCCACAATCAAAGGTCATTTCTATAAATTAGAGATCAAGGGACCCGTTTGCAAGTTGGTTTCCTACATGTTTGGTGGAGAGCATGAAATTGTGCCACTTGTCACTTGGGCGCTTAATTAGAAAGAGGTGTTTGTGAAAAATTCTCAATGGTGTGTCATAGTGACATGTGTCCTTGCTCTTGGAGTTATCACTTGACAGATTTTGGAAAGATGCTTAACGGGACTATGACAACCAATCGGGTTGACTAGAAGTCAAAGGAGAGTTCAAAATTGTCAGTTGGCTTGATTTTATCTAGTGGGATGCCATGCATGTCAAGGCTACTTAATATTTTCATAAAATAGTGGAGTTGGGTGCCTTGCATGTTATTGCATGTTGTTACATGTTGGTGCATGTCGTTGCATGATTGGCAAGATGCTTTTTTGGTTAGTTAGGACTTGTGCATGTTCTTTGTTTTAGTTTGCATGCATGCAGAGACTGTGGAGATGACACATGGCATTCTTGGATGCCCATGATAGAGTTTTATAAATGTGGTAATTTTTTATGTATTTTGTGAGATGATTTTTGTATTTTCTAAGAAGCCTTTATATTGTCTAAATTACTCTAGATTTGTATCACAATGTAAAGACACTTGCAAGAGCATAGACTATGTTATTGTATTGTAACCTCCTTTTTACTGATAATACAATTGATATGTGCTTTTGTGTGTGGATTTTTTTTCCTAAAAGGGTTTTCCCATGTAAATCTTGTGTTATGGTTTTATGTGTTTAAATCTAAAATTTAATTTATGAATGTGCATCTAAACTGTGATAGTTTAAAGATTTATAACAAAAAATTTGCAACCCTCTCCTGCTTAGATTCATGTTGGAATTTGTTTATGCACCTAGCTTTCCTTGCATATCATGTTACTTTTACCAAAAAACACTTAGATCTCTAAACTTTTTAAAAGAGGTGTGATACTATTCTAGATGAGATCTCATGGTAAAATGTAGTTAATATTTATATGAGCCTAAAAAGTTGGGCTCAATTGAAATAAGTGGAAACCACCCTAGCCTTTGGATCCAATTTCTCAACTAAAATCTAGGTTAGAATGATATCTATAGAGAATTCAAGGAAATAAGGCACTAAAAATCTATACTCCAAATAGATTTAACTATTTTACAAAAATGCATCAAATCTAAGGTGTATTGGAGAAAAAGCACTCTCCAATATCCAAATTCTCTCTAATATGAAATTATACCTAATGTAACATTAAATTCCAAATGATTGAATTCAAAATTAAGAAAACTTAGTTGACTTAGTTAATACTTTCAAATCTGAGAATCAACTTTACTTGACTTCACAAGATAATGGCTTAAGGGATGACACTTGGTAGATGAATCCTCTATGTGAACTCAAACGTAGACATGATTTAATTATTTTTAAACCTACAATCAAATCCATTATTGTATCAGAGAGAAACATAGTAAATTTGGTTTCAAATTCATTTGATATAAGATTCATATGTATAAAAAAATAATGATATCATATTGACCTACCAACTTAGCTTTACCATAAAACGTATTAAATTATAAAAATGTTGGATAACATTTAGTGCAATTAGGAGACACTTTGTATTCATTCATGCCATGGGCT
This sequence comes from Sequoiadendron giganteum, assembly GCA_007115665.2. Classification (NCBI taxonomy): domain Eukaryota; kingdom Viridiplantae; phylum Streptophyta; class Pinopsida; order Cupressales; family Cupressaceae; genus Sequoiadendron; species Sequoiadendron giganteum. The sequence goes on from CM021107.1 coordinate 465,215,834, forward strand.
AAATCAAACTAAAGAAGGATTCAACTCTATGAAACTCATTCAATGGTGTTGATACTTCGGTAGGTAAGAGAGAGAGAGAGAGAGAGAGAGAGAGAGAGAGAGAGGGAGGGAGAGAGAGAGAGAGATGTCTCAATCTCACCACAAGTATTCCAAATACATGGTAAACTCTCACACATTAAACCTTAGAAAAATGGTCCTACCCTTGGTTATTTTATAACTCAAGTCCAAAGAATTTCCATGAGAGTGACACTCATCAAGATATTGCATCATCTCTACACTAGGGAAAAAATTATTAGTCTTCTACACGTCCCCAACTATTAAAAGATTTCATAAAATATTTTTAAATATATGCATGACTTCTAATTAAACCGATTCAAATAGAGATACTTGATTTTTAAATTTAAATAAATATTTTGGGTATTTTACAAATAATATATTTCAAAGTTACTTGATAATTTACCAAACAAGGTACTTATGGTAACACTAAGGTCATAATCATGTCTTGCAATAAATATGGGCCTTCTTCTTGGGTCTATAGTACACTACATTACTTCCTAGATTCTTTAGAGAACACAAATACCCATTTCCACTCTCCAACGTTGCATATGTTCCTATAATAATGCATTACACTTTATAGTAAGAAAAAAAAAATTACAAAAAAGATGACAACCAAACAACCTCCAATTTCTCCCATAGCTCCATATAGGTATAGTAAATTTTAAATAAATAACACAAATATACTTAAGATATAATAGTGAGTCTCTAATATCACTTCACATTTTTTTATCATTTTTTTAACCATATAGACCTATAAAATACATCTGAGGTATCCCTACATGCATGGCCATATGTGTATGCATAGAAAAAACCCTCATAGTGTATTTGTGCTAGTAGGAAATAATAGGTACTAGATTCTAGAACTTAATTCATGCTCAATGCCTATTGCATTGTCTCCAAAGAAGGATGTGTTGTATACTAATGCATACTCAAGATTCTATACCTGAATTTCAATTAAAGAATATTTTTTGTGACAAAGACATCATATTCTAGAAATCATTCTCATAAGAAACTCATCTATGCTCATATACAACATTCTCTAAAAAGGTTGGCACCCACAACAAGATAAATAGTTTATTAAGTAGTAGCTACAAGTCAAGGCTTCATACCTTCTTTGTAAAATCAACACAATTATAACTATTGATTTGTAAGGAAGTATGACTAATCTAGGAGGATTCACCAAAAAAGGTACTTGCAATAACACTTAGGTTATCTTCATGGTTTTCTACAAATTTTGGGCTATTTCTCAAGTCTACAATAAACTAGAGCACCTCTTAAATTCTTTAGGGATCACAAAGATCCATGTTGACTCTCCAACAAATGATGTGCATGCTTTTATAGAAATGCAACACACTTTATATCAAGACAAATACTTCTACAAAAAATATTGCACTTTACTAAATAATATATGGTTTATCTTATAGCTCTACTATGGTCTAGTATACCTTTTGAAAAGATCACATGACCAATAATAAATCTACTCAATGTATCATCCTAAGCATAATTATATAATATTTAGATATAATTGTCAACATGACAACCAGATTTGCATCCATGAGGCTCTTGATATGTCAAGTCATTTATTAACTCATCAAGATCATGCCTATGATAAGTTGCACTCCACAACTAGGAGATAAGAAGCCAATCAAGTAATAGTTCCACTTTTCAATGATGTGCTTTAACTTCCTAGTGGTTTTTGGTTTACAATTAGATTATTACTCCCATAGCTCCATATAGGTATAGATTAGATTAGTAGTTTTTATTTTTAATATAAATTTTATATTATTATTTTTTATATGTATTTTGAGTGTATGTATTTAATATATGATTTTGATTGATTTGGTGTTTTATTAATCTAGTTTCTAGGAAAAAAATATAATTATTAGACAATTTTTTACTTTTAGATTATTTGTTTTATTTCTAGGTTGAGTACGTCAACATTAATATAGTCTATATCATATTTGTAGTGTAAATTTAATTTTTATGTACAAAATTCAAATTTCATTTAAAGTCTAAATTGATTTAGTTTCAACTAGTGACTATGTGTTGATTCTTGTACTAGACTTTTTGAATTGTGTGGCTCAATAATATATAAAAATACTTCACCCCTATGTGATTAGCCATCATCTAGGCTTACTCATTATCAAATATTATTAAGGATTAGTCTTTGAGATTCACTCCCTATTGGTATTGTGCCTTTCATAATAACTCTTACCTTTGTTATTTATATATTTTACATTAGCTATTTAATTGCCTTGATAGTTTGGTCAACGAGTTCCAAACCTTAGTTTCACATTAGATCATTGTCTCACCCTTTTACATATTGTAGCATCATTGTCGTTTGTATTATTGTTTGTTGAATTCCAAATTTCTTAAAATTATTAAATCAAAGTTAAGGGCTTGACCAAGGAGAAGATCCTCACTTAGCATGCTCCAAAATGTGTTCATCAATACCACCTAGTTACTCCAATGTAGATACAACCACCAAGAAAAAATTTATTTGTAGGTAAAAAAAAATTATAGACATCATTGTTGAATCCACAATCAAAGGTCATTTCTATAAATTAGAGATCAAGGGGCCCGTTTGCAAGTTGGTTTCCTACATGTTTGGTGGAGAGCATGAAATTTTGCCACTTGTCACTTGAGCGCTCAATTCAGAAGAGATGTTTGTGAAAACCTCTCAAAGGTGTGTCATAATGACATGTGTCCTTGCTCTTGGAGTTATCACTTGATGGAATGTGGAAAGATGTTTAACGAGATTATGACAACTAGTCAGGTTGACTAGAAGTCAAATGAGAGTTCAAAATTGTCAATTGGCTTGATTTTCTCTAGTAGGATGCCATGCATGTCAATGTTGCTTAATATCTTCTACTTAATATTTGTTGAAGTGAGAAACCCAAGATCTTCAATCTGAAACACCAAATAACCTCCACATGAAATAGAGAGAAGCAACAATGGAAGATGATATTCCACCAAACAAGAATTGCAATATTATATAATGCTTACAATACAATGCAATAGAATAAAATACAAAATATGCTAGAGATTCCTTGCTTATAAAGGCAAGGATGAGAAATAGGGTTAGAAAATATCATGACAAGTGTATAAATCCTATCACATGATACAACTAACTCATAACTACCTAGGAAAGTGTAAAGTCTAGATAATACAACTAAGACTTCTAGAAGGAATCTTTTATCCTAAGTAAACTTAACATGTGAACTAAGTCTCCTAAGTCCCTAGTAAAGGAATAAACTAGGTACAAGACTTATTCACACTAACACCCCCCCTTAAGTGTAACTTAGGGAGGAACAAACCAATGCAAACATGCAAAATATGCAAAATATGGGTCCTGACAACAAGGCCTAATGAGGTACCCATGTACAAAATATAAAATTGTCACAAGTAGAGAAAAGGAGAAAAAACCTATGAGAGAAAACTCCTCTCCAAAAGAGAGAAACACGAGAACATGAAGAACATCACTGAAGCGGGAAGAAGCTGCAAACAATTGCCAAATAATGGCTGCTATAGTGTTGAAACTGAAGAACCTCCTGTGAAAATAGGATGATCAAGATCAAGAAGACAAAAATCTGCATGAGTTCCCCCAACGACACTACTGGAACAATGATCAGATAGAAAACAAAGGAAAAAAAATTGTCAATCAAAAATACAAACGGCACATAAATCTGTATGAGTGACCCCAACGACACTACTCAACCAATGTAAGTTGAAAATACAAGTGCCAATAGTTTGAAGAACATTGATCAAATGAGGATGAAAGTTTGCCTCCACAAAATAGGAATGCAAGAGTGTCTATGCTAAATGCTCCATCTCATCGAAATGCATGGGTAACCAGCCGCTACATCCACCTAGTACATATGAACAAATACTAGATACATAGTTTACTCCAAAGCGAAACCAAAAAAGAATTAGCACGAATAGTATAATACCCCCCATAATGCTGACTTGAGAGAGGTTTGACAGATCCACTGAAACTCTGCGTTTGACCATGTAGTACATGAAGGAGAAGAGACAACATCTAAAAGTGCACAAGAATATACCTGCAACTGAAAAAGGGTGTGCAAAATAAAGCACATATGCATGAGGCTTGAATCACATGGATTCGTTGTTGTCTTGGAGGGACATTCACTTGACAAAGGTGTGATGGAAAATAACAAAGGCACTACACAACCCCCCATGGCACTTTAAATACAGTGCAAATACAAAATATGGCACAACCTTATGTGTAAAATCTCCAAAATACATGTACAATAGTGTGGCACTTTATCTCTGTGCATTTACATATAAGAAATTGCTTACAAATGATGCTCAAAATGTCCAAAAAGGACAAAATAAAAAAATACATATAAAACTATCCAAATGAAGTGCAAATAAAATGAAAACCTAATGCACACAAAAAAGGAAATAGTGCATGCATTGATGAATGTTCACATCTGCCTCCATGATGAAAATAACCTCAAATTTGTGTAGATGACAAAATCTGAAAAAATAGCCTACACCACTGTGAAGTTCGTTGAACCAGATCTACGATGATATCTTGTTTGCAAAAATCCGACATTGTGGCCAAAAGTTATGATTTTTTTTTTAAATGTTGAATTTAGTCTATAGGCAAACGAGTTTTCTAGCAAAAAAAGTTTACTTCTGATTTGATTTCTGAAAAATATAATCACTATTTGTAAACAATAACAAAAACCCAGAAATATTTTGATGCTAAGAATAAAATCCAGAAATCGTTTTTTGATCCAACAAGCGGAAGATGAATTTTTATTTTTATTTTAACCTTCAACATGTGAAAAAATGACGCGCGGTGATTTTTGGACAACGATTTTCTTCAAATCTGTGTAAGATTTGCAAAATATAAAAGATACCTAGTTCGGATTTGGATGTTGGATACAAAACCTAGTAATTGTTTTTCCTGCAAATGAGTAAAAGCTAGATTTTTGAAGCAAAATTGATGACGGCTCCAATAAAAAATGGATTGCAACAAACTCTTGTTTCCCAAAAATGTAAATGGTGACCAAATTGAGTGAAACAAAAGCTAAATTTGACTTTCTCGAACCTCTTGGATGCAATGGGACAACCAAAAATACTGCCGCTATAGCCAAAAGTGTTGCAATCACCAGATCTCACCAAAATGTATGCATGCAATATAGGATACAAGAAACTCAAATCACAATAGAAAACTTGATGGAAATTCTCTAATGAAAATATGGAAAGGGTTTTCTAGATTTGAAGCTCTGATACCATGTTGAAGTGAGCAACCCAAGATCTTCAATCTGCAACACCAAATAACCTCCACAAGAAATAGAGAGAAGCAACAATGGAAGATGTTATTCCACCAAACAAAAATTACAATATTATACAATGCAATAGAATACAATACAAAATATGCTAGAGATGTCTTTCTTATAAAGGCAAGGATAAGAGATAGGGTTAGACAAGATTGTGACAAGTGTCTTAATCCTATCACAAGAGACAACTAACTCATAACTACCTAAGAAAGTGTAAAGTCTAGATAAGACAACTAAGACTTCTAGAAGGAATCTTTTATCCTAAGTAAACTTAACATGTGAACAAAGTTCCTTAAGTCCCTAGTAAAGGAATAAACTAGGTACAAGACTTATTCACACTAACAATATTTTCATAAAATATTAGAGTTGGGTTCCTTGCATGTTATTACATGGTGTTACATGTTGGTGCATGTTGTAACGCCCCACCACAGGACCCTAGAGGACCACACACAACTACACATACGGTGTAATTTTTTTTTTTAAAGCATTTATCACACTAGTGCAAATGTAACACATAACATTGGTCTAGACTAAGTCCTCCAAGGTTCATGACAATGCTACTAAACTTCCCATAAACTAATGTCATGATAGAGAATCCATAATATTAAATTTAGCCAGTTGACATTACGAACTATCCATTTCATAACAAAGATAACTAATAATAAGAACACCAATTCAACTATCATGAACAATAGCCAATGAGTATTCAAGTATTAAATTAACAAGAGTATGTATATCACAAGCATGATAACCATGATCCAATCTGCACAAGTTCAAGATTAACAACATGAACTGCCTTCAAGTACCAAATAGAATGTATCAATATCTCAAGATAAGATATCCTGAGTAGTGACTTCTTAAGATAATGAAACTCCAAGAAGTCACTCCCCAAGATATCAAATCTGGAGTACTTCATGCTATTTAAGGTGCTCTTCAGATACACTAACCATGATGTTTGCCTGAATTAAAATATATATCACAACATGTTATTATCAAAGTGACATTAATCATCATAATGAATCCTCTATGGACGCCATTCAATTCAATGTCAATAACTTGTTCAAATACAATAGAAAGTTTTACAAGGAGTTACAATGAGTCATGATTACATCTAGAGTAGCAGTTTCTCCTAGAATACAAGTAGGAGAGTACATCAATTATATACAATGATGATACATCAAATCATAACATAATATAAGAACAAGAGTAATGATCCACATGAACAGGTACACTGCAAAGGTTTTCAATCTAGAAGAAGTTATCACAAACATGGATAAGAGAGGGAACCCAATGGATAGCAAGGCACGTTCCACCCAACCATGTGGTACCCTAAGGTCCACCCCTCATGCAAGAAGATAGCGAAATAATCCCACCACTAAAAGGACAACAAGGTGAAAAACCACAACACAACAAGGCTAATAGAATACCCACATATAAGTACCATATAACACCATACGATAGTGCAATAGTAACCAGAAACACACATAAACATCATATGGGAATCACATCATGACATAACAAGGTTGTAGTACAAGAGAGTTTCATCACATGGTTCAAACATGGGTTGTCCTAACAGTCCTTTACTTGACTTTGGCCCCCATCTATGGTTGTCCTAAAAATTGTACATTCGGCATCGACCCTATAAGGTTACACATGTGGTACCAATTATCCTTTCGTGGTGACAAGGAAATTGGTCTTGTCGACCAGGCCTTCTCTTTTTGTCCTTAGCTTGAACAAGCGCTAACGGTGTGGAAGAGACATCCAATTATCTTTATTAAGTGAATCTCTACCCAACCCTCTAAATAATTTATTATATTATGACTTTATTAGGAAATTCTTATGTGGGTTTTCCTATATGCCACTTTGTGTGTCGGCCCCCACTAAAATCCACTCCCCCTTCTACAACATGAAACCAACATAAACAATAGGGTAATCCACTAAGCACAAAACCCATAACTATGTGAGCATACCCTAAGGCAAGGCATGAATCATCTCGCGCAAGTGTTAACTATGAAGCAAGTAAATAATGCAAGAATGGTTTCCTCCACCAAAACACATAGTAAAAGCACATTATCCCAAACCCAAAATTCAAGACAACTCTATATAATTAAATTGAACATAGATTCATTACAATTTTATTTATTAAAACTATAATTTATAAAAATTCATCTATTTAAATTAACCAATACCTTTTTAAACACATTTCTTTGTAATTTAGTAAAATCTATCAAGGTATCAAACCAAAAAATACTCAATGAATTGAATACCTAAGATACCTGAACACCAAACGAAACAAAAGATAAAATGATAGCAACAATGACAAACTGGCACAAACAGACCACATGAACGAGGAACGACAAATGGACACTCACCCTTGTTAAGGGCGATGGCTCACATGGGGAATCTAATGCTATCTTCATAACAACAACCTCCATTGGGTATGAGGCATGCTCTAATCTGGCAATTCAGGTCGAGTCAATGCCTAGTACTTGAAACCTACAACAAAACCCACGGTTGAACATGTGCATATAGAAAACAATCAATCAAACCATGAAGGGAAATTCATAGCATTGTAGGGCACTCATGAGCAAGTGATGCAACCCTATTCCCCTTCACCCATACATCGACACATAATAACTAATAATCAATCCTGTTAGAAAACTCATCACATTCATATACATGATATCTCATATAAAAAAATAAGCAAATCGAATAAACATGATATCTCCATAGCATCAGATATAATAGTGTCATCATAACCAAGCATCAAGGAGTCATAATCGACTAAATAACATCAACAATATCATCAAAATAGGGTAATAATGTCTAAGTGTATCTAAGAAGCTATCCCAAAACAAAAGTAAACTAAGGGGCACTACACATGTTATCAAATCCATTGTTGCATCAAAGAGAAACATAGTAAATTTGGTTTCAAATTCATTTGATATAAGATTCATGTGTATAACAAAGCAATGATATCCTATTCACCTACCAACTTAGCTTTACCATAAAACATATTAAATTATAAAAATGTTGGATAACATTTAGTGCAATTAGGAGACACTTTTTATTCATTCATGTCATGGGCTAAATCAAACTAGAGAAGGATTCAACTCTATGAAAATCATTCAATGGTGTTGATATTTCAATAGATAAGAGAAAGAGAGAGATGTCTCAATATCACCACAAGTATTCCAAATACATGGTAAACCCTCACACATTAAACCTTGGACAATTGGTCCTACCCTTACTTAACTTGGTTATTTTAAAACAAGTCCAAAAAATTTCCATGAGAGTGACACTTATCAATATATTGCATCATATCTACACTATGGAAAAACTTATTAGTCTTCTACACGTCCCCAACTATCAAAAGATGTAATAAAATATTTTAAAATACATGCATGACTTCTAAACCCGATCCAAATAGAGATACTTAATTTTTAAATATAAATAAATATTTTGGGTATTTTACAAATAATATATTTCAAAGTTACTTGATAATTTACCAAACAAGGTACTTATGGTAACACTAAGGTCATGGCTTGCAATAAATATGGGCCTTCTTCTTGGGTCTATAGTACACTAGATTACTTCCTATATTCTTTAGAGAACACAAATACCCATTTTCATTCTCCAACAAATGTTGCATATGTTCCTATAATAATTCATTACACTTTATAGTGAGAAAAACACATTTACAAAAAAGATGACTCAACCAAACAACCTCCAATTTCTCCCATAGCTCCATACATGTATAGTAAATTTTACATAAATCCCACAAATATACTTAAGATATAATATTGGGTCTCTAATATCACTTCACATATTTTTATCATTTTCTTAACCATATAGACCTATAAAATACATCTGAGGTATCCCTGCATGCATGGCCATATGTGTATGCATAGATAAAACCCTCATAGTGTATTTGTGATGGTAGGCATTAATAGGTACTAGATTCTAGAACTTAATTCATGCTCAATGCCTATTGCATTGACTCCAAAGAAGGATGTGTCGTATACTAATGCATACTCAAAATCCTATACCTCAATTTCAATTGAAGATTTTTTTTTGTGAAAAAGACATCATATTCTAGAAATCATTCTCATAAGAAAATCCTCTATGTCGGAGTTGAGAAAATACAACTTCACAAACCTCGAAGATCACTTGCATGCAAATAACCTGTCACAAAAGAAGAAATGGAGACAAACAAGTAAGGGTTCTCTGAAAATTGAAAATATATATATCAGAGAGAATGAGAGAATGAATTGATATGAAATACAATGGGATCAATCCTTATAAAAAGGAGATCATGCAAACCCTAATAAAACCCTAATAAGAAAAACCCTAATAGGAAAATATTTAATAATTAATATAATTATTAAATGTCACTTTATGCAAACTAACGTGAAATCTTAAGAAGGGAATAAAGGTAACTTAATCAACATAATTAAGTTAAAACCTTTACTCTAACATCCCCCCTTAAGATGAACAACAGTGCAGCTACAAACAAATGCAAGAAAGCAAAGGTAACTACAATGCAAGAAGGAAAACATGGGTCCCGACAACTAGGCTAGATCAGGTACCCAAATACAACCAAATCTCTGTAAAGAGGAGAAATAGAGAAAACCTCATGGGAAAAATCTCTACTCCAAAAAGAGATGTAGAAAGCCAAGAAGAAACATCACTGAAGCAAAAGAAGTTGCAAACAACTATCAAAAGATGACTGATATGGTGTTGAAGAACCTCCGCTGAAGAAATGGAAGATCCCTTCCAAGGCGAAACCAAGGAAGAATTAGCACGAACAATATAATAACCCCCCTCATAATGTTGAACTGGGAGAGCCTGACAGATCCACTGAAATGTTGTGTAACACATTGTAGTGCATGAGGAAGAAGAAACAACATCTGAATGTGCACAAGAAAGCACCTGCAACTGAAAAAGTGGTGTGCAAAACAAAGCATACATGCATGAGGCTGGAATCATATGGATCCATTGTCGTCGTGGAGGGACACTCACCAGACAAAGGTGTGATGGAAAAAAAGGCAAACTACACAACCCCTCATGGCATTTTATAATATCAGTGCGAGTACAAAATATGGCACAACCTTATGTGCAAAATCCCCAAAAAAGCATGTACAATAGTGTGGCACTTTATCTCAATGCGTTTACATAAAAGATAGCTTACAAATGATGCTCAAAATACCCTCAAAGGACAAAATGCTGGAAATACATGAAGAATAGCCAAAAACAAAGCATCCCATACAAACAAAAAGTTTCCAAGAGCAAATATGTCCAGGTAATCCACCTGAGTGTGAAAACACAAATAACTGAATAAAATATACTTGGAGTGAAATCTGGAAAAATTGCATAGATGAAACTGAAGAGCTCTAAAATACGGTTCCAACGCCACTGAGATTGCAAAAAACGGAGAAACTGATCAAAAGTTATGAGCTTGGGACTGAAAATATCCCCTTTATCTTCAACTGGCTGTAGAATGCACCAACAAAAAAAAGAAACAATGAAGCCCACACCACTGGAAAGATGAGAAAACCAGTTTTTCGACGATATCTCGTTTGCCAAAAAATGATATCGTATGCCCAAGTTACGGCCTCTGGAAGAAAAAAACTCCAAAGAGGGAAAAAGCCAACGCTGGGTTAAATTTGACGGTCATATGGCCGTCGCAGCAAAAACACGAGCTAAAATTTGACATCCAAACGGCCGTCACCGCAAATGCATAATTTGGCTTATTTTTTTAAAAATTGTTTTTTATATAAAAAAACAATAAAAACAATTTTAAAAAAAAGAGTGGTGGGGGAGGCATGTGGGCCCACCCCCACCACACCCTATGTGGGTGTGGGCTGCCTACACAGAGCCTGCGTAGGGAGAGTACCCGTCTACGCAGGGGCGGCAGGCCTAAGCATGCCTTTAAAAGGCTTTTTTTAATAAAAAAATCAGAAATTTTACAATAAAAACACTGCGAATTTTTTTAGCAAGAAAAAAATATTTATTTATTTTTTGACGAAAAAAAAAAGGTGGGAAAAATAAATTTTGAAATTTTCTCTTATGAGGCAGGTGGACGGTTGTACGGTCGTACCGGCAAAATTTTTTTGCCTCAAATTTTGACTTTGTCCAAAATGGACGAATGAACAGTCGATTTAGGGGTTTTGGACTACTACGGACACAATGGTGAGGTTCGTTTGAGCTGAAAATGCTTCAAAATTGTAGGTATGCCCTGGATCAAAAAAACAAACCCTAAACCCTTGAAGCTCCAAAAATCTTCAAAACAAGAACAGGAAGTAGTAGGTGTGGAGCTCTAAAACCATGTAGGAGTTGAGAAAATACAACTTCACAAACCCCGAAGATCACCTACATGCAAATAACTTGTCACAAAAGAAGAGATGGAGACAAACAAGCAAGTGTTCTCTGAAAACTGAAAATGTATATATCAAAGAGAATGAGAGAATGAATTGATATGAAATACAATGGGATCAATGCTTATAAAAATGAGAACATGCAAACCTTAATAATACCCTAATAAGAAAACATTTAATAATTAATATAATTATTAAATTTCACTTTATGCAAACTAACGTGAAATCTTAAGAAGGGAATAAAGGTAACTTAATCAACATAATTAAGTTAAAAGCTTTACTCTAACACTCTATGCTCATATACAACATTCTCTAAAAATTCTAGCTCCCACAACAAGATAAATGGTTTACTAAGTAGTAGCTACAAGTCAAGGCTTCATACCTTCTTTGTAAACTCAACACAATTATAGCTATTGCTTCGCAAGGAGGTGTGACTAATCTAGGAGGATTATCCAAAAAAGGTACTTGCAATAACACTTAGGTTATCTTCATGGTTTTCTATAAATTTTGGGCTATTTCTCAAGTCTACATTAAACTAGAGCACCTCTTAAATTATTTAGGGAACACAAAGACCCATGTTGACTCTCCAACAAATGGTGTGCATGCTTTTATAGAAATGCAATACACTTTATAGCAAGACAAATACTTTTACAACAAATATTGTACTTTACTAAATAATATATGGTTTATCCTATAGCTCTACTATGGTCTAGTACACCTTTTGGAAAGATCACATGCCCAATAAATAAATCTACTCAATGTATCATCCTAAGAATAATTATATAATATTTAGATATAATTGTCAACATGACAACCTAGTTTTCATCAATGAGGCTCTTGCTATGCCAAGCCATTTATTAACTCATCAAGATCATGCCTATGATAAGTTATGCTCCACAACTAGGAGATAAGAATCCAATCAAGTAATAGTTCCAATTTTCAATGATATGCTTTATCTTCCTAGTGGCTTTTGGTTTACATGGCATGAATAGTTATAAACTATATATGCATATATTTATAACACTTTTTGTTACTAATGAGGGTAAACAACTATAAAATATAAATCCAAATACAATTGTGAATATGATCTTAGCTAGTATATAACCAAATGGAGATTGTTAGAAAGTAAATAACACAAAAAATATGGAATGTACTAACAAGCACGTTAACACAATGTTTATGTGGAGAAACCCTTTCAAGAAAAAAAGTTCCACCAAGAAGAGAGGCCCAAGTCTAATTTATCTTCATAAATAGAGATTACTTATAATCCCTCCCTTCTCTTCTTTAGAATTCAATTCTTCAACACGTGTAAATAGAATTTTCTTACTTACTAATTATATTACAATACTAACACCTTAAGCCCTATTTATATAGAATTTTCACCCCCTAAATGGGACTTTCAAGTTGGTTTCACACCTACACCATTCCTTGGAAAAATCTAAGTATTCATAGCATATGGCAATATAGGTTGCAACCAAATTACTAACCTTTTACACATGGGAAACTAATTTGTCCTTATGCACACCTAGTCTTTATTTTCTGTCAAGATGGTTACCATATTCATGTGAAGGTGTCATGGGCTATAATATATATCTCAATATTTATTAAAAAAATCCAAAATACCTTATGAGAAGTTAGGCACCCAAAAATACCTTAACCTCCAAAATGCTTCTCCAATGAATAGTAACTTCCTACTGATAAATAACTAATATAAGAGTGAATTATGGAAATGGATGGGTAATCTTCAAGATGTTCTCTGGATTATGGGGTAACTTTAACGTGATTGAAAACATGAGGATAAATCAAGAGACATAGACATGGATTGGTAAGGGAATGATTTTTTTTTGGTATAGAATGAAGAATAGGCTCAAACTTTTTGACCCTCTAAAAGGAATGAGAAAATAAAAAAAAATTATTTGGTTCACATGGTGCAACTTCCAAAGGGGAAATAAGAGAATTTGTAGTATACTAGATAGATTCTATGTCAATAAAGAATTCTTCAGCTTTGATCAAACATATGCTAATAGTAGGGTAAAATTAGTTCCTTAGACTCTATCAAATCATCACACTATTATTGTCAAGATCTTATGGATAACAAAAGACCTAAAGATTGTAAGAGGGATAAAAAAAATTATCCTAAATCCTAGTTTATTCAAGGATGAGGATTGTAATGAGGCCATCTTTACTCTATCAAATCATCACCCTATTATTTCCAAGATCTTATGGATAGCAAAAGACCTAAAGATTTTAAGAGGGATAAAACATTTGGGCGGGTGCATGGAAATGGGTAGCCAATTTGAGGCCAATTTACCTTTTCATCCCGAAATAGCGAAAACGTGAGCGTGTTATAGTAAAATGTGCTCGTGTTATGGCTTCGTAATGACCGAGCCTAGGATCGGTCATTACCAAGCCATAACATGAGTGTGTTATAATGTGCTCGCATTATGGTTTAAATTTCAAAAAACATGAGTGTTTTGAGTTCAAAAAATGTGCATTTTTTTAAATCAAAAACATTTCCAAAACGTAAGCGCATTATAACACGCTCATGTTTTTAGTCTACATTGAAATTGTTTTCTTCTCTTTTTCTTGTCTCTTTCTTCTTGTTATATTTTAGGGAAACTATATACATGAAATAAACATTTAAGTATATTTTCTTATACTTTAAGATATATTTCATGTATATAGGCAGGATGTTTGAGAGTGGTTTCAAATCTCTAGGAGTTATGATGCAAATTCTAGCTTTTGGAAGATCTCAAAAATTTCAGACTTAGTCAAATTTTAGTAATTAGCATGTCAAATTTCAGTAATCAGGAGGTCAAATTTCAGTAATCAGCAAGTTGTATCATCTTTCTCTCTCTATCTCACTCATTTTTATCCCTTATTCTCTAGACCTCTCTCACACACTCTCTCCTTCCCTCTATACTTCTATCTATCTAGCCTCTCTCTCCCCCTCCATCCCTCCCTCCTTTCCTCCTTCCCTCCTTCCCTCTCTAATTTTCTCTATTCCCCCCCTCTCTCTCTTCCTTCCTCCCACCCACCTTCCCTCTCTAATTCACTCTATCTAACCTATCCCTCTCTACCTCTCTCTCTCCCTCCCTCCTCTCTCTCTCTTCCTTATCCCGACCACCTTCCCTTTCTACTTCTTTCTATCTAACCTATACCTCTCTCCTATCTCTCACCCTCCCTCCTCTCTCTCAATCTCTCCACCTTCCTCCTTCCCTCCTCTCTCTATCATTCTCTTTATCATATTTCTCTCTCCCTCTATCCCTCCCTCCTCCCCTCTCTACTTATATCTCTCTCCCTCCCTCCTCCCCCTCTCTTTATTTCTCCTTCCATTTATACTTCTCTCTACCTCTCTCCATCTCTACCTCTCCCTCCCTCATTCCCTCTCACTCTCCCTACCTCTCTCCCTCTCTCTTAATCTCCCAACCTTCCTCCTTCCATTTTTTTTTTCTCTCTCTCACACACCTCCCCCTCCCCCATCTCTCTCTTTGGTTTATGCTTATGGTTTATAGGTTTTAGGCTTTAGGCTTTATGGTTTATGGCTTAGGCTTTAGGTCCAACCCCTCTCTCTCAAGTCTATCCATCCTTCTATCCCTCCCACCCCCTATCTTAGGTATATCTCTCACTCCCTCTATCTCTCTTAGGTATCTCCCTCTCTCGGGTCTCTCCCCTCCCACCCTTCCCCTCTTTTCTCAGTGTCTCCCTCCCACCCTAACTAAATCTCTCTCTTTCTCTCCTCTCTCAAGTCTCTCCTCCCACCAAACTAGAGAATCTCTCTCTTTCCTCTCAACCCCTATATCTCAGGTCTCTCTCTACCCCCTCTCCCCTCTCTCAAGTCTCTCCCTCCCACCCTAACTAGAGAACTCTCTCCTCTCTCTTAAGTATCTCCTAGCACCCTAACTAGAGAACTCTCTCTCTCCCCCCCTTATATATCCTCTCCCTCTCTCTCAAGTCTATCCCTTTCACCCCTCCCTCTCTCAAGTCTATCCCTCCCCCCCTCCCTCCTCTCTCTCAATTTTATCCCTCTCAACCCTCCCTTCTCTCTCAAGTCTCTCCTCCTCCCCCCTCTCTCTCTCTCAAGTCTCTCCCTCCCACCCCCTCCCCCTCTCTCAATTCTCTCCCCCATGCTAACTAGATAACAAACACACTCTCTCTCTCTCTATTTTCTCCCTCACATGCCCTCAATCTCTCTCCATCTCTATATCTTTATCTCTCTCTCTATTTGTCTCCCACTCCCTAAATTTCCCTCTCCCTCTCTCTCTCTCCCACCCCCTCTCCATATCTTAGGTCTCTCCCTCCCACCATAACTAGAGAACTCTCTCTCTCCTCCCTATCTCTCAAGTCTCTCTCCCACCCCCTCTCCCTCTCCCAAGTCTCTCCATCCCACCCTAACTATAGAACTCTCTCTCTCTCTCCAGTCTCTCTCCCACCTCCTCTCCCTCTCCCAAGTCTCTCCATCCCACCCTAACTAGAGAACCCCCTCTCCCTCTCTTAAGTCTCCCTCTCCCACCCCCTCTCCCTCTCTTAAGTCTCTCACTCCCAACCTAACTAAAAATCTCTCTCTCTCTCTCAACTATATCCCTCCCAACCCTTCTCCCTCTCTCAAGTCTCTCCCTCCCACCCTAAGTAGATAGCACACACACTCTCTCTCATGTATCTCCCTCCCACCCCTCCCCCTCTTCTCAAGTCTCCCTCCCACCCTAACTAGATAAATCTCTCTCTCTCTCTACCCTCTATCTCTCTCCCACTCATCCCTCTCTCTCTCTCAAGTCTCTACCTCCCACTTCCTCTCCATCTCTCGAGTCTCTCACTCTCACTCACTCCCTCTATCTCTCTTCCCTCTACCATTAACCCTAAACCCTAAACCTTTAACCCTTAAACCCTATACTCTTAACCATCTACCCTCTATCTCTATCAAGTCTCTCCCTCCTACCCCCTCTCCCTCTTTCAGGTTCTCACTCACTCACTCCTATCTATCTCCCCTCTATCCTTAACTGTCTACCCTCTACCCTCTATCTCTCTCCCATGCCCTCCCTCTCTCTCTTTGTCTCAATTATCTCCTTCCTACCCCCTCTCCCTCTCTCAAGTCTCTCTCTCTCTCTCTCACTCAGTAAAACCCTTAAACTCGAAACCCTCTACTCTTAACCCTCTAACCTCTATCTCTCTCAATTCCCTCCCTCCTACCCCCTCTCACTCTCTCAAGTCTCTCACTCACTCACTCCTTTTATCTCTCTCCCCTCTACCCTTAACCCTCTACCCTCTACCCTTAACCCTTAAACCCTTAAGCCCTTAAACCCTATACCCTAGCTTCCCAATTCAGTGAAATTGGGAATGTAGTTTGAGGTATAGGTTTGAGGGTATAGGTTGAAGGATTAGGGTTGAGGGATAAGGTTTTAAGGGTTGAGCGTTGAGCGTTGAGGGATTAAGGGATGAGAGTTGAGAATTGAGGGTTGAGGTTTTAATGTATAGAATATATGGTTTAAGGTGATGAAGCTTCATATTTTGTTCTTTGAGTTCCATTATTATCTTGCCTTTGTATCGATCTGTCATACTATTTGGAAGAAACCTAAGGTTTGGGTTTTATTTTTGCCTTCATAAAAATCCTAATGTTCTATCTAATACCTTGGGTAAGATTTATTCGGTCGTTACCTTTTTGAAGAAGGTTTTAAAATGACTTATGTCCCATTGATTCGTCTAGGTTGGGCCCCTTTTTATAAACAACGTTAAATATTTTTACCTAACTTTATTATCTCCTAAGTTTAGGTTGGCCTGTGCATCATGTTTTTAAAATAAAATTAAGCCATCATTTGTCGTTGGCCTAGGCGGTGTCCCCTTTTCCATATTAATAAGTGTTTTATTTTTTAGGGAATGATTTTTAATAACCGTCGATCATCCAATAGTTGATCCTGACCATTCTCTACAATCCCGTGATGGCCTCACCGTTGAGTTTCAACTGATTGCGATATCACGGGTGAGCGCCACATGTCTCAGTTGTCGATGCTGAAAATATTAACGAAGTGCTTTAATTTTTTTGTCGGGCTTTAATACGTTATATAGTGGGTTATTAAAACAGCTGCAAGATGCACGTGCTCAAGATCGATGATGATGTTATAATCTTGATGCAAATTTTCTGGAAGGTTATGTTCAATGCTAGTGACTGTTGTGAATGAACATGATTGTCAATGGTGGAGATCAATAGTTTCCCGCCATCGTGTGATCCAAAGATGTAGGGTATTTATTGATTGTGATATCACGAGCGAGCGCCATGTGTACTCCCTTGGTGATGCAAAATTTGGTGGGCCCTTGGTGCTTAGATGGAGGTTGCATCATCTTTTTAGAAGTCAACATTTTGATGATTTGACAAAAACAAAAGATCGATGGTTGGAATTTGAATTCACATCAAATTAAATTGGAGTCATTGGCGCGGTATGTGAGTGAGCTTTAATGGTGGATGGGATGTTTACTGGCTCAATTTGATCAACATAAATTATTTTCCTTCATTCTATTTTACCACAAAGCATTCAAGCACCTTGGCGAAGTAGTTTCAGAGCCAGAGACAAAGTTTCGAGTAATTAAAGCAGGAGTTTGGTCTTCTACAAGGTACAAAATCTGTGAGTTGTTTTATGTACTGCTTGGTTAATTTGACTATGACTTCATGAAGGAATTGTGGTGTGCTTTTCAAAGGGATTTTTAATTTTTGTCATAGGGTCACTGGTTTGTTTAATTGAGGGAAATTGCAAGGTTTTGTTCTAATTTCATTTTTTGGGTAGCCCTAGTTTGTTCAAGAATTTGAATTATTTAAAGAAGCCCTAGTTCATTTGAGATGGCACCACCAAAGCAACATTTTGACTATATTGATTATTTACAGAGGAATTTGTATGAATATTTTCTGGATCAACTCCCATTATCAACAAATGACAGGAAGAGGGGTTTAATTTTGATGAATGGCAGAACCCTAGGCAAAGGACTAGTGTGCAAGAGTTATAACATTGCAAATGCTAGGGTTCCTATGACTGGTTTGGAAATGTTTAGATTGTGGTATGGACAAGGAAACTTACCTCACCCCTTTTCTAATGGTTGAAGATACGACATGGGGAAGCTAGCAGTGCCAAATGTGTTCCCTGATGTGGACCTGCTCAGAGCGGTGGCAACACGATATGACCCTATTGCAAGAGTAATAAGGGATAATGATGGTGGGGTTCTACTGAATATAAGCACAAATGAAATTCAACAGGTGTTTGATTTGAGTGAATCTAGCTCGTTTTTCGTTCCAGTTGATCTTGAGGAGATGAAACAAGAGTATGCAACATGGAAGCCTATTTTCATATTGAAGTTGCTTCCTCCTCATTTGGCTAGGGTAGGTATTTCAACAATTCATATCAGCCCAAGTGACCAGGATCCTTTCAGGTTGAGTTGATTTTCCAATAATTTTTTGGCTACATTTTATTGACTGTGCCAAATTTTGGGATTCAGCCCTAATATTGTATGCCAATTACATACATGTTCATGGGGGCCCAAATTCAGCATCCCAATTTCTCTGTGGTGTATGACTTTGCATATTTTCTGGTAGAAAAGATACATGAGGGATTGTTTAAGTTACAGGTGGGGGATACTGGCACTCCTTTCTTTTGGTATTCCTTGTTAATGCACATGTTCTTGTATAAGAATTTTGACTTCTTCTCAAAGAAGATGGAGTTGAGGCAAGATGTAAATGGAGAAAGATTACCAGTATAGGTTTGGAGTGTTGATTTATCATACAATAGGGGAGGTGCCCATTTTGTACAATTTGATAATTTCTTTGCCTCCAGACTCAGTGCTCGGTTGGTAGTGAATGTGCCTAGAGTCCCTGAAAACCTACATGACTTCCTCAGACCAAGGGTGAGGAAGCCTGATTTGAAAATTTGCCACAATTGGGGTGACATCATCTTGTACCTTGTAAGTACTATTCTAAGAGTATATGGTTTCTAGGGAGCCCCACATATCCTCCCATTTAATGTACCATCAAGAATGGGATTTTTCGGTGTCATGTGGCAAATAGGTTGTATTCACGAGGACAACCTGATAGGGAGGGGGAAAGGAAATTTGTTCCCTGACTACACTGTTATATCTGATTTTGTTTTCTCCAAGGGAGGATGGGTCCACTTTGGAAGATATTTTGATGACTTTCATTTGAGGAGTGGTCCTAGGAGGTAGCATGACCTTGAGGGTTTCTTTTCCTTGTTTAGGCAACGAATTAAAGGTGGCAGGTTTGTACATGAGTTCAATTTTTCTGAGGACCTAATCAGGAATGAATTTGATTTGAATAGATAGGAATTGAACAAGGAAAAGTGGATTGCATATGAAAATTTGTTGGCTATGGTGCATAAAATGGATCCAAAGTATGATCCATTAATGGATTTCACTGCATTCCACAATAAAATTGACTTCTTGATAGATAAATTCAAAGACATCATGGGCACCTTGATGACCAAGAAGGTCAATTTGGAATTAGATTTTGGTATACAAAGACAAGAGGTGAGGAGTGTGGAGACAAGGCCAACTTATCAACCCTCAGTAAATTGGCCTCTTTACAAGAGAAAGATGAATGGCAGTAGTGATGAGGAGGAGGGGGATAAGAAAGGAAAACAAATAATGAAGACATCATCATAGCCAGGTCTAAAGATCAAAGCACCTAGAGGGATAAAAATTATTGATTTGGATTCACCACCAAAGAGTGATTCTGCATTACTACCATCAAAGCCAAGCCCTAAGAGGTAGAGAGTTGAGGAAGCAAAAGAGACTCTGATGGATGAGATAATTATTACAGATCAAGACATGTAGGCTGGTATTCCTTCCCCTCCTAGATCAACACAATTGGTGCTATCTGATATGGATGTGAAAGGACAATGTGTACAAGATTCCAAAATGGAGGCCTACAAGGCATTCTTGGATGATGATGCATTTGTGAAGACTCCAGTATTCTTGAAACTGGTGTGGAGGATGAGGTTAGAAGAATACCAAGACAAATGCAAGAAGAGGAGAGAATCAAGGCCTGATATATCTTATCAGGAGAATGATGATGAGGTGAAGGTCGAACTGATGGAAGAATTCAAAAGCATCACTCATGAGGAAGGAAGGAAACTAGTGACTCAGACTGGTGTCCTAATTTTTCCTAAATGGGGCATAGTTGATGCAGTAACATTCAATGCTATTTTAAATTCAAAGCATCCCATAAAGAACATTGAGGAAGAGGTTAAGGCAGCTCTGTAGGACTCTGCCTTTAGTGAGGAATATGAAACTCTGGCAATTTGGGCATTGGCACCCCAGGGCAGAAAGCCAAATGTGACTGATATTAGCCCAAACCTAAGGGGAGGGTTAATAATCAAGAGAGCTTCTAAAACTTCAACTATAGAAGCTACAAGCCTAACTATAAATGTGGCCAAATTGGCTCAGAAGACAGGTGAAAGAGAAGAAGTTGAAAAGAAGAGTTTGATGGAGAAATATAACATCATAATTGGAGAGTATAGTAGGATGCAAAAAAGGAATGTTGAGCTAAAATTTGAGGTAGATAGGTTGAAATATAGGTAGGTGCTCCTGGTATCATGGCATTACCTTCTACATCAAAATCAATACCCCCTACTTTTCCAATTTTTTCTACTCCAGGATCCCCCATCCAGATGCCTTCTCTTAGTCCTACATTAGGGCCAGTTGAAGAAGAGGTTGAATACTCTGTGGATCCCACTAAGAAGCAAATGTTAAATAAGATCACAAAGTTACAAGTTGCTTTAAAAGAAATTGAGGAGGGAGCATTTGCCAAACAAAATGAGGTTATTGATACAATTTTGAGGCACCTGAATGAAAATTTTGATGGTAAATTACCATTAGTATATTCTTTATATTCTTTATTCTTGGATGAAATAATAAATATTAATAAGGATCGAGAAATAGTTTTTCCTTTGGCTGAGAAGTGGATCCCTAGGGCCAATGATCTAGATATTATGTATAAGGCCTCTAGATTTGATGTAGTTAATAGGCCCTAATCATTGAGGCCTACTCAATTTTTTGTGAAATCATTGAAGGATTTTCAAGCCTTGCCAGATGATTTGAGTAGGAGGATTAAGGAACTGGTAAAAAAAATTGATGATTGGAGTGATACATTTTTTCCAGATATAATTGATGCACAAGAAAATGTTAAATCACTGCAACAGTGGTAGGATAGAGCGGATGAAGTCAACAACGCACAAATCAAGTTGATTTTTGATGATTCAGACTATGATTTGTTGGTGAGTACCATAGATAAGATAGTTAACACCGGCACATTTTTGGAGTCTTTTGAAAGAGAGGCCAATTAAATAGTATTGAAATACACACCTTACAATACCAAGTTGAATGAGGTGGTAAATTTTAATTGGCCAATGGATGAAGAATATAATAGATGGGTGGACAAATATTTAACCGAGGAGGAGTAGGATAGTGTTGACTGCTGACAGTTAACAGTTCAACTGTTATAGTTATAACAAATTTTGGTTATGTCTTGATGGCAGTTTTGGCGCAAGTTTCTTGAAGTGTGGCTAATGCAGCAGCTATTTTTCCAATAGATGGGATAAACAAGAAGATTCTCTAGGGACTCATTTGTTGTAAAAAAAAATTGAAATATCACAAGGCGGTCCAAGTGATCAGTGATAGGTGTATTTTTGGCCCGATGCTTGTTTTCTCCTTTATTCTCTATAAGAAGGATTTCAAGGCCAGAAATACAAGTTAACAAGTTAGATATTTTTAGGTCGAGTCTAAGCATAGCTGTAGAGAAAGTTGTAAAGCCTGTTGTTTTAGTGTAAATGCAATTTAGGTTTTTGTGTCATTTTGTAGTAGGGTTTTGAATTTATAAGGGTTTGATGTTTCATGATAGTACTAGCATCTAAATGAGAATGATTCATTTCAATCTTGCGTCTCTCCCTTGTATAAGCATATCATAATCTTGAATAATATAATCAAGGGTTATTGCATTCATCTCATTGTTGTGGTGTGTATGATTCTCATTCTGGCTTTAATTCAAAGAATTAATTAAAATGCTTGAATGGAGTTATAGGTGGATATGTTTATGAAGGGATTTGATAAGAAGTATTGGGTTAGGATATAAATTGATGGTATTGTAAGGAAATATTGTTAGAGATCTTATATGCTATGTGTTTGAATCTATCATGGATCCTTAAATGCTTGTGAATTCGACTCCCCACTGGTATATGGCACTGGTCTAAATTGTATTTGTTTGTGAGGTTATGTATTTGCTTGTCTTTGCTTAGAGCTTGCTACAAATTTCAAATCAATGACTATCTTAAGTTGTGAAGTATTGTTGTAATCATCTCATGCTCCAAGTAGTTGATGTTAGAGTAAAGGTCTTAACTTAATTATGTTGATTAAGTTACCTTTATTCCCTTCTTAAGATTTCACGTTAGTTTGCATAAAGTGACATTTAATAATTATATTAATTATTAAATGTTTTCCTATTAGGGCTTCTATTAGGGTTTTATTAGGGTTTGCATGATCTCCTTTTTATAAGGATTGATCCCATTGTATTTCATATCAATTCATTCTCTCATTCTCTCTTATATATACATTTTCAGTTTTTAGAGAACCCTTGCTTATTTGTCTCCATCTCTTGTTTTGTGATAGGTTATTTGCATGCAGGTGATCTTTGAGGTTTATGAAGTTGTATTTTCTCAACTCCTACATGGTATCAGAGCTCCACACCTGCTGCTTCTTGTTCTTGTTTTGAAGATTTTTGGAGCTTCAAGGGTTTGGGGCTTATTTTTTTGATCCAGGGCATACCTACAATTTTGAAGCATTTTCAGCTCAAATGAACCTCGCCATTGCGTCCGAAGCAATCCAAAACCCCTAAATCAACTGTTCATTCATCCATTTTGGACAAAGTCAAATTTTAGGGCAAATTTTTTTTACAATTCAGCCGTACGGCCGTCTATCTGCCTGGTAAAAAAAATTCAGGTCTTTTCATCATTTTCTTTAAAAGAAAAAATTGTTGTCATTGTATTTTTTGATTTTTGATTTTTTTTAAATCAGGTGAAAAAAATTTGTAAAAGTTTGAAAAAAAAAAGATTTTTGCAGTTTAGAGGCTTGCGGGCCTGGTACAGGGTACCCGCAGGTACCTGCGACCATAGGCCTACAGGCCCTGCGGTACGCTGGTCAACATACTATCAACCGTCGGTGGCTTTAATGCCGACCGATGGTTGACAGTACCGCCGATGGCGGTACATTGCCAACCATTAGCGGCGGCTCCCGCCAATTCTTTTTTTTATTAATTTTTTTTTTTTTTAAATTAACATTTTTTTTTTTAAATTGTTTTTTTAATAAAAAACACTTTTTTTTTCAAAATAAGCCAAATTGTGCATTTACGGTGGCGATCGTTTGGCCATCAAATTTAAACCAGTAATTTTGCTGCGACGGCCATATGACCGTCAAATTTAACCCAATGCTGATTTTTTCCCTCTTTGCACCTGATTTCTTCCAGAAGTCGTAACTTGGGGCATACGATATCGTTTTTTGGCAAACGAGATATCGTCGAAAATCTGGTTTTCTCATCTTTCCATTAGTGTGGGTTTCATTACTTCTTTTTTCCGTTGGTGCATTCTACAACCAGTTGAAGACGAAGGGGCTATTTTCAGTCCCAAGCTCATAACTTTTGATCAATTTCTCCATTTTTCGCAATTTCAGCGGCGTTGGAACCGTATTTCAGAGCTCTTCAGTTTCATCCATGCAATTTTTCTAGATTTAACTCTAGGTATATTTTATTCAATTATTTGTGTTTTTCACACTCTGGTGGATTACCTGGACATATTTGCTCTTGGAAAAAATTTGTTTGCATGGGATGCTTTGTTTTTTGCTGTTCTTCATGTATTTCCAGTATTTGGTCCTTTGAGGGCATTTTGAGCATCATTTGTAAGCTATCTTTTATGTAAATGCACTGAGATAAAGTGTCACACTATTGTACATGCATTTTTGGGGATTTTGCACATAAGGTTGTGTCATATTTTGTACTCGCACTGATATTATAAAGTGTCATGAGGGGTTGTGTAGTTTGCCTTTGTTTTTCCATCACATCTTTGTCCGATGAGTGTCCCTCCATGACGATAGTGAATCCATACCATGGGGGGTTGTGTAGTTTGCATTTGTTTGCCATCACACCTTTGTTTGATGAGTGTCTCTCCACGACGACCATGGATCCATATGATTCCAGCCTCATGCATGTGTGCTTTGTTTTGCACACCACTTTTTCAGTTGTAGGTGCTATTTTACACACCACTTTTTCAATTGCAAGTGCTATCTTGCGCACTTTTAGATGTTTCTTCTCCTTCATGCACTATAGGGTGTTACACATCATTTCAGTGGATCTGTCAGGCTCTCCCAGTTCAACATTATGAGGGGGGTTATTATATTGTTTGTGCTAATTCTTCCTTGGTTTTTCCTTGGAAGGGATCTTCCATATTTAGTGGAGGTTCTTCAACACCATAGCAGTCATCTTTCGACAATTGTTTGCAGCTTCTTCCGCTTCAATGATGTTCTTCTTCTTGGCTGTCTGCATCTCTTTTTGGAGTAGAGCTTTTTTCCATGAGGTTTTCTCTATTTCTCCTCTTTATAGAGATTTGGTTGTATTTGGGTACCTGATTTGGCCTAGTTGTCAGGACCCATGTTTGCCTTCTTGCATTGTAGTTACCTTTGTTTTCTTGCATTTGTTTGTAGCTGCACTATTGCTCATCTTAAGGGGGGGTGTTAGAGTAAAGGTCTTAACTTAATTATGTTGATTAAGTTACCTTTATTCCCTTCTTAATATTTCACGTTAGTTTGCATAAAGTGACATTTAATAATTATATTAATTATTAAATGTTTTCCTATTAGGGCTTCTATTAGGGTTTTTCCTATTAGGGTTTTATTAGGGTTTGCATAATATCCTTTTTATAAGGATTGATCCCATTGTATTTCATATCAATTCATTCTCTCATTCTCTCTGATATATACATTTTCATTTTTCAAAGAACCCTTGCTTGTTTGTCTCCATCTCTTCTTTTGTGACAGGTTATTTGCATGCAGGTGATCTTCGAGGTTTGTGAAGTTGTATTTTCTCAACTCCTACATGGTATCAGATCTCCACACCTTATACCCTCTACCATTAACCCTCTACTCTCTATCTCTCTCCCACTCCCTCCCTCTCTCAAATATCTCCCTCCTACCCCATCTCCCTCTCTTAGGTATATCTCTCTCTCAGTCACTCCCTCTATCTCTCTCCCCTCTACTCTCTATCTCTCTCCCACTCCCTCTCTCTCTCAAATATCTCCCTCCTACCCCATCTCCCTCTCTTAGGTATATCTCTCTCTCAGTCACTCCCTCTATCTCTCTCCCCTCTACCCTCTACCCTTAACCCTTAAACCCTAAATCCTTAAACCCTTAACCCTTTACATCACCAGGAGACCCCATTTATTGGACCCATTTTTTCAAACAGGCAAGTTAGGTTTCCAATTTCATCGAATTTCTAAGCTAGAGGCAAGTTAGGTTGTCAATTTCATCGAATTGCCAAGCTAGTGGGCCCACTAGCTTGCCAATTCGGTGAAATTGGCAATGTTCTGGCCTGTTTGAAAAAATGGGTCCAAGAAATGGGGTACATCACCGGGAGACCCCATTTCTTGGAACCATTTTTTAAAACAAGCAAATTAGGTTGCCAATTTCATTGAATTGCCAAGCTAGTGGGCTCACTGGCTTGCCAATTCAGTGAAATTGGAAATGTAGTGGCCTGTTTGAAAAAATGGGTCCAAGAAATTGGGTAATCATTGGGAGACCCCATTTCTTGGACCCATTTTTTTCAAACAAGCAATTTAGGTTGCCAATTTCATTGAATTGCCAAGCTAGTGGGCCCATTGGCTTGCCAATTTGGTGAAATCGATAATGTAGTGGCTTGTTTTGAAAAATGGGTCCAAGAAATGGGGTCTCACAATGATTCCATCATCGTGAGACCCCATTTCTTGGACCCATTTTTTCAAACAAGGCAAGTTAGGTTACCAATTTCACCAAATTAGCAAGCTAGTGGGCCCACTGGCTTGCCTATTTAGTGAAATTAGCAATGTAGTGGCTTAGTGAAATTGGCAATGTAGTGGCTTGTTTGAAAAAATGGCTCCTAGAAATGGGGTCTCTCAATGATATAAATCACCTGGAGACCCCATTTCTTGGACCTATTTTTTCAAACAGGCAAGTCAGGTTGCCAATTCGATGAAATTGGAAACCTAACTTCCTAAACCCTAATCTCTATACCCTATAAACTTAACCTTAAACCTTGAACCCAATACCCTCAACCCTATACCTAATATCCTAAACCCTAATCCATATACCCTATAAACTTAACCTTATACCTTCAACCCTATACTTTAAACCATAAACCCTACACCCTCAATCCTCATCCCTATACCCTATACCCTAAACCCTAAACATTATCCCTGAACCCTTAATCCTATAATTAAACACTAAATCCTATGTTAAACCTTGTACCCTAAGCCTTGAACCCTAAACCATCAACCCAAAATCCAATACCCTCAACCATATACTCAATATCCTAAACCCTAATCCCTATACCCTATACACTTAACCCTACACCCCCAACCTTGAACACTATACCTCAACCCTACACCTTCAACCCTCATCCCTATATCCTATACCCTCAACCTTATAACCTTAGCCCTGAACATCATCCCCCAACCCTATACTTAAACCCTAAACCCTACATTCAACCTTGTACACTAAACCCTAAACCCTAAACCTCAATCCTGAACCCAATACCCTCGACCCTATACCCATTATTCTAAACCATAATCCCTATACCCTATACACTTAGTGTTATACCCTCAACCTTGAACACTATCCCTCAACCCTCAACTCTATACCTTAAACCCTAAACCCTACACTCTCAAGCCTCGTATCCATACCCTACACCCTCAACCTTATACCCTAAACCATAAACATTATCACTCAACCCTATACTTAAACGAAAAAACCCTACACTCTCAAGTCTTAACCCTATACCTTATACCCTTAACCCTACACCCTAAACCCTAATCCCTATACCCTATACACTTAACCTCATACCCTCAACCCTAAACATTATACCTCAACCCTCAACCCTCAAACTTGTACATAAACCCTAAACCTAATATCCTCAACCCAATACCCTCAACTATATACCCAATATCCTAAACCATAAACCCGTGTCCCTCATCCCTATACTCTCAAATTTATACCTAATATCCTAAACCCTAAACCCTATTCCCTATACACTTAACCCTATAAGCTCAACCCTATACCTTAAACACTAAAACTTACACCCTCAACCCTCATATAGGGAGAGAGAAAGAGGGGGAGGTAGTTATTGGGGAGAGAGAGAGAGGTTGGGAGGGAAAGAGGAGATAAATATAAGTAGAGAGGTAGAGAGACATGAGAGATAAATATTAGATAAGGAAGGATAGATGGAGGGAGAGGTATGGAGGGAGAGAGAGGGAGGTGAGAGAGAGGTGAGATAGAGAGAAATAAAGAGAGTGTGGTAGGGAGTGTGGGCGAGAGAGGGAAGGAATGGAGAGGTAAAGAGGGATATGTGAGATAAAGATAAGTATCGAGATAATGGTGACATATAGAGAATGAGAGAGTTATAGAGAGAGAAAGAGAGAATAGTGTGATAGAGAGGAGAGAGTGAGAGAGAAAGAGGGTGGGGAGGAGTGAGATAGAGCGAGAGAGAGAGAGGTAGAAGGAGGGAGAGGAGAGATATAGATTATATAGGGGAAAAGGTAGGGATAAATACATCTAGTGATAGAGAGAGAGAGGGATAGGGGAGATAAAGATAATTAGAGAAAGAAGGAGAGATAGAGATAATTAGAGAGATAATAAGGGAGGGAGAGAAGCAAGATAGAGAGGTGTAGAGAGAGTGGTAGGGATTGATGGATGGAGAGGTAGGTAGAGAGGTATTAGGGGGATAGAGAGTACAGAGAGGGAAGGAGAGGGAGAGGTATGGAGGGGGACAGAGGGAGGTGAGAGAGAGGTGAGATAGAAATCAATAGAGAGAGTGTGGTAGGGAGTGATGGAAGGATATGTGGGTAGAGAGGGATAGGTGATATAGAGAGAAGTAGAGAGAGAGATAGAGGGAAGGAGGGAGGGTGGGTGAGAGAGGGGAAGAAGGGAGAGGTAAATAGAGATAGAATGGTGACATATAGAGAAGTAGAGAGTTACAAATAGGGAAAGAGAGAATGGTGAGATAAAGAGGAGAGAGTGAGAGAGAAAGAGGGTGAGGGAGGAGTGAGCGAGGATTGAGAGAGAGTGAGAGAGAGAGAGACTGGTAGAGGGAGGGAGAGGAGAGAGTGAGAGTATTTAGGGGAAAAGTTAGGGAGGGAGACATCTAGTGAGAGAGAGAGAGGGATAGGGGAGATAAAGATAATTAGAGAGGGAAGGATAGGTAGAGAGAGATAAGTAGAGAGGGAATGAGGGAGGGAGGGAGATAAGCAAGATACAGAGGTGTAGATAGAGTGTTAGGGAGTGATGGATGGAGAGGTGGGTAGAGAGGGATTAGGGAGGTAGAGAGGTATGGATGGAGAGAGTGGGAGGTGAGATAGAGAGTAATATAGAGAGAGTGGTAGGTTTTGATGGATGGAGAGCTAAGTAAAGAGGGAGAGGGGAGATATAGATAAGTAGAGACAGAGGGAGGGAGGGAGATGTAGTGAGGGAGAGAGAGGTGAGATAGAGAGAAATAGAGAGTGATGGAAGGAGAGGTAGGTAGAGAGAGGGAGAGAGGAGATAAAGATAAGTAGAGATGGAAGGAGAGGTAGAGAGAGGTGAGATAGAGATAAGTAGAGAGGGAATGAGGGAGGGAGGGAGAGGTAGGGAGGGAGAGAAAGGTGAGATAGAGAGGTGTAGAGAGAGAGTGGTAAGGTTTTATAGATGCATAGTTAGGTAGAGAGAGGGATTGGGAGATAAAGAGTAGATAGGGAAGAAGAGAGGGAGAGAGAAGTATGGAGGGATAGAGGGAGGTGATAGAGAGGTTAGGTAGAGATAGTGGTAGGGAATGATAGAGGGAGAGGTAGGTAGGTGGAGAGAGAGATATGGAGGGAGGGAGATAGAGATAAGTAGAGAGGGAAGGAGGGTGGGAGGGAGGGAGAGAGAAGTTAGGTAGAGAGAATTAGAGGTAAAAGGAGAGAGAGACAAAGAGATAAAGAGTTCTTGAGATCAAGGGAGAGAGAGTCAGAAAAGGGATAGTGAGAGAGAGAGAGAGAGTTCTAGTCTGTAAGAGATAAAAATGAGTGAGATAGAGAGAGAGAGAAATAATAATAAAAAAGTATTACTAAAATTTGACCTCTTGATTATTGAAATTTGACTAAGTTTTAAATTTATGAGATCTTCCAAAAACTAGAAGAGAGAGAGGGGAGAGAGGGAGGAAGGGAGATAGAGAGGGAGTGGAGAGATAGAGAGTAGAGAGGAGAGAGGAGAGAGTGAGAGAGAAAGATGATATAACTTGCTGACTACTAAAATTTGACTAAGTCTAAAAATTTTAAGATCTTCCAAAAACTAAAATTTGCATTATAACTCCTAGAGATCTGAAACCACTCTCAAACATCCTACCTATATACATGAAATATAACTTAAAGTATAAGAAAGTAAATGTCCATATATAAATGTCTATTTCATGTATATAGTTTCCCTAAAAGATAACAAGAAAAAAAAGATAAGAAAAAGAGAAGATTTTTTTTTAATCTAGACCAAAATGTGAGCGCATTATAACGTGTTTGCGTTTTGTCAATGCATTCACAAAATGCAAAAAATACATTCACAAAACATGTCAAAACTGAGATATAACGTGATTCCATTATAATGTGCTCGCATTATAACACGCTCGTGTTATATCTTTCTTTGGGAATCCCCAAGCCTTAGGATTGGTATTTGCCTTGGAATACCAACCCAAAGGCTTGGAGGGAATTCTAAATGACTAGAAACGTGTTTTTGCAAATTCTACAATTTTTCGCATAGTCAAGTTCGTGCTCACCGTCAAGAATGCATGTGATTCAATATCAAAAAAATTGAACACATGGATAATGTTGGGTTCTCTCTTAGCTATCCAATGATGTAATTTTTGTCACTTTCTGACAATGTTAAGCCAATCATCCATAATTTCTTTTGTTTGTATGTCTCTTTTTTGCCAAAAAGTAGTGTTTGGTTTTCATTATAAATTAACTGTTCATTGAATTTTCAAATAAATTACATTTTTGTAAACTAGACTCCATTCTACAAAAAAAATAAAATTAAAAATTCAATTCATTTCTTAAATTTGTGGGGGTAGCACAACCAAAATTCTATTTTTCAGGAAGTGTCTACTTCGAAAATTAGTAAAAAATAAAATATTCATTAAAAAATTATCAAAAAAATCACACATCAACTACATATTGTTAGCTAACTTCTAACCGTTGTGATTTTAAAAATACTAAAAAAAAATTCACCGTATGAGGGTCGTACAAGAGTTGCTATGTTATGTTTTTCTAACAAAAACAACACCAATTTGTGTACGTCCCTTTTTTGAACCCCTTAATCTCAACCATTTTAAAAATAAATTAGTAGTTTAGAAATTAAACTTGGAGCACTTTGATCCTTTTTTTTGTTTCATCTCAAAATTTTGAGTGTAACTATCCTCAATTTCACGTCCAAGGTTAGTATTTCCTGATTTCAGAAAAAAATTGTCCACTTAAGTCCCCTTTTTGGGAACCATCTTGGTGCACTTACCCATTTATCCTAAATTCTAGTCTATTAAAGGATGAGGATTGTAATGAGGCCATCTTTACTCATAAAAAAATAACATTTATGGATGTTAAAAAATAATTCAATCATAAAAAGGTGGAATAGTAATATCAAAGGATGGGGAATTATCTTCCAAACCCTAGGAGAGAAAAGAGAAAAAGATAACAAAAAGAATGAATTTTCCTTACAAGAAAATTTACTAAAGTTGGAGATTAGTCTCCAAAAAGATTCAAATAATATTGTAACATACCCATTGTTCTATCCCTTGATTTTACTATTTTTACCCACATGTGAATAGTTTATGATACTAACACTTAGTCAATAATTTTTTTATTTTTGTTAAATGAATAAAAAATTCACATTTGATACAAACTCATTTCAACTTTTTCATTGCATTACAAAGAGATATTACTAAATTCCAAGTAACAAATCCATATTACATAATTTCGTGATAACATTTTCCATTTACAATTTTCTCAACAAGAATAAAGATATCATGATTGCATACATAGCTTTCATAAGCTTAATGAAATAGAGATAAAAATGGTCCAGATGTCCTTGCTATCATACATCCTCAAATCTGTTCCACCAACTATATGACGAAGAGCATCACTCAAGCACTTTTCCACCAACAACAGACTAACTGTGGTCTCCCACACATATACCTAACTGGTAACATGGCCCTACCCTTCAACGAAGAGATTGGTTTTGTAACCTCATAATTCTGCCTCCCTGAGCATGATATTATTTCCTAAAAATCTAGAGCTACCATGCATTGGCTACAACCTACATGTATGACATTCCCTACCTAGGTTGCATCCCTGGATCATAGTGAATTGATAGTGTAAATAGTGGCTACTTACACTACTTTGGCCAAATAATTCAACACCCAGTACTTCGAGTCTAGGTCGTATGTTCACCCACCCTTAGCTTGATTTGGTATTTGACCATTCATACTCTTGCACATGTAACATATATTCCTATAACAAGATGAAGACATGACATATTGACTAACTAGATTAAACCCTTTCCCATGGATTATCCTAACCTCGGGAATAACCAAGCTAACAACCCATGTTCAAAACCAACATTCCTATCAAATTATTTCAAAGCAACAATATATCTCATTCTTCACAATTTATACAACATCTATATAATCTTAACTAATTATAGTTCCTAATAACGGTATATCCACTCAAAATCTATTACATATAATATATAGGTATATCCCAATTAAGGGGTTTCACCAAATCTAGACTCTTTCAAGAATCATACAAGCTTATCCAAAGTAATATAATAAAAAAAGTTCATATAAACAAAATAAAATGCATCCTTTCCCAAATAAATACAATCTCAAACAATTACCATTAACCATAAAGAATAGAGTGATAGAAATCAGCATGCTTGGAAATATAGCCTAACGGACAATATTAGTTTCCAAGCTTAGCCTCCACACATACGCTTTTTAATCCTTCTAAACTCCACCTATTACCAAAATCTAGCCTCTCACAAACAAACTCTCAATAATTTCAAATTGAACCACCAAAAACATATACAAATAGGGAAAGAGGATTCCCCAAATAGACCTCTAGGGTTTTTCACCTAGGAGCACTTGGTTTAGGAATGACACTCTTTCTCCTTAGTGATATAGGTATTTTGGTGATTTCATTCAAAGATAGGGATTTTTTTGTGTGTGATAAAGTGTGTCGAAATGTTGTAAAGTGATGAAACTAAACTAACTATGAAATGTAAAGTAAATGACCTAAATGCTTGAAAAGTGGAAAGAAATTGGAAATGACAAAAGTGGTGCACATGGGTATTGGAAGTTGCAAATGAGGAGCTCCAGAATATTATAGAATCTTTTTGAAATCTTCATAGGGATATTTATGCCAATTTGGGTGACCTATTCCTCTTATCAAGAAAATCTATCAGAGTGGGTTTTCGTCAAATGGGTACCCAAAAATGTTAAAATCCTTGAAATATAGGGTCAAAGGTACTAAGTTTCAATTATGGGTGACATGGTCCTCTTTTGAGTTTCCAAGGATCTAGGTTTAGAGATTGGAGCCTTTGGTCTGCACTCTGGATCCCCACAAGTGTAAAGTTCAGATTCTGCAGAAAATGGGTTGAGAGAGGTCTCCAAGCTTCAACTAGGGATTTTTTGACTTGAATTCTTTTGATGAGTTGACAACACCTTTCTCCTTGACAAGTCTACATACAAAAACTTGCAAAACACACATGCAAAGAGGAGACAAAGGGTTAGGGTTAGAAATTAGGGATTTTCCTTAGTTAAACCCCTTTGATGATAATCAAATCCAAATGAAATATAATGAAAGGAATGGATGATTGAATGATAAAGCAATGTAAGCACTTACCAAATCCTTTGTTGAAGATGTATGCAACATGCAAGAACCAACTCCAATGGAGGTTTCTTGAGATGCCTTGTGCTTTTTTGCTTGATTTGGAAGCTTGAGTGCAAGAGTACTTGTGAAGATTGAGTGAAGGTGAAAAATGGTCTTAGGAGAGAGTAAGAGAGGCAAAATGAAGGTGAAAACCATTATTTATACAACATATGCCCTAATTTCTCAAAAATGCAACATGATAGGCTGACACTAAGGTTTTGGAGGCAAATTTTTGTTAGGTTTTTGTCTTAAATTTGAAATTTATGCCAAAAGGGATTAGGTCGCCCAAGGCAGCAACCTAGTCCACTTGGATAATTTCAAGTGGTAGTCGGGAATAAAATATTGATTAATGATGTTTATTGTGCTTGCCTCCCAAAACACACTTAAGTCGGGACTAAAAGTGCATAAAGGGGACAAATTAACATAGGAAAAGGGTTAATTAGTGGATGATAGGCCTAGGAAGATGTGAAAATGCCTTACAACACCTTGACACAAGGCTTGGGAAAGGGAAAAAGGGTGTTATTTAGGTGAATTGTGTTGAAAGGCTCTTAGAAGAGTGGGAAGATTTATTACAACACTTCACAACACCTTAGTAAAACACCATTAGATTATTGTTGAATTGCAAGCTTTCAAGATTGAGTCAAGGTAAAACAAGGCCAAAATGAGTGAAAAAGTGCCAAAGACTACACTTTTTGGTGACACATTTAGCCCCCACTTTAGTGAGAGTATGAACTTGCTTCAAAGTCACACTAAAGTAGTTGAATCATGCGTGTCGAGTGGTATCTAATGTAATAATTCTATTAAGGTGAGATGACTATGATCAAGAGGGGTGATCAAGCCCCCAGGATCAAGATCCCATGGAAAACTGAACATAAGCACAAAATATCACACAAGGAGTGATGTGAAAGGGTGGAGAGAGAGAAAATTTGGATCAAGCTTCGACCGTTTGTCCAACTAGTTGTGGATCAGATCTAAGTTGTTTATCTGAAAGGAAAAGGGGTGTATTCACTTTGGGTTGACAAGACTTTCGGTTGTTCATTGGGTGAGAATGCCAAAAACTGGTGAGATACATACACACAGTTGGTATGCATTCACACACAAAAAATTTGGCTATGGGGAAATTTGTGTCACTAGTTGGGCTTCCCACTCAACCATACCAAAGTTATACCTCCTGATAACTTTGATAAGGCAACACAAAGATAAGGGTGCAGTTCATAAGACAAGCAAATCCTTGGATGCTTAGAACTCATGAACAAGTGCAATATGGCACCATAGGCATGCAAGTTGTGTTATGGAAGGTGGCCATGTATGCACAAATTCAAAAGTGCAACATGCAAACTGTAAAATGCAAAAATTTAAAATGTAAAAAGAGTGTTCCAAGGAGTCTTTTTTAGTAAATATGAGTTCTTTTACTTAGGAAGAATTGTGTGTAATGTCTCCAAGAGATGACCAATCAAAGAATAGGGAATTCACAACTTAGGGGATGCAGTGTGTCACATCAGGCCAATAAGAGGAATGTAATATGCTAGGATAGGTCACTTTCATGAAGGAAATTACACCCCATGTCATCCACAAAGTGAGAGACTCATCGGATGAAGTAGCAAGGTTGCACTAGGAACCAAGGACAAAGAAAATGCAAAAAGAAATAGTGCTAGTGTATGCCCCCACTTTAAAGGAATTGCTACACACCATTTTGTGAGCAATTTCTTTAAAGTAGAGAAAGGAAAGAATGTGAAAAGTACATGAGAGCCTACTTGGAAAGCCCTATGTCAAGTGATACATTTCCAAGGATAGTTGTGTCATGGAAAGGATAGTATGTCATATGCGAGTTAACCTTAATACATTTTGTGCACATCTCAAGCTTGCTCTTGTATGTTCATGAGATATTAACGTCTAGTCAAAAGATGTAACGACAAGTGAAATACAAGGACAAGGCTAACAAACCCATTCACCCACTTAGTGCAAGGAAAAGGTGAGCCGAAAGGATGAAGGTATGTGTTAGGGAGAGGAATTATGTGCCCCCACAGAAGGGAGATCGCCAAGTTTCATGAGATTTTTGAAGCTTGAAGAAAATGGAGAGAAGGGAGGTAACCCTAAATATTTCTTGAAAGACTATGGTATGTTAGTTTGCATCATGTTGTCATTGCATCCATGTGTAGGAAGGAGATGGTGGTTGATACCATAACAGTCTTCCAAGTTAGATGAAGGGGTTGTGTTATTTGGAGAAGGATTGGTTGTTGTATAAGAACATGGATCCTTTTGAGTGTTATGTGTTGCTCCTTAATGAGGGATGGGAGTTATATAACCCCCATCACCATCATGGGATAATGTTGTTTATGTAGAACCAAGTTGAGCATAGAAGACATAGGGTGGTTTTGGTGTAGGTCATGAGGTTTCACACTCTCCTTTAAAGGGAGGCGTAAGACCCTCATCATTATTATAAATTGTACCTAAAAATGAATTATTTACATATGAATATTTGGACCAAGAGGGTGATATTTTGGAGTTTATATTAGAAGGAGGTGTAGAATCTAACGACCCCCAATGATCAGGAAATATTTTTGTTGTGGTTGAAGGATTAGCATCAACTTGTATAAATTTGGATCTAGAAATGAAAGGATTAGGGGATTTGGGAACATTGTGATGAGTAGATTTGTAGCTTCATTCATCTACATTCACCATTTATATCGTGTTATTTTATTCAAATTTCATATTATGGGGAAGGGTAGATGTAACTCCTTTCATAGCATGAATCTAGGGTCTCCCTAGGAGAATATTGTATGGAAGGGGTCCTTCTATGATATGGATAGGAGTAGCCAACACTATAGGTCCGACTGTGATCGGTAATGTGATCATCCCTAGTGGTTGCCTATTAAGATTGTCGAAGCCACGAATATGAACATCATTAGGTTGAATGAGATTTTTTTCCATGCCAAGTGTGTTTAGGAGTTCCATGCTACAAGGATTAATTTCTACTCCATTGTCTATGAGAGTGTGTCTAACTGGAGTTTCATTAATGATCACCATTATCATCAAGGGATCATTCTTTTTTTGAATCTCAAGTGAGGTTAATTCATGTTTAGAGAATGTGATATCAGATTGGGTTACCTGCATGGGATGAGAGGAGGGGTTTGAGATTGTTCAATTTTATGTAAGATTCAATCTCATCCATCTATATTTGTATCATTCCTTGAAATAGAAGTTTGACTATAGGTGAAAGTTGAATAATTTCCCATACAGATATATCAGCAGGAGCCTATTTAAGATCCTCAACATGAGGGACTCTAAGTTGAGAAAAGGGAAATGGCATAGGAGTGATGTGTGATCCCCTAGATGTTTGAGTCACTAAATTACAACTTACTGGCTGAAAAAAATTGTTATGATGAGATTGCATCATGGATTTCAAGATATCTCTTAGTTTTTTGTGTGATTCACTAGTGGGAGGAGACTTAGGAGGCTCATTAGTTAAAGGAGATCCCACTTGTGTCATCATAACCGCAAGAATATTATCTTTATGTTCATGACCAGGTAAGGAAGGGGATTTGAATTTCACTTGGTTATCTTCTCCTAGGGAAGGTTGAGAGTTTGAAGGATAGGTGTCAGTTTTCACACATTCTTGCACCATGATAGTCTTCTTAGGAGGAGATTTTTTAGGAGAACTACAAATCGAATGTTCTTCACATTCAAAGGTTGGTTCTTCTTAAATAACTTCATCACAAGGAGGGTAATGATCAATGGTGGGATTGTCTTTTTTAATAAGGGGTTCCCTAGGAGAAGGGGGACAACTAAGATACTCATGGTATTCATCGATTGTATCTTCTATCGACAAAGTATCATCTTCGCACCTAGGAGAGATACTAGGAGAAGGAAAAATATTATTGTTATGATTCCTTATGGTACTATTGTCATGGTTGTTAAGAGAGGTAAGAGGAGAGAAACAACTAGGATTCTCATAAATTTCATTAATTGGTTCTCCTGACACCAAAATCTCTACATCACCAAGAGGAGAGATTAGGGGAAGAATGAATATGATTGTTCAGGATTTCCAAGGTTGGATTCTCTATCACTAAAATGCTCTCATAGGGAGGGGGTAGAGAATATTTCTTAGCATATCTAGATTTGTATGATACTAGCATTGTTTGAACAAAAATGACAAATGCATGTAGCCATTTCATGCACCATTTCAGCAATATGATCAATGTGGATACAAATATACGTAACATTTTTATCCAATGTATGCTAAGTTTGAAGAATGTAAACAATGTATATGAAAGAATGAAAAGTACTTTCAATAAACTTATGCATAGTTTTATGAATGTAAACATTGTATAAGTAAAATTAAAAAGTAATTTTATCAATGTTAAGCACAATTTCAAAAATGTAATCATTTTGCAAATCTAATGATGAAGGTATATCAAGAATGACTACCCTAAATTGATGATTTTGAGTGAGAAGCCTAAAACTTATGTTTCTAAAACTTTCCAGACTGATAGAATATGATACTAGGAGGCTAAGAAAGCACAAAAATGAGGTTTTTGATGTTGTAACAAGTAGTTAAAAATGTGAACTGGACTAGATCGCCCAGAATAGCGAATTAGTCCCAGTAGGGATTTTTTTTCAAATTTTCTGATTGTTTGAGTGATTTTGATGTGTTTCAAGTTGTATGATGTATTCCTAAGGTGAAAATGCAGAGTTTTAGAAATTTTCAATGAAAATATATGTGCAAAAATGCAAGTTAACATGAGCTTTTCACTAATGTGTGATTTTATAAACCCTATGATGCAAACAATGAAAAATCTTAATGCAATGCAAGCTTTTTCCTAAGAGGTAACTAAAAAATCAAAAGATTAACAAGTGTTGGATAGTCGGGTTCACCAAAATTAACCACTAAAAACATATACAAATGGGGAAAGAGGATTCCCCAAATAGGCCCCTAGGTTTTTTCACCTAAGAGCGCTTGGTTTAGGAATGACACTCTTTCTCCTTAGTGATATGGGTATTTTGGTGATTTCATTCAAATATAGGGGTTGAGTAAGGTAGGGTTGTGTTGTGTGTGATAAAGTGTTTCTAAATGTTGTAAAGTGATGAAACTAAACTAACTATGAAATGTAAAGTAATGTAAACCTAAACTACATGCAATGTAAAGTAAATGACCTAAATGCTTGCAAGATGGAAAGAAACTAGAAATGACAGAAGTGGTGCACCTGGGTATTGGAATTTTCAGATGAAGAGCTCTGGAATGTTCTGGAATCTATCTAAAATCTTCACAGGTACATTTACGCCAAGTTGGGTGACCTAGTCCTCCTATCAAGAAAATCTGCCAGAGTGGGTACCCGAAAATGTTAAAATCCTTGAAAGATAGGGTCAGAGGGACTAGGTCACCATTATGGGAAACCTGGACCTCTTTTTTTATTTTGAGGATCTAGGAATAGAGATTGGAGCCTTCAGTTTGCACTTTGGATCCCTGCAAGTGTCTGGTTCAGATTTTGCAGAAAATGAGTTGAGAGAGGTCTCCAAGCTTCAACTAGGGTTTTGTTGACTTGAATGCTTTTGACGAGTTGACAACACCTTGACAAATCTTCATACAAAAACCTACAAAACACACATGCAAAGAGGATACAAAGGGTTAGGGTTAGAGATTAGGGGTTTTCCTTAGTCAAACCCCTTTGATGATAATCAAATCCAAATGAAATATAATGAAAGGAATGAATGATTGAATGATAAAGCAATTTAAGCACTTACCAAATCATTTGTTGAAG
Source organism: Sequoiadendron giganteum (assembly GCA_007115665.2). Classification (NCBI taxonomy): domain Eukaryota; kingdom Viridiplantae; phylum Streptophyta; class Pinopsida; order Cupressales; family Cupressaceae; genus Sequoiadendron; species Sequoiadendron giganteum. Next base: position 465,255,541 of record CM021107.1, read on the forward strand.
ATTTTTTCAACATGCAAGAACTAGCTCCAATGGAGGTTTCTTGAGATTCCCTATGCTTCATTGCTTGCTTTGGAAGCTTGAGTGTAAGAGTACTTGTGAAGATTTAGTGAAGGTGAAAAATGGTCTTAAGAGAGAGTAAGAGAGGAAAAATGAAGGTGAAAACCCTTATTCATACAACATATGCCCTAATTTTCTAAAAATGCAACATGATAGGCCGACACTAGGGTTTTGGAGGCAAATTCCCATTAGGTTTTTATCTTAAATTTTAAATATTTTCCAAAAGGGACTAGGTCACCCAAGGTGGCAACCTGGTCCACTTGGATAATTTCAAGTGGTGGTCAGGAATAAAATGTTGATTAATGATGTTTATTATGCTTTCCTCTCGAAACACACTTAAGTCGGGACTAAAAGTACATAAAGGGGACAAATTAACATAGGAAAAGGGTTAATTAGTGGATGATAGGCCTAGGAAGATGTGAAAATTCCTTACAACACTTTACAACACCTTGACACAAGGCTTGGGAAAGGGTAAAAGGGTGTTATTTAGGTGAATTGTGTTGAAAGGGTCTTAGAAAAGTGGGAAGATGTATTACAACGCACCACAACACCTTAGTAATACACCATTAGATTATTTTGAATTGCAAGCTTTCAAGATTGAGTCAAGGTAAAACAAGACCAAAATCCAAGGGAAAAGGCCAAAATGAGTGAAAAAGTGCCAAAGACTACACTTTTTGGTGACACACATGCATAAACAACTCTCCTTACCAAATATCTCTAAAATATTCTTACACAAAAAATTATAACAGAGCAATAAATGAATAAATCATATTGGAAAAGTGTAACCAAAGGTAGAGATAATGCCCCTATTTATAAAAGAATCTAAGCATCTTAATGCTAAAATTAAGCTTCTAAACCTACCACCTTCCTATGTCAAATGCATTGACTAAGCTCAAAAAGAGAGATGTGGCTACTAAAAACTCTAGCTTGCGAACACATATACAATCCAAATTCACAGTTAAGAATGAGTCTCTTACATCTTGTTGATAGCAAAGATTAAACTCAGAAAACACAACTTACATGTTTCCTTATTGCAATATAAATCGACTACCTCAACCAACTCATTATAAAAACCATGTCTCATGCTTCCACAAGCTATGCACTGGTTTATGACACAACTTTTAGACTTATTTTTTGTTTCATTATTTCAAGAATATGGCACCACATTTCATATTTTTGTGCATAGGTTTGACAATGTCAACTATGTGATTAATTTAAAATTTCCTTTGTCAATGGTTCAATGCATAATATTCTATGATTTATTTAAAGGCATTAAGACTTAGTCTCACATACACTATATGTGTGCGGCCTCTAACTTAGTCGTTCTACTTTATATGACAATGCCTTTATATGTGATATAGTCTATTTCAAAGCACATTTAAATGTTTACATATTATAATACATATACTATAATCTTTATTTTATATATATATCCACATGAAATCAAGCACATTAATTGTCAATCAAATATATATAAGCTTATATCAAAATAATTATATATATTCATATATACATATATTAATATATATGTACATATGTTTACGTTAACATAATTATATGCATATATATAAATATATATATATTATATATATAACATTTTTTAATATCCATACTTAAACACATATATTCATGTATTCATCGATTGGTGCATTTATACAAAATATGTATATATATATATCTTTTTTGTCCAAATAGATACTCCCATGCATATGATATACCCGTACATGAATATACATAAGTACGTCTACCTATGTATACACATGCACATGTATATTCAAATGTATGATTTATCAAAGACATATACATATATACATACATACATTCTATGTATATACCCATCCACTAATATATGAACATGAATACTCAAAAAGAGAACTTATACTTGTCACATAGACTCAATCACATATCCCAAAACAAGAACATTCAAATACTAACCACAAACCAATACAAAACATTCCCCAAACCAATATTGAAGATTACTTACCTCTTCCCAAACTAAGTCATGAGCATGTGTATGCTCAATTAGGCTCATTAAGGGTTATCAAACCAAGCTCTTCTCCTGAGTGATACTCCCCCTCTCTTATGGAGGTTTGAATATGTTCTTGCATCCAACTTACTACATCACAATAGTAGTTATACAATGCCATTATATTCATATGTATCATATATTTTCATCTTCTAAACATTTAGGATATCATATTGAATTAAAAATTAATTCATCACATTATACATCAAGATTCATATACAAAACACAAAAATATATTAAAGAATTTTAACTCAACAAGGTAATAGTAAATAGGTAATAACACAATGGGGTGTAACATATTCTCCCCCTTGTGAATCATCATCCCTGATGATTTTAAGTATCAAAAATAAAATATATAACATAAAACATAAACATAAAAATATTGTTTCAGGAACTTTCAAAGTCTAGCAAAACAAGAGGAAACTTTTGCTTCATCTCAACATAGTCCTCCCAAGTGACAAAATCTTCTGCATACTGATCCCATTAGACCTTGCATTGCAAAACCTCGCTATTACGTAAGTGAAGCTTACATGTTCTAAGCACCTTGACAGGCTCAATTTTACCACTCTTGGGTCCTATACCTATAAATCATTCCAATCAATAACATGGTTATAGAAAAACATGAGGAAACTTTTTCTTCATCTTAGCATAGTCCTCCTAAGCAAAAAAATCTTCTGCAGACTGATCCCATTAGACTTTGCATTGCAAAACCTCTCTATTACGTAAGTGAAGCTTACGTTTTCTAAGCACCTTGAGAGGCTCAATTTTTACCACTCTCAGGTACTATACCTATAAAGCATTCCAATCAATAACATGGTTATCTCCTAGCATGTACTTCTTAAGGTACGACACATGAAATATATTATGCATTCTATGCAGAGTTGGTGGCAAAGAAATTCTATATGCAACAAGGTTCACTTCCTCGAGAACCTCAAAAGGACCTACAAAATGAGGAGCTAGCTTGGACGACTTTCAAAATTTTATGGAACTCTTGTGAGGTTTAACTCTTAAGAAAGCCTTATTTCTTACTGAAAAATGTCTAGGTACTCGCTTGGAATCCACAAAAATATTTTTCCTATCATTAGCTTCCGCTAGAATTTTCTTAATAATACCAACTTGCTTCTTTATTTATGAAAAAATTTCTAGTCCAAGGCTTATCCTATCCTCTAGTTTATTCCAACTTATAGGAGTTTGACACTTCCTGTCATATAATGCTTCAAATGGAGCCATCTTGATCGTGGAATGATAAGAGTTGTTATACGCAAATTCCACCAAAGTTAGGTAATCTTCCCACTTGTATTTCTGATCCATGCAATAAATTCTCAATAGATCTTATAACACTTTGTTAACCCTTTCAATTTTTCCATCAATTTTTGGATGATATGTTAAACTTGCGTTCAATTGTGTCCCAAGTGAAGAAAACATGGTTTTCCAAAACCTATTCATTACACAAGCATCCCTATCAAAAATAATCTTCTCGAGAACTCCATGTAACCTAAATACCTCTTGAATAAACTTTTGAGCTATAACAGGAGCTCCATCAATTAGATTCCTTGGAATAAAATGAACCACCTTTGTAAGCTTATCCACCACTACCAAAATGGCATTTTTCTTGTTCCTTGACATTGGAAGACGTTGCATGAAATCCATGCTAAGGACTTGTCATTTACTTTTAGGAACTTCATGAGGATACAAAATACCTGCAAGGTGATGATGTTGTACCTTTACTCTTTAACATTCTAAGAAACTTTCTACAAATATTTCATCATCCCCTTTCATCCCTTTCCATAAATACAATGGCTTGACATCAACCAACAACTTAGTTACTCCAAGATGTCTAGAATATGGTGTAGTATGAACTTCTTTCCACACTAAACTCCTTAATTACTCAAAGTTGGGTACATAGATTCTTCCCTTAAACCTTAAAAAACCATCAGGTTCAAAGTGAAATCCTTCATACCTTAGGTCTTGTGGATTATCTGAAAGTGCTTGTTTTACTTACTCATGGTATTCCTCACACTTGGACTTTTTCAGCACTTGACCTTGAAATCGGTTTGAATTGATATCATTGAGGAGATATACCTCCTACAACTTAGGGCATCAATAACCTGATTTTCCTTTCCCTTGATATAGTTCATATTGAAATCATAGTTAGATATCAATTCTAACCACCTTCTTTATTTTGCATTTAGATTAGGTTGGGTTAATAAATACTTTAGACCGTGATGGTCAGTTTTTAGCTCAAAAGATTTTCCCAATAGATAGTGTCTCCGCATATGTATTGCGTGAACAAATGTTGGTAATTCCAAAACATGTGAAGCATAATTTTTCTCATAATGCTTCAACTTCCTTGATTCATAGGCTATGACTCACCCATCCTATATCAATACTCCACCCAAACCTTCTCCCGAAGCATCTATGATGACAATAAAATTACCATGTGGATTTGGTACATTCAATATCGGGGTTGTGGTCAACTTCTCCTTAAGTTGTTCAAATGGTGCTTGACACTTCTCAGACCATTCAAACTTCTTCCCTTTTCTCTGCAAGGAGGTAATGGGAAAAACTATTCTAGAAAATTTTGCAACAAACTTTCAATAATAACTAGCTAGACCCATAAAACTTCTAAATTTTGGCACATTCTTAAGCACTTTCCAATCAAGCATTGCTTTTATTTTTTCTAGGTCAACTGTAACCCCATTTTCTGAAATCAAATGACCTAGATACTATACTTATTTCTAAAAGAAGGTACACTTAGAGATTTTCCCATACAACTTATGCTCTCTTAATCGTTGGAGAACAATCTCTAGATGTTGGAGATGTTCCTCTTCATTCTTGGAGTAGATAAGAATATCATCCAAGAAGACCAACACAAACTTATCCAAGTAGTCCCTAAATACATTATTCATCAAGTTCATGAATTCTTTAGGTGCATTCATAAGTCCAAATGGTAGGACCGTTGTTAGACTTTGTTGTGTGTTTACCTATTTACTATTACTATGAATGGTTAAAATATTGAATATATGAATGTGTTTGTAGTTTTTATTAGAAATCATGTGCATGTACTTTGTTTGATTGTATCATTTGGAAAGAAATGAATGAATGTTAACTTGATTAATGTTATATTTAAATAAATATATGGAAAGGGTGTTTATTGAATTTAATATTTCAATGATGATTTATATTATGAAAATTATGGTATTGTGAACATCTAACTACTATTGTGAATATGTTGAGTTGGATGCAGATGCAAGGATCAAGCCCCCGAAAGGAGGGGAAGTATCACTTAGGAGATGGATCTGGATTGGAAACCCTTAACAAATCCTAAAGTGAACTCACACACTCACATATAGAATGGTTAAGTCAAATCATAGTTTCGGATATTGGTAAGTCAATTTATAGCATTGTTTGTTCATGTGTTAGATAGGTTGTGATCTCATTTGGGAATTTTTCAGATTTGTCTTAAGTGCTTGGTTGGTGAAATATCTTTTCATATATATATTCTTTATGTAATTGATTAGAAATATATACATAGAACGTATATATATGTATAGATATACATGTTGATGATAATCCCATGTACATGATTTAATATGTACATGAGTATATGAAGGTAGATGTACCTTTGCATGCTCATGGATGGATTTCTCATGAGCATGATGGTATTAGATGGACAAATAGACATATATATATGTGGATATATATGCCAAATGTATATGTGACTATCGATAAGTTAGAAAATATGTGTGGATGATTGTATAAGTAATGTATATATATGATATATACATATATACACATATATACACATATTGACATACGTGTATGTAATTGACATAATGGAATGTCCATACACGTATATCAAAACATGTATGTATATGTACATATATATAACTATATACATATAATGAAGTTATTATGTATGATAGCATGAATATGCATTCGAATATTAAATGGTTTATTATTGTGATCAATGTTAATGAATAAATATATATGTATATATATACATATATTTGTACATATACATATACATATACATATAATATGCATATAATATATATACAAATATATATAAGTTTATATTCTTTACTAAGCACTCAAGTGAAAGTAACTATAGCGATGATATGGTATAGCACATATATATAAGAATTAAAGTGTTGTTTAAACATGTGTGTATATGTATTTAAAACTTGTGTCATGTAATATGGAACTCAATGCATAAAATATAGTATGGATCAAATCTTATGAACAACAATGTGTAAACATGTTCATGATAAGTCGATATACAAGCATTTATTGAGTCGACACTTTTGCAAAGTGTTGTGAGTAAAATAAAGACCAAGTTAGAGGTTTAAACGGAACCAAAATAAGACTTCTTCTTCTGTGAGAGAACAATAACAAGAATAATAGGGAATGAGTTGATTTGGTGGCGCCAAATTATGAATTTACATAAACCAAATAGAATTCTATAGCTGCAAGCTGATTTTTTGTTGATAATCATGTGCTTAAATGAACCAGTCAAACCATTGCTAGATCAATAAGAGGTTGATTTATTGTTTAAATGGGCAAAGTAATTGCTTAAATCGCTACCACCTTATTCTTGAATGAGCTGAGTCAAATTTTTTTGTTGAGAGGTGTCAATTTGTTTAGCTAACCTGTAAGCATCTTTGTCTTATATTTTTGTATAAATAGGTTAGGTATTTCTCTCATTTGGACATTGATCATTCTTTCTTACTGTTGTTTTGATATTTGAGCTATTTGTTTTATGAGTTGAGAGTATTTGCGAGGATAGAATAAGAGATTTATTATGAGTTAATTTTTGGGAGAATTGGAGTGTTAAGAGAAGATTGGAAAGCTAATTCTGGAAGGAACAAAGTAGTGAACCGGTCTGTCAATTGGGAATAAATAATTTATAGGCATGTGGTCTATTCTTTTATGTTTTGTTGTTTGGAAAAGATTGAATGTTTAGTTATTTTGTGTGAAAATCATGGAATTGCTAGTATAGGGAAAAAAATTCATTTCTTACATGAAGTAAGAGAATATATTCTCTCTTTGTTAATGTGTTTGTAAATTATTGATTGTACATACTCTGTACTAATGAGTGATTGCATACTTTAGTATTATATACTAGGATACAAAGCTGCTTGAATAGCTGTGAAATTTTTGATTCAACTTGTTTATGAATTTTGAGCTATAGGTAGTTCATATCTTCTCTTGGGAGTAGTTAATTCTTACATTGAGAATAGTTTATAAGAGGGAATCTACTTAGTAGATATAGTTAAACTTAAAAGGAGGAATAGTTTGTTCCTTTGGTTAAAGATTACCTCATGAAGGGATTACCTATGAATAGTATACAAATGATCTTGAGACATATCAAACTAGGGAAGTGTATGTGATCTAGGATGAATTTTTATATGAAACTTTGGCCAAAGTAGTGTAATTTTCTACTGGTTACACTATCAATTTCACTATGTACCTTTTATGAATGCTAGTCCATGATTTCCATGTTGGAAATATGAGAAATAACCCAAATGAAGCTATACACACTTCAAAGGATAAACCAAGAAGAAAAACATCCACATAATGAAGAAGTGTTGCAACAAGAGAAAGAAGAGAACTTGATCAAATGATGATCTATGATGAATTTTGATCTAGAATGATTTATAAATGTAAAAGAGCCTCGCTTATATAGGAAAGGATAGAGGTGGTTGGATAACCACCTTGGTTACAAACATTAAATGACTAATGCATAATTTTTAATGAATGAAGAAATATTAAATGCCTAGATAACTACATGCCTATTAATGAGATATGGTCCCATTAAATACTATTTTCTAGAATCCACCTAGGAAACTAACTCCTAAGTAAGCCTATTAATAATGTGAATAGGTCCAACTAATAACTAGTTAGGAAATAATCCCATTCACACTAACACCTCCCCCATAAGTGCATCTTATGGAGTTTAGTTATTATGCAAATGATGTAAAGATGCAATGATGGGTCCCGACTACTAGGCCATGTTAGGAACCCATGTACAAATGGAAATGAAATATCTAACAAATGGAGAAAAGGAGAAAACCTCATGAAACAAAACCCCTCCCCAAAAAAGAGATATAATGCAAAATCTAATGCTAATCATGTACAAAAAATGGAAGTGATGTATGGGGGTCTCAACATCAATACCCCCCAAGAGCTACATCCATCACAAGAATACAATAATCAATAGCCCCCCCATAGGAGGGAAATAGAGAGACTATATATCCCCCCCGTAATATGTGATCACCTATAAAAATGGTAAGTGTCTGAATTCAAAACAAGATCTAGTGTCAACAAATAACTTTTCTCCCTTTCAGAAGAAACAAAACCGAGTACAAATGTAGGGATGCTTCCCATTTTGGATAGGAATTGAAGGAAGGTAGAATAAATGTGTATGATGATGTCTGAAAATAATCATGTGTCTCCTTTCCTAAGGAAGATGAAGATGCCACAATCAAATCATGCACAATCAATGAAGAAGGTGACAAACCAGGACTATGTGGAAACTAATGTTGAACAGGATCCAAAGACTGCAATACAATGATCCCTCCATTGAAGAAATAGATGGAGACTAGATTCCCCAAAAAAAAAATGAGGTATCCTCAAAACCACTGAAATAATTCTAAAGAAAATCCAATGGTATATGTTGAAGAAACTCCAACTCCATAATGAGTGAGAGGGAAGAATCCTCATATATGAAATCTCTTAAAAGGAATCAAGTGCCTCCAAGGATGTCTCACCAAGATCAAGATCCCTAATCAAGGTCAAAACAATGAAATGTGGAGACTCAAGAAAACTCTCTAAAGTAAAATTTGCATAGAGGAGAGATATCCCCTTAAGAATGTCCTCCAAACCTATAAAAGTGGCCAAGTCAGCAATACCTGAAACAAAGCCATCATGAGATTCCAAGTCTAGAAAACTAAATATGTCCCGATGAATAAGAATGATGAAATCCTCAATCAATGACTTCAGAAAAGGAATCACTGAAGGTGGAGGTACATCAATTATCTTTGATGGATAAGAAGCATCTATAGAACCATTGACATACTCATCTGAATATTCAAAGCATTTCAAATCTGTAAGCTCCTACATAAAAATATCATCATAGGGTATCATGTCTGAAGAATGAAGAGGCATATGACATTCAGAATCATGATCATTGGGGGATGGTGGAGTATCAAGATCTCCATATATCTCCCAAATCTTATTCCAAAGGATATGAGGACAATCACAATGATCAATATATTTAAAAACATCATTAACAACATGCATTACAATAACCTCTAAGACATTATATTTGCTGCAAATATAAGAAAAAAATTGAATACCTTGACCTGGATAGGGAACTATACCACACAAATGTGGAAACAATTCAAGTGATTGGAGATGGTTGATGATTCCATCTCTCCATTGTTTATATTTTCCATTTTGCAACATAATCATAGAAGGATGATATGCAAACCCCATAACAAACTATGATATATCTCCAATATTACAAATACATGACCTTCAACATCAAATAGAAACTTCCAAATATGATGTGCTAGTGAAAATAAATCCTCCAATGCATATCAAGAAAATGCCACTAATTGCAAAAAATTAATAGAGAATACCTGGGGCTGAATCTGAAAAAAGTGGATGGACAAAATGATAGCGCTTTGAATCACCTTCGCAATGCTACTAGAATCTCCAAAATCTGACAAAATGGTGTAAAGATATGAGCTTGGGAGTCCAAATGGAAGCACTGAATTTTGATAGCTATAATTTGTACCCATAAAAAAATCTAGATAAATACTCTATACAATTGAAAAGTACACAAAATTAGCTTTCTAATGATATCTTGTTTGCAAAAATCCGATATCTTGGTGAAAACCTATGCTCCATTGAAAAAACTACCCTATTGAGGGGTGTAGGCTAAATAGGTGCGAAATTCAAATACCTAGGGCAAAATAAAAATTTGGCCCCTAGGTGCCAATAGGACCTCGAGGATAAGCTCTACAAAAAAATCATGTACCACAATGGTGGTGGCGAGGCTAAGAGATGGCGAAGCTCGGTGGTGGTGCCACTCAAAGGTGGCGGACCTCAAAAAATTGGGCCCCTAGTTCCAATATGGTTGCAACTCAATGAGGAAGGCACTCGGTAGTGGGCAGTCGGTAGAAACTTTGGTGAACAATGGTAGTAGTCAACAATAATTAAAGACTCTAGTGGATGGTGGATAACAAAGACCATCAGAACAAGGATGGAAAATGGAGAGGAAAGTCGATGACCAACGATGAGCTTAGCAGTTAGAATAGGTACGTGGGTCCTAGCAAAGGATAAATGCACGTAATCTACAGACCCTGCAACCTATGAATTGCAAGTGAATGGATGTTTGCAAAAATAATGAATTCCTCCTAACAAAGATTGCAAATCTATGATTCAGACCCTTCAAATTCTACCACATAAACATTGACTAAAGGCCACTGAAATAAATCTCCTACAAGTTGTGAAAAAATTGGATGCATAGGATGAACGATTTTTTATATTGCTTGATGGTAATAAATAAATCTAATATATACCCGATTCCAAATTTTTCAAACCGCATGAAATGAAGCTGACTTTAAATAATAATCGACCACAAATTTAAATGAAGCCCACAAAATTTAATATTTCCGACAAGAATTTAAAATCGTCTGCCAAAAAATTAAATATTCTCCCTGAAATTAAAAAATAAATGCCACTAAAACTATATTGCAATGCCGACCAGGATTAAATATTAGCCCCACAATCTGTACTTTGCCCACAATATTGCTACAAAAAACCTCTAATGGTGTTCAAATGAAAAATTCAAATCTCGATGAATGGGTAGGCGAACTTTAAGTTTTCAAACCTTTTGAACACAATGACAGAGTCAAATCTGACCCAAAGTGACTTAGAAATCATTTGTCTCCTAGATGAGAACAATTAGCCCTTCAAGAAAACCCTTCAGCCTTTGACGATCTCCTCAGCTCAACTTCCCGAATATTTTATGAATCTTCCATGGCCTTAGCTTTGATACCATGTTGGAAATATGAGAAATAACCTAGATGAAGTTTTACACACTTCAAAGGATCAACCAAGAAGAAAAACATCCACATGAATGAAGAGGTGTTGCAACAAGAGCTAGAAGAGAACTTGATCAAATGAATATCTATGATGAATTGATCTATAATTATTTATAAATGTACAAGATCCTTTCTTATGTAGGCAAGGATAGAGGTATTTGGATAACCACCTTGGTTACAAACATTAAATGAACAAGCATAATTTTAAATGCATGAGAGAAATATTAAATGCCTAGATAACTACATGTTTATTAATGAGATATGGTCCTATTAAATACTAGTTTCTAGAATTCAACTGAGGAAACTAACTCCTAATTAAACTTATTAATGATGTGAATAGGTCCAACTAATAACTAGTTAGGAAATAATCCCATTCACACTAACATGCCATGCAAGATAGGATGTATACAAGTTCTAGTCATGTAGGGCACAACAGTGAGTTCAGATAGGCTACAGTTATGAGGTTATCAAACCAACTCCTTCGTTAAAGGGTAGGGCCATCTTTCCTTATATGGAAGATATGTGGGGGACTGCATAAGATTCTATAGATGGTAGAAAATCACTTGAGAGATGCTTCTCCTGCATAGTTAGCAACCAAGGTTTGAGGGAATCTTCTTAGATCGATGTACATCTATTGCTGATATTATTGAAGTAAGGTTTGAGAAGAGCCTATGTATGTTTCATTTGTAATCTATATTTGGAAGCATGTAAATATCTATTTTTATGAAAGAGAACAATGTTTGGAAATGTTGTTGTGTTATTAATGATTATTAAATATCTCTTCGAAAAAAAAAATTTATTGCATTAGGAAATGAACCTAGCTTATTCACTTGAAAGGTAAAACTTAGATAACTTATTTATTTGAACAATAGGCATGTTACAATTGTGAACTCATAATGAAAATACCTAGTCCTAAAAGTTGTTTTGAAAATGTCTTCATCCTTGATCCTCAATTGATGATAACTTGATCGTAGATCAATTTTCAAAAAACACTGCCACTCCTTGCATCTGATCAAATAGATGATCAATATGTGGTGATGAATATTGATTCTTTATCATTTCCTTATTAAGCAAATGATAATAAATGCACAAGTGTAGTGTACCATCTTTCTTCTTTACGAAGATCACTAGCGCTCCCCAAAGGTGAAACACTCGGTCTTATTAATCCCTTGGACAATAATTCCTCCAATTGAGATTTTAGCTCCATTAATTTTTCTATGGTCATCCTATATGGAACTTTGGATATAGGCTCCGCCCTTGGAACTATGTCGATGGAGAAACCAAACACTCTTTTGGGAGCAAATCTAGGTAGTTCATCTGGAAATACATCCACAGAGTTCCTTAGGATAGGATATTTATCCATATCCGACTTTCTTGATTCTACCACCTCACCATCTTCAGCTTCTTGGAGGTCTTGAGGTCCATAATACACTACATCATGTTGAGAAACTAACTCTTTGCATTCCTCAAGTTTCTCCATTTTCACTATGAAGAGTTGACAACCTTTCTTCTTCACTCTATGTATTTATACAACGGATATCTACTGCAGCTTGACCTCTTTAGGTGTTCCTTGCAATGATACTCAATTTCCTAGATCATCTAAACGTTCAACTATCTTTGCATGACAATCTACTTTAGCCCTATGTTTCCATAGCCAATTCATCCCTAAAATTTCATCATAATAATCTAAGGGAGCTACATAAAAATTCACTTCCATAAATGAACTTATAATTTCAACCCTTACTTTGAATATATATTGACTCATCTTATCTCTTGTCTGGTTTTCATATTCAACACTCCAAGACTTTTCCATGTACCAAAATTTTCTAGAAATTTTACTAGGTATACTAGGAGAAACAAAAAATTTTGTAGCACCAATATCTATTAAAATTAGTATGGGTGTACCAAACAAAGTACCTAGTATCTCCACTAGAGTAATTTGGTGCTCTTTTTGACAATTTTTGTCTAACACCGCATGAATCCTTTGTTGGAACATTGCTCATTGAGGAGGTAGAGGGTTCCCATGTGGTTGTGTTCTTCATGGTTTATTGGCACACTGATTTGCAAAGTGATCTCAACCACATGTAAAACATTCCTTCAACAATCCTTTCCTTGTTGCAGGCCTTCCAAAATTGCCTTCATTCCTACCAACATTGTTGTTGTTGTTCCCCCTATGATCCCTTCTTGATTCATTTTGAGCATTACGAAATCCTTTGTCCCCTTTCCTTCGAAATTATTGTCCTTCACTAGGCCTCTTTGGAGTTGGATTGGCTTGAGACAAATTAAACTTCATCAGATTATTTTCATGGTAATTCAAGATAGATTTAAGCCTGTGCTCTTGCTTAATGGATTTCTCATACACTAGGTCCATGATAGCAGGACTATGCACATCTACATCTCCACCAATTTGGGCATTGAGACCCATTGTGAACTTCCTTATGTGAAACTGCTCGTCCTTTTGGTACATGGGTACGTACCTTAGGAGACGAGTGAATTTCTCCTAGTTTTCTTTAACCAAGGAATCTCCTTGCCTCAAGTTCTAAAATTTGATAAGTTTTTTATCATAGAATAGCTGAGGTAGCCACCATTTTTGAAATATTTCAACAAATTCACTCCAAGTAAGATTTAAGGAACTTAGCCCAAGCTCCACCTTTTTATTCATTCACCAGTTGGATGCTTCTCCGACCAACTAGTAGGCTCCCTAAACAACTTTAATTACCTCAGAGTAATTCTCGATTTCAAAATACTTTTCCATCTTTGTGAGCCATGCCTCAGTCACATCCCCAGTGGTGCTACCTTCAAACTTCAGAGGGGTGAGAATTTTGATATCTTGAGATATCTCACTTGTAAGTCACTTCCTTTTACCTCCCCCTGATCTATATTGAGATTCATCATCCTCATGTTCACTTGATTCAGTATGATCATGGGAATTTTCCCCTCCTTCATTGTTAGGAACTTCTTGTTCCTCCCTTTCTTTTCCTCTTACCTCATGCTCAAGATTTACAATTCATCCTCTTTCCTCATCCATCATGGCTAATATATGATCCAATTTGGCCTCAGTATTTTCTACACCTTGGCCTAATTCTTGGCTCCCCCCAACGTTACTTCTAGTTCTAACCATTTTTCAAAAGAAAAGTTATACCTGAAGGTTTCATCTTTATTTAGATCCTAAGAAGATCTGCATAGCACTCAAATTATTTAAAAAATAACAAACATTCATACATAAGAAATTTGAAAGAAAGATTTTATATACAAGTTTTCCAAAACATGATTTTTTTTAGATCAATAGGATTTCAATATTGTTTCTTTTTCAGGGAATGACTTCAAATATTCTAGGGGAGAATATCCCTTAGATTCACTCTTAGATACATAACTAAGTGGGGTATACCCTTCAAAATTTTATTCACATTAAAAGTCAAAAGGGAAATAATCTTCAAACCTATCCTCAAATACATAGTTTCAAGGAATATATCCCTCCAATTCGTCAGTAGAGGCTATTATAATAACTTATGACATTGGAAGAGCACGAGGGTCCCTAAAGATAATGGCAAGACTAATACTTCATTCTAAGGGCATATCCCTAGAAAGTGGTAAAGAGTCTGAATTTTCTAGAGGGACAGGAGGTACAAAGTTAGCAACCTCTCGTATCCTTCTTCTCTCTTGAATGACACAAGATAAGGCATGACTAAAAGTCTCAGTGTCACTCAGCCAAATGGCATTGTCATAATTGGCCCCCTCTATGGTTTGAACAATGACTTCCCTTTCTTTCTTGGCCTTCAGGTAGCACTCATTACTTATTACTGACTTCCTTGTAGTCATTTTGAGATGCACCATCTTGGCACAATAATTCCAAACATTAGACTTGTATAATGTTGGATGAAAGAATAGAAAGCACATAGGTTCTAGAGCTGAACCTAGTAGATTTGATACCACATGTAACATGCCCATCATTCTACCCCTTAATTTTACTATGTTTTACCCACATGTAAACAGTTTATGATACTAGCACTTGGTCAATAATTCTTTTCTTTTCTTAAACAAATAGCAAATACACATTTGATAAAAACTCATTTCAACTTTCTCATTGCATTACAAAGAGACATTACTAAATTCTAAGTAACAAATCAATATTACATAATTTCATGATAACATTTTCCATTTACAATTTTCTCAACAAGAATAAAGATTTCATGATTACATACATAGCTTCCATAAGCTTAATCAAACAGAGATACAAATGGTCTAGATGTCTTTGTTGGAATACATCCTCAAATCTTGGCTGCCAACTATATGAGGGAGAGCATCACTCAAGCAATTTTCGACCAACCATGTGTAGAGCCTAAATTAATGTATTGTAAACTTGGTAGAACCTACATAATTTAGAGGTTTATTTGACTGAACAGTCCACTCAACATTACAAAGACTACATTAAAATGTCAACCTGAGTTTTGTAATCTTGTGATGGTACAACATTGTATATGCCTTCATAGAATAAAAACTACCTAAGTTGTCCTATTCAAGCTATTCTACTTGTTGGAAATTACAAAATTGCATAACAATGAAAGTACCTACAACTGAAATTGTAACTAAACTACTACTAATGTAATATTATTATATCAACTCAAAGCTGATCAAAACTAACAACTCGGCTAATTTAACCTCTAGAGTACTACTAGTTAACCATTACATGCATGTTCATGAACATTCATTACCAATAAACAAAGTATGAGATTCTAGTTTAACTTGCATAAAGTTCATGAAGTAATGATAAACAAAAAACTATTATTTAAACAAAAATAAATAACTAGAAAAAGAAGTAAAGAACAATTACCTTGAGTGGCCTACTCAAGTGGTTGTTCTCTCTTAACTGAAACCAAATCTAATTAACAGATTCTACACATCCAGTGAAATCGACTTCATTCATTGCATATCATGAAAGATGTAACATAAGATCTTTATCACAAATTGTATTCAATCATTCTGAATATCCATCATGTCTTGAAACTGAAATAACTAATAATGAAGAAATGAAAAACCAACTAACTTTCTAAGGATTCAACCATCGACTATATACAAGCTTGAGGGAATCTTATTCTAAGAAACAACTAACCAAAATCATTAACTTCCACTCCTAGATATCTAACTGAAAATAAAGAAGAATACTAATAGGAATGAAACTCTTTAAAACAAGATTGCATGTAAAATACACAACACATTTATCAAATCCTATCGTTAAAGGAGCCCTTATTTTTCAGCGCTTATTAACTTGTTATAATGATGCACATTCAATATCCAGTAGGTGTCTTCAATAATATTTATTACATTTCAACTTAATCTGGAACTCTCTTGTCTTGTTGTCCCAGTCTTTCTTTTGTTGTAGGTTCAACTTCCAACTGCTATGTGCTACAGTCCCTCCTTGTCTGCAAAAAGGTCAATTCACAAAGCATGTACACAAGACTAACTACCCTAATTAAAACATATAATTCTATCCACATTTCATACATATCTACATATAAACCATGCAATACTATTATGTCATAACCATATTTCTATCATTATATTTAAAGTACAAGTTTCATAATAAGTATGAAAAGGTAGTATAATATAGAAATATTGTCTAGAATGTATATCTAAAAGAATCTGAAAATAGGCATGAAAGTAACAAAAAATAAGCTAATAACTAGACCCATCACTCTCCCCAACTACAATTTTTCTTGTCCCCAAGAAAAACACTGGGAGTGTTGATTACTACAAGGTGATCAACCTCAATTCCATAGAAACATTAACTCATTGGATCTGTTTCAATTAAATAACTTTGTACTCTACAAGTTGACTCATTCTGATATTTCCAACTCTCTCACATTCCTCACCTTTCTCCCCAGTCCAATATGGAACTAGATCGAGTAGGATAGGTGGGTGAAAGGTGAATGGTACCCAATAAATCCCTTTGTTGACACCTGTTGCTATTACCTGTGTACCCCTTGAAGTATAGCAGTGAAATTATACATTGAATGAGGTTCATTTCTTTGTATTTCTGGAGTTAAGTTGTTTCATCTTCTTTGCATGCAACTACAGCATTGATTTCCTAGACCTACAACTGATTTTTGCATTCTTCCATAATTTTCCTTCTGAGTTTCATAATTTTGTTACCCACACCCTTATGATCAATGAGCTTCAACCATTAATCAATGACTGCATTAGGTT
The DNA here is from genome assembly GCA_007115665.2 of Sequoiadendron giganteum. NCBI lineage: Eukaryota > Viridiplantae > Streptophyta > Pinopsida > Cupressales > Cupressaceae > Sequoiadendron > Sequoiadendron giganteum. Next base: position 465,272,944 of record CM021107.1, read on the forward strand.
TTTTAGCTTCTTTCCTTATGGGGAGAGTAATTGATTTCTCTCTCTCCTCATACTCTTCCATTATTTCACCCCTGAGTTGTTCATTTCTATAATAGGATGCAAGTGCTCTTACTTGGATATCCCCTACAAAAATAAAAGGATTCCACTGTGTCTCATCTAGCACTGCATAATTGTGTAAATAATATTCACACAATTGATCTTGCTCCTCAGGTGTGGAATAAACAAAAGTATTAAGAAAATCAAAGATTCTACTCATACCAACTGACTGTTTACTAATTAACCCTCTAAACTAAAAACATAAAAATATTTCATGTTGTTATCACTCAATATTGCACCCTTGCTAAGTTGTAGAACTTAGTTTATTGGTGAAACATTGGATCTCTTCTAGGTTTTTAGGTTACCTATGATAGAAGAGAACCTCCAAAGAGGGTCGGTTCCCTTGGTTTTTCACCTAATTAGACCTATGCTACTACTTTGTGGAGGAAAAGAGTAAGGATTAACTTGAAAATGAACCTACACTCTAAAAGGTCATACACCAAAAAGGTTTTCAAACCTATTATACTATTTTAACACACAATTTTCCTTACCCAGCTAAAATTCACACAACTCAATTGTTTAACATGCTTCTATATCTATTCTTCATTCTAAAGTTGTATTGCAACTTAGCAAGGGTGCAATATTGAGTGATAATAGTTTTTGGCATATGCCCAGTGGGACTGTTTAAACTGTCACAATTCAAAACTTTTCCATACATTTTTTATTTTTGGTGTGGATGTTAGTAATATCTTCCTTTGGAGGAAAATTTTTCACACCTGGCAACTCTAAGTTCAAATCTACTAGCTGAAGTAGAGTAAGTGTTGGTATGTTCAAGAAAACAAACCTGATTTACTTTCATTTCAAAACGTTTCCAAGAAAATTTCCATCTTTTTGAATGTTTTAGTATGTAAATTTTTTATTGAAAAAATGTATTTTCACCTCCATTTCATGAAAATACTTCTTATATGCCTTCTTATTAGTCATACCAAGTAGAATATGTTATTGGTTTTGTCTCAAATAATCCATTAAAAATGAGTTACTAGCATAATTATCATGCTTGCTACCCACCCACCCCTATTCAACCTTCTTGGTAGCCTTCCAATCAATTTGAAGAAGTCATGGCTAAGCTAAACCAGCCTTGTTACCTCCCTAGCTAGCCCCAAAATGCTGACAATATGGAGATTAGATATATCAAAAACATATTGCTAGATTTCAATAAGAAAATGAATGATATCAAAAGACAAGAGTATAACTTAAAACAAGAAGAGTTGGCTTATCAGACCTACCAAAACCAATAGGAGTTGGACTATCAAAGGCCACAATATTGAGTGATAACACCTATAAAAATAATGTGTATGCCCTTGTTGGTGGTTTACATCTTATGATCTATGCAGCTTTGTCTGCTACTTCCTCCAACATGACTACTGATCTTCTTAGCTCCATCTCTTTCTTTTCCAATTCCTTTGCATGCTCTTCAAAAAAAAAATTTCCTTCTTCCATTTTTCCTTTTCCTGTGAAAACTTCTCAATCATTCTCCATAGCTGATGAGCAAGTGACAAGGTGGTATGGTAAGTTGGAGTCTTGATGGAAGGAGGTTTCTAATCTGGTACAACCAGTTCTCCATCCCCAGTCTTAGTTATGGCCAACTATGCTAATAAATCAACCTTAGTAGTATGGCCATACATTTACAATTTCTCCTCCATTTCTTGTATTTTTGCTTCCCTCTCCTTGTCCTTTTGTTCATACCTTTGTACTAATTCTTCCAAGTGTTTGATTTTTTCTAAGGCTTCTTGGATCTCCTTCCTAACATCTTTTTCCTCTATATACATCTCCTCTATATTCAAAAAATTCTCATTACCTTCCCCTTCATAGTCTCCATGAATGGGATTGTCTAGGGTTTCCTTTTGTGTTTTCTTAGTAGTAAACATATCTTTTGATTTTGAATCAAATGTGTTAGCACACATCTCTTCCTTTTCATTGGTATATTGACATTACCAGGGATATCTTCATTTTCCTTAGAATATATGTTTCTACTAATGTGACATCTTTCTATTGTTGTTATTTTCCCCTTTCTTCTTCTTCTCCAAGTTTCTCTATATTTCCCCTCATGACACCTTGTCTCTTTAATCTGCCTAAATGCCTAGGTGTAAGTGTCTCTTTCTCAACTTTCTTCTTCTCCTCTTGAAAACCCTTTTTTTTCTTTGGAACATCCTCCTTCTTTTGAATATCCTTCTTCTTATCTTTTGTTTTAGAGGGTGTGGAGGATGTGGATATGCTACTTCTTCTACTCCTGGTCCTTTGTGATTTTTAAGAAGATGAAATTTCATTAATTATAGGTGACCTAGACTCTAGTTCATTAAGTTTCTCATGCTCACCTTGGCTACGGGTAGGTGAAGTCATAGGGGAGACATGAGGGCTTTCCCTTACAAGTTCATCTTGGGGATCTACATTCTTAGGTACTATAGGTGCATCCAACAAACTATTAATATCTATACACTCCTTAAAATATTTCCAATTCACTTGTGGGTACTAAATCCTCAAACTTCTTTTTATTAGTAAAGCAATTAGATAGTGGTGAGATAGAGAAGTGTCATTTTGTTTTCTTTGATATTTTGATGCCATCCATTTCAACAAATTATAAATAAATTTTGACACATTCACTAACTTATTATGTTGAAGGTGACTAAGTAATTTAAAATGTATTGTATACAAGAGGTTTTCCTACTGTCATAGGTGATATATCTAACAATGTAGGAAGCACAATTATCCCATAACCAGGGAAGAGAGAGTCTATTTTTACCTTGCGAAGATTATTCTAATTCCTCTCCTCGTTCACAAAATTCATCCCTAGCTACAACTGTGTCCGCACGTGTTGGAAGCTCTGCCCCGATTCTCGGTAACCTAGTGAATTATGCAATGGTGATCTTTGATGCATCCGTTGATAGTCCCTTCACCATTTCTTCATCATGATCAAGAATATTTGTAGACCTTCTTGTCATATCATCACTCAATTCTGTTAATTTTAGGAAATAATCAAGCCATTCAACCCTAGTAAAAATAGGTAGAACCATTGCATCCTTTAGAATTTTCTTATGAGTTGTCGACTCTCGCCTGATAAAATCTCCTCCAATTATGACCTTTTCTCTACTTAATGTATCCATTTTAGTCTTGACAATTCGGCTCAATTACCACCTTCAAATCCCTTCTTCTTTTTGTCGTTTATTTATGTACTTCTACTATCGTACCACAACTATAACTTCTCTTATCAGTACCAACTCAATTTCAGCTCACAAACAGGTTCTAGGTTCGACTCTGATTTAGACTAAGCTCAATTTCTCATGGTTTGAAATTGGCAATTGGAAAAGGCAACAAAAATAAATTTTAATTTAGGAGGGTTTTGCATGTGGTGCCTATCTATTGAGTTTAATTTAGGTGGCAGATTTTGAAAAAAATTGAGTTGAGTTGTACCCTCCCCCCAATTTAATGGTTGAAGTGACCATACTTCGACTAGCATTTGGGAAGTGGTATGATTAATAAGTAAGGAAATTAATGGTAAGAACTTTTCACATGCACAAATTAATATGAAGGATATAATGAAAGTTTATTGAAATTTATGTTAATTATGACAACATACCTTGTGTACCAGATTGAAAAGATAACTGATTGTCATGCATGTAAGTTGAAAATATTGTATTTGTATTTTGTACTGATGTGACCATTATTAACTACATGTGAATGGATTGTGAGGTGGCGAATGTAAATGGATGGGATGGATTTGATGTTTATTAGCTAGTGATGTGAAAACTTGAACAGTTCAAATGAGAAGTGGCAACAAGGAATAAAAGATTCATGATATGGGTACTTATTTTGAAATGATGGGAATTGCATGTGAGTGGTGAGATGAATTCTTGTGAATTTTAGTTAATGTAGCATGATTTTTTTTAAATTTTTTTCTACCAAACAAAGTTATGGGTACTGTCAGCAATAGGACCATTTCTGAATTTTGATAGTTATTGCTACAATTCCCTACAACATCAGGAACCTTATGAATATGGTTGAAAATAGGTCTGAGTGGAGAAATTATAAATATTATTAGAATTGTGTTATGTGTTCTTGTGATATAAATTAAGATATTAAACATGATTGATATAAGGGATTGAGTTGTGTAGCTCAATCACTAGGTCACTAGAAGTGCCTAATATATCATGTGTCGTTGAAATATCACTCTGTGTGTCAGATGTTCTATTTGGTTCACTGTGAGCACCATATTGTTGAAATAGGAAGAATATAAAATCATCCTTCTATAGTGGCTTCTTATATAGCTTCAATATGTGGTTGTTTATAAGAAGATAAAATATGACTGCATCTATGGTATGCAACTTGGCTTCTCTATTAGGACAGACTTGACTAATTTCATAAAGGCCCAACCACCTAGATTGGATTTTCCCTTTAAATTATTTATACCTCGAATCATATAACAATGTCCAATCCCTTATATTGAACTCTTTTGTTTTAATGTATTGATCATGCCACTTCACCTTTTGTTGTTGTACTACCTCAATGTGATGGATTTCCTCCATACTTATCTCATCTAAACCATTTAAGTTATGTAACATTTCTTTTTGAGCTTTTTTTAGATCCATTTCCAGTTCCATTATTGTCCTTAATGTTTAATATTCAAACTCAATTGGAAGGGTTGTTATCTTACCATATACTAGCTCATAGTGTGTAAAACTAGTGGTGGTTTTCCAGTTTGTTCTATATACCCATACTGCTTTAGTTAACCTTGAAACCCAATATTTCCTATGTATCTACATTGTCTTGGTTATAATACTTTCAATTTCTCTATTAGTGACTTCCACCTGACCATTAGCCACAGGGTGGTAAGGTGTTGACTTCTTGTTTCTAGTCTGGTATTTTTCAACCAATTTGGTGATGAGGTCAGAATTAAATTGTTGTCCTTGATCAGTGACTATTTCTTTAGGTACTCCATACCTATTAAATATATCCTCATATAAAAATTTAGCCACATTACCATCTCTAGAAAATTGTAAGGCCTCTACTTCTACCCACTTAGTCAAGTAATCAGTGCAAACAAGAATGTATTCCCTGTTGTTGGAAGTAGGTGAGATTGGTCCAATAAATTCTAGACCCCATTTGTCAAAAGGAGCTAATTTCAACTAAATCTACAATGGAATTTCATTGCACCTAGTTGGTTTACCCATCCTTTGGCACCTATTATAGCTCCTTATGTATTTAACATAATCTTTGTGTAAATTTGGCCAGTAATAACCAGTTGTGATAATCTTAAATGTTGTTCTTTTTGTTGCAAAATGACCTCCACATGGCTCATCATGAAAAGCCTTCATAATATAAAATATTTCACCTTCCCTTATACATCTCCTCATGATGTTGTTTGGGCCAGTATAAAATAGAAAACCTGATATCCAAGAGTATGGAAAATCTTTGTGTACCAACTGTCTCTTTTCTCTAGAAGAAAAGTGTGGTGGAATTTTCACTGTTACTCAGTAATTGGCAATGTCAGCATACCAAGGTATGTGTACATTTAGAGAAAATAAGTGTTCATCTGGGAAGGAATCATCCACCACTCCTTCAACTGATTGGGTTGGTAACCTTGATAGAAAATTTGTCACTACATTAGCTTTACCAGGCTTGTCCACTATGGTAATATCAAATTCATGTAGAAGGAGTAGCCATCTAACCAATCTACCTCCTACTATCAATTTTTTCATAAGATATCCGATAGCAATGTGATTTCTGTGGACAAATATTGAATAACCAGTAATGTAATGCTTGAATTTATTGATGGCATACACTACTACAAGCATCACATTTTCTATGACAGTATAGTTCAACTCTACTCCATGAAGATTCTTGTTGATGTAGTAAATTGCATAGTCTTTGTTACCCTCTTTTTGACCCAAAACTGCTCCAATTGCAAAGTGTGAAGAATATGTATGTCTATGAAAGGGTAAAGTCCAATTAGGTCCCCTTAAAATAGGTTCTTGATTTAAGGCTTTCTTCAACTCTTCAAATGGGTGTTGGCATTCCAATTTCCATTCAAATCCAATGTATTTTCTCAACAAAACAAACAATGGTGCAACAATCTTACTAAAGTCTTTAATAAACTACTTGTAATAGCCTACATGACAAAGGAAAATTTTGATGTCTTTTTGCTTTTATGGAATAGGTAATGCGGATATAATTTCTATTTTGTGTGGATCAACCTGAATCCTTGTACTGGATTTAAAGTGCCCTAATACAATGCCTTGTTTCATCATCATAAATCACTTTTCATTGTTGAGTGGTAGGTTGTGTTCTTTACATCTTTTCAATACCTTTCCTAGAATGTTAAGGGCTTCCTCATAAGTCTCACCATATGTAGTGAAATCATCCATATATATCTTCATATAGTCATGAGCATAATTTGTCAATATGTTGAGTTCTTCCTTTTGAGAGGTAGCTAGAGCATTGCATAATCCAAAGGGAATAATAGAGTAAGCATAAGTACCCCAGGGACAAGTGAATGTAGTTTTTTCCTGATCTTCTAGAGTAATTTTTATCTGATTATTACCACTGAAATCGTCTAGGAATGAAAAATATTTTTTCGTCACTAAGGAATCATGTACTTGATCTATGAAGGGTGATAGAAAGTGGTCTTTCTTGGTGGCTATATTCTGTTCCCTGTAATCTACACAAACTCTCTATTTTCCACTTTTCTTAGGAACAATTTCCAAAGGTGAGACCCATTCACTATCAGATATAGCATAGATAAAACCTGCATCAAGAAGTTTTTGAATTTCAAATTTTACTATATCTCTCAAATCAAGGTTCATACATCTCTAAGGCTATCGAATGGGTCTATAATAATCATTGATATAAATCTTATGCATACATAAGTCAGGATCTATCCCTTTCATATCATGGTAACCTCATGCATATGTTGTTGAGTGTGCCTACAACACTATCTGCAAGGACTTTTGTTGTCCTCCAATTAAGGCATTGTTTATGTTCAACATTTTTCCTTGGAATTAATTTTAATTCCTTTGATGAATCTTGCATAGATGAGAGGTCAAGGCTTGGGATGTTTGGTACACACTGTTGTGGTAGTAAAGAATGAAAGATTTGGGATATTTCTTTCAATGAATTGGTGGGTATAATACTTTGCAAGGGGTCTTGTAGGCAAGAAAGATAGTCATGTTGTTGTGAGCTCCTACCACAATCATTCTAGATTATGTGATAAATGAGCTCACCTTCATCTTGATCATCCAATAAAGGGTTGCATTCTATAGTCATCAATGTCTGTAGAGAATAGTTATCTTCCTCATCTAGAGTGGGCCAAATAGTTTTCTCAAGATCAGCATAAGGTTGGGCTAGTCCATATAGTACCAATTTCTAGGTTACTATTCCATTGGGTATTATCATATTACCAAACCTACAACCTATAAATGCATCAACTGTAGCTAACCAAGGTCTGCCTTGGATGAGTGGTTAGCCTGCAATATTAACCTTTAGTTGTGAAACTATAAAATTAGTAGGATATTTTGAGGAATCTAATGCAATAACTAAGTCTTCAATGATTCCTTCGAGCTTGACTATTGACCTATTAGTTAGTTTAGAACAGTTTATGTAGGTCTAAGGTTGGTTAACTGAAGCAACTATATTGTTTCCTTAGTCATAACATTGATTTCTTCCCCCAAGTCTATCAAAGTGTTCTTAATAAGAGTTCCATTAATCTTGAAATCTACTAGTAGACTACTAGGATATGTATACTTAGGGACAGTTATGTCCCTAACATGATAACTGCAAGGTTTCCCAAGACATGGACTATCTGAGGATCCTTCCTTTTTCTTATTGGTTTCTTAAGACATAGATCCTTTACTATTTTAGTATAAATAGGGATGTATTTCATATCTTGGATGAGTGGAATTTTGACGCTCACATATTTTAATTGACCCAAGAGGTTTGTTTCAGCCTGTGTGTGATGATTTTCAATAGCAAAGCATTCAGGAAAAGGTGGCTTTGGACTTGAGGTAGTTCGGTGTACTTGATTTGACTCTGGTTCCAAAGGTGGTTTTTTTGAATTTGCAACCACCGGTTCCTCATCCTCCATGTCAATAATTTGAGGGGAGGAAATCTCAACAATTTTTTTTCCTGATCTGAGGTGGAAATCACTCACCTCTACCCCATATGTGGGGTATTACATAGCTTCGTTAGTATAAGCCTGTTGAACAAGCTTAGTGTTAAGGTTAGGTGTAGGTTGGGTAGATATTTACAATGGCTTAGGTGGCTGGAATGTAGGATTTTATGGTGGCATGATGGCTTGTTGTTATGGTTGAGGAGGAGGAAGCATAGGCTACTGGTAGTTCATGTTTTGTCGCTACCACTGCTAACCTCTTTGCCATTGAGGTTGCCACTAATTCCGGTGCATTAGCCATTGTGGATTATAATTGGAACCCTAGAAATTTTTTTGTGACCATGAATTGGGTTGTTGTTGGTTCCAATTTTTCTAGGATTGCGTCCATTGTTGAGGGTTTCGCCACTAATCTGATTTGTTGGCCAAGGTTGAGTGTTCCAAGTAGAAAAGTTATGATTTCCAATAGGAAAGGAGGAATTAAAGATGAAAGGGTCTTGTGGCATACATTTTTTTTGTTACCATGACTTATTTTGAGCTATATAAAAGAGTTGTCCATACTCTCCTTCCAATGGCTGAAAATCAAGTCTCTCAACATTTTCTTGTTGGATACTAGCCACCCTCTTGCATTTACAATTTACTTTCCTTTGCCTACAGCTAGGGAAACATTTTGTGAGCATTGCCTCAACTTCCTCCTGATTCTTCTTGATGTGGAGAGTATCCAAATGAGTTTCTAAGTGGCTGATAATGTCCCCCTTCATGTTGGATAACAGGTTGCTTAACTCTATCTTTGAAACCCCTCTAGATGACTTGCCAATAGTGGATGTCCTATCTCTTCTTGTCCTTTTAGTAAAGGTCCTAGAATAATTCTTGCAGACCTTACAAATGTCTTGAAATGGTATATGTGAGATATATCCTTATCTAATGAGGTTAAGGGCATCCATACAATCATCATTGACTCCCCTCAAGAAAACTAACTTGAGGGATTCTTTTAAAACCCCTATAAGATGATTTGCCAATAGTGGATGTCCTATCTCCTCTTGGCCTTTTAGTAAAGGTCCTAGAATAATTCTTGCAGACCTTACAAATGTCTTGAAATGGTATCTGAGAGATATCTCATTATCCAATGAGGTTAAGGGCATCCATACAATCATCATTGACTCCCCTCAAGAAAACTAACTTGAGGGATTCTTTTGATAATTTACTTTGAGGATTTTTCTTCAAAGTAAACTAAAATATCTCCACATAATCTTCTAATGTCTCATCATTCTTTTGTTACATTCTGAAAATTTTATCCTTCCTCCTATCAGGTCCCCTACAATAGTCTTGATATTTCTCTAAGAATAATGTCTTCATGGTGTCCCAATCAACATAAGATTTTGAGCCTATGAGCATTAGAAACATAGTCATAACTTTTTCATAGGACATCAAATTCAAACAAAAATGTATCTAGGTCCTCATTCATTAACCCATAAAAGAATGGTAAGAGGTTAAAGGAGGGATATTCTTCAACAGTGTAGCCCTTTCCTGGTTAGTGATTGGGAACTCAAATCTTGCATGTTCAAGCTCATCATCCACTGCATCCCCCATGGTGTGGTATGTTCCCTTTGTAAGTGTAGTAGATTTTGATGATAGGGAAGTTCCTTCTTCAATATTACCCTTGCTCTAAGTAATGGGCTCGCCAATTTTCGCTATGGATTCTTGGCATGAAGAGGGAAGGAATCTGCCCAAAGAGTCTCTCTACCTCCGCATACATGAAATATGGTTTTATATAGCAATGGTCTTGCATAATGTTAGTGTATCTTCTAGTGTTGAAAAAAAAAAATTCTAACAATCCTAATGTTGAAAACAAAATGTAAAATATGAAATCTTTAGAAAACAAGTCTATGAAGATAACACCATCCCTGACAACGATGCCAAAAATATAGATTCTAAACTAATGTATTGAAAACTTGGTAGAACCTACACAATTCTGAGGTTTATCTGACAGAATAGTCCACTCAACATTGCAAAGACTACATTAAAATGTCAACCCAAGGTTTGTAAACTTGTGATGGTGTAGCATTGTATATGCCTTCAAAGACTCGAAACTACCTAAGTTATCTTATTCAAGTTATTCTACTTTTTGGAAATTACAAAATTGTATAATAGTGAAAGAATAAGCTAGAACTAATGGCTATGAGTACCTACAATTGAAACTGTAACTGAACTACCACTAATAAAATATTACTATATCAAATCAAAACTTATCAAAACTAACAACTCGGCTAATTTAACCTCTAAATTACTACTGGTTAACCATTAAATTCATGTTCATGAACATTCATTACCAAAAAGCAAGTATGAGATTATAGTTTAACTCTAATATAGTTCATGAAGTAATGATAAACAAAAATAACTATTTAAACAAAGATAAATAACTAGAAAATGAAGTGAAGAACAGTTACCTTGAGTCGCCCGCTCAAGTGGTTGTTCTCACTTAATTAAAACCAAATCTATTCTAGATTCTATGCATCCAATGAAATTAACTTCATCATTGCATATCATGAAAGATTACATAAGATATTTTTCACAAATTGTATTCAATCATTTTGAATATCCATCATGTCTTGAAACTGAAAATGACTAATAATGAAGAATTGAAAAACCAACTAACTTTTTAAGGATTCAACCATTGGCTATATACAATCTCAAGGGAATCTTATTCTAAGAAACAACTAACCACAATCATTAACTTCCACTCCTAGATATCGGAGCGTACAATTAAGATTGAATTTTTTAAACCATAACTAAAAAGAAAGAAGAATCATAATAGGAGTGAAACTCTTTAAAATAGGATTTCATGTAAAACACACAAACATTTGTCAAAATCCTATTAGTAAATGAGTCCTTTTTCAATGCTTATTAACTTGTTATAAGGATGCATGTTCAATATACAACAGGTGTCTTCAACAATAGTTATTACATTGGAGCTTAATCTTGAACTCCCCTATTTTGCTGTCCCAATCTTCCTTTTGTTGCGAGTTCAAATTCCAACTACTACGTGCTACAACTCCTCCTTGGCTGCGAAAAGGTTAATTTACAAAGCATGTACAAAAGACTAACTACCATAATTAAAACATAGAATTCCATCCAAATTTTATACATATCTACATATAAAACATGCAATATTATTATGTCATATCCCTATTTCCATCATTATATTTTAGGTCCAAGTTGCATAATAAGTATGAAAAGGTAGTATAATATAGGAATATTGTCTAGAAGGTATATCTAAAAGTATATGAAAATAGGCATGAAAGTAACAAAAAAATAAGCTAACAACTAGACCCATCACCATGGACTAACTACGACCCCCCTCACATCTACCTAACTGGTAAGATGGATGATGAGGTAAAAATAACCTCATCATGATAACATAATAAATCCCTTCCTCATACACACAAAATACTTATTCTCTTCCAATTAATTAAAATTTAGGCATAATAATTGCTAACTTTTGAGAAAAAAAGTACAAACTTTATTTCTTGTGATTTATTGAAGTATTTTTCCAATGCAAATTTAATGGGTTGTTTAAAGTATTTTGTAGGATAATAATCGGTCATCATTCAACAGTTAAAAATGTTCAACCAACATGAGCTCCAAAACAGATTGAAGATAGGCGCTAGAAACATTCTTCAGAACTTTAGGATGATGGACCAAAATCATAAAAAAATTTAGTTAAATTTCTATTATGTTTTAAAAGTTTAAAGACTTCATGGCTCGACTCGGACCTCTTTAATATCTATGTGATGGGCATTTAAAGACATAAATTTTGTTTACAATTTGTTACATACTTTTTCAATGGTAATCTAAGCCATCTAAAATATAGGATTTAGTTAGAAGTTTTCTATAAATATGTAATCTCCAAAAGCAAAAGATAACGCAAAATAGTATTGTTATGTTATCGACATGTTTTTTGAATATATATGAATAAAGAAACTATTGCATATCAATCTTTGAGTTGTTGAAATTATGGATGGAAATTATTTTTAATGAAAGAGATTTTGAATATGCTATGTGTGTGTGACCTGAGAACGAATGTAGGACCTCGTGAGCTGGCCACTCGAGGGAGAATAGATTAAATAGATAAGTACTCTCCTTTTTTTTGTCTTTATTACATGAGTAATAATTATGAGTGTAGTCATTTTTTCTATGTTAATTTTGTAGAAGTCATTAAGATAGTTGTTTTAGAGTCTGAAGTTCCAGAGCACTCATTGTCTATCATTTTTGTAGTGTGCTAATTGTTATGAACTGTTATTTGTTGTTATTAATTAGATGTTCCATAGTTTGTTTACAAGTTTTTCTACTTCTATAGTTTACATGATTTTCAGTTTAGTTATTTTTGTGCTTACTCATTTAGTTATCATGTTTTCTAGATTAGTCATTTTGTGCTTTCTAGTTTAAATACTTTCACTTTTCTTTAGATAAACTATTTTTTAGATAGATAGTTAAACGACCTTAGGTTAAGAATTAGTGTTAGTTTCTCTAAGAAGTTAGAAAATCTAAGAGAGTTAGTCAAGTCACCTTCTATTGGAAACAACCTTGGACACTGCCTGGTCAACATAATGAAGTTTTATCTTCTAAAGTAATGGGACCTAACGACAACCTATCAATTTTTGGCGTTGTTGTCAAAGACAACTTTCTTGCTTGAGTGTTAATAGGAGATGCCATGAATACCTCTTTTAGGCCAAAATACCCTTGTCGGCTTCCTTTTCTGTATGGTCAAGAAAAGAGGCCCTCACAAAATATTTACAACAATGACCCCCCAAAATATGTTCCAATCATACATAGGGAGGACCAAGGCTCAGAAGATCACTTTGTTGAAGAATTACGTGAGCCTAGTCCACCAGAAACTTTCCATTATTTTCCTAAAGGTCACCCAGAAGAACAAGCAGTCATCGAGGAAATTATCCAGGAGGAACACATTCCTCTGGACATTATGGGTGATCTAAGGGTTGAAGCTAACCACAATAATGCCAAACATAACAACAATGATCATCCGGTTCTACAAACATTCACTTATCCAATCAACCTAGATGCAGATGATGATACTACAATGAAAAACATCTCTCCAGCTTTCCTGCCAACATTCTGAGGATTTCCCTCGGAAGACCTAGGCCAATTTCTCTTTGAATTTAAGGTCCTCTATCAAAATTATGACTTTAAAAATGATAACTAGAAGTTGAAGTTGTTCCCTTCTACTTTGAAGGATACAACCATGTAATGGTTTATGGGATTAGATGTCGGGTCTATTACATCTTGGGATGACATGGATAATTATTTCTTGCAAAAATACTAGAGCTATTGTAGGGTGAGCGATCGAAAGGAGGATCTTGTAGACACATAAAAATGACCTAGGCCTGCAAGTTCTACTTTTAATCCTTTTCTTCCTAGCATACTTGACCCACTTTCGACTATTAATTAAATAATTCATGATTATTTAATTAATTCATATCTTTTTATTCTTCGTGATTATTAAATAAATAAATTTTATTTATTTATTCAATGCGTCACTAATTGTCTAAAGTCTTCCTATAATTTAATAAATTTCTTAATTTATTTAATTATTTTAGCCCTTTATATCTTCTTGATTATTAAATAAATAACTTTATTTATTTAATATGTCTCTAATTAAAAGTCCTCTTATAATTAAATAAATTCTTTTATTTATTTAATTATTGCCACTTTCACACTCTCCTCATTTTAAATAAATTCATTTATTTAAAATAGTCCCACCACTTGAATTAAATAATCTTATTATTTAATTTCTCTTTTATTGTGCTCATTTTAAATAAATCTTATTTATTTAAAATAAGTCCCTCTTTATAAATTCCCTCTTTTTAGTAAATAATTTAATTTAAATTATTTGCTATCACATGACCCCACCTCTTTTGAATTAAAATAGTTTTTAATTCAAAAAGTCAACATCCCCTCTTGAATTAAATAATTTTAAATTATTATTTGATTCTCCAGCAACTTCGTTTTGTGTGCCTTGTCACATGCATTGTCAACCCTTGATTTGATTTTTTTTAAAATCAATCTTGTCCATTCATTTCGAATTTGACCTAATGTTGCCCTAACCCTAATTGTGGGTTGTCATATTGAATCTTGTCCACAGATTCTAGGTCATTTGTCAATCTTTAATCTCATTCGTCCATACAAAATTGCATTTTCTATAAAATGTCAATTTTGTCTTCATTTTGGGATCCTCTTCTTATTATTTTTTTTTGTCTTGAATATCATCCTATCTTAGAGTTTCATTTTTATCATCTTGCATTTCTAGAATCTTACATTGTCATAGCATATCATCTTACATTGTCATAGCATATCATCTAACATTGTCTTTTGCAGATTTTCTCATTGCATGTAGATTTATTCGCTTGCATTTTAGATTAAATCCTTCAACACTTGCTAAGTCATGTCATAAATTTAGTTTGCTTACACATAAGTTTGAGGGAATTACATCATATTTCTACAAGGAGAGAAGGCTCAATAGAAGTGAGCCATGGAGGAGAGAAAAGGGTGAGACTGTTCTAGTCTCATTCCTTTTCTCATTCTTTTCTCCTTTGCATTTTGTTGATTTGATTTGATAATATTATTTGCATGCTTTGTTCTAACCCTAGATCAATCTTACAGATTTTATTTAGATCATTACATTGGTGAACCCAACAATTTAACACGTTTTTGCAGGTTATAGTACGGATTTTTTTTGTCATTTTTTAGATTTTTTGTCATTTTTTTTGCAGGTTAGGGTTCGGAATTTTCAGATTTTTTTGTAGGTGTACGGAACGACGCATCTAACAGTTCTTACGACGCATTTGACATTCTGAGCCGCATCCTCCTTCTCAAGCGATGCATCTGCTCTGTCAAGCCGCATCTGCCCATCCAAACGATGCATTCGCAGAGACGAGCCACATGTAACATCCAAAAA
This sequence comes from Sequoiadendron giganteum, assembly GCA_007115665.2. NCBI lineage: Eukaryota > Viridiplantae > Streptophyta > Pinopsida > Cupressales > Cupressaceae > Sequoiadendron > Sequoiadendron giganteum. The sequence goes on from CM021107.1 coordinate 465,288,108, forward strand.
GCCGCATTTGACTTGTCAATTCGCAGCCGGCTTGCCAAAAGCTGCATTTGACAACCCGAAAGCTGCATTTGACCGGCCGAGCCGCATCTGACAACCAGAAAGCTGCATTTGACCTGACGAACCGCATCTGCCTGAGTGTGCCGCATTTGACTGGTAAAATTTCATTTTTTATTTACGAATTGTAATCTGGATCCGACGCATCCGCGGCCAGTTTTTCATTTTGATGGACTTAAAATGAACCAACCCTAGGGTAGTCATTTAATTGGGAACTTATAAATCCTAGGATAGGCAATTTAATTGGCAATTTATCAATCCTAGGATAGTCACCACAACTTCTTTTTGTTTGGTTAAAACGAACCCCATGACGAGTAACAAATTTTTCATTTGGGTTTAAAACTGAACATTTGTCTACTATGCTTGATTGGGTAATAGGTATATGCTCTCCCCTTTACTGGGTGATCAAAAGCTAGACTTACCCATTTTATTTATGCATTTCAAACTTTATTACAACCTTTAGCAGGCCTGCCATAGTGGGAAAAAGTACTCACCCTACGGGAACGACCTAAGTGGGAACAACCAAAGTCAGGTTTTCCAACCCACTATAATCAAAGGTGAATTTTGTGGAAACCCATATTCAACGGCAGTAGGCAAGATAAACATTCTCAAAACCTTTGTTCTAAAGATTGGGAGGTCTCTTGAGGGATTTTATCTATTTACCACACCAAACGGAAACCTTGACTAAAAACCTTAGTGTAGAGGCCAACCATGTCAGTATCCAGACATTGTTTCAATCATAGTGCAAGGGGAGGGAAGAATCTCCCCCCAAGACACTCACCATATAATCACCACTGATTGTTTGCTCAAGGGATTTGATATCCACTTTCATCACCTTGAGTACGCACCTGGAAAAGACAAAAACACAGGCACCCTCTAGGGGGTGACATGGTTGTGTGAGTCGACGCGATTTTAAGATGTGGGTTGTGATTGCGACGATGACCTTTTGACTATTAAGAGTGAGTCTGTTTGAAGTAATTTAATCTCTATGTGCTTGTCAACTGCTTTCAAACAAACTTCAACAACTAAACATTAAACAAATCTAGATAAAAAACTTGTCAAATCGGCCAAATGGTCTTTTGTTTTCCAGAATTTAATTCCTACAACGCAATAGCACTGTCAAAACGCATTTGCTATTTCCTGAGCCGCATTCGCTCTGTCAAGTCGCATTTGCTATATCCTGAGTTGCATTCGCTCTATCGAGGTGCATTTGCTTTATCCTGAGCCACAATTGCTCTACCGAGTCGCATTTGCTATATCCTAAGCCACAATTGACCAATCTGAGTCACATGTGCAGGCTTAATCCATAATTGACTGTCATGCAACGCATTTTCCAGTCTTGAAACCGCATTTGACATTGTGAACCGCAATTGCTTACTCCTGAACTGCATTTACTCTTCCGAAGCTGCCATAGACCTGTCATACCGCATTTGCAAACCTGAAAAGCTGCATTTGCTAATTTACAAAACACATCAAATTGTTGAACCGCATATGAGACTTGCAACGACGCATTTTCCTATCATTTGGAAAAACAAATTTCCTGTCAAAAACCAAAGGCCAAACTTTTGCAACATATTCTCCTAGCATCCTTTTCTAGTAGTCTCTGTCTGAAACCAACAAAGCAACTTGTCCAATTCATCAATCCTTGCATCTTTAGTTTGCAATTGGCTTGCAATTTGTCATCCTCATCAACATAGGCAAAGTGTAAAGTCGTCAATTTTACACCTTTGGGATAGGAAAAATTTCCTTTCTTTGTCAAACCATTGTCTCAAAAATACATTGTCATTGGACCAAGTCAAAACAAATCAGTCCTAAGTCATTGTCCTTTGGTGAGCTATTTCCAACTCATAAGTCTAGTGTGGAAATCTCACCTTGTCATTTTATCAGTCCTTCAAATCAGTCCTTTGACAATCCAAATCAAGACATTGGCCAAACTTTGAGTGGTTAGAAACCTTTCCTAAGAAATCATTTGGCATAAGGCATCCCCTTTTATCACTTTGCATTGTCACTTTGCATAGTCTCATTCCATCCACCATCATGTCTTTAAATCACTTTGGTATGCTTGCTAGTCAAATTGAATGCCAATTCATTAGTAATGGTCAAGCACAACTCGCTAGGGAATTCAAAACACAATACCTCCAATCCAAGTCCAAATTTACAACCCATAGCCCTCCATCCATCTATCCATCTTACCAACAATCCATGAGTTCTAGTCCTCTATCCATCTACTATCAAGATTCCCCTAACACCATCCATGGCATTATGTCACAAAAAACTTCCATTGGTCATACCCACCCTCACTTTGACAAGGGAAATCAGCCATACATCAATCCAATCCAAGCCTCCACATCATATCCTAGTCTTCCATCCACGTCATATCCTATTCCTTCATTTGCATCATATCCTAGTCCTTCATCCATGTCATATTCTAATCCTCCATCCACGTCATGTCCTTGTCATACATCCATGTCCTATTCTAATCCTTCATCTCATCCTAGTCCATCATCCCTCAACCAAGTCCAAACCTCTACGTCATATCCTAGTCCATCATGCACCAATCCATTTCAAGACACTCCATTGGGTCATAAGAACATATCTAGTCATGGTCTCCAAAGTCCCATCTTCTTACATACATTTGAGGATACATGTCAAGAGGCAAATCCAAAGCACAACATTATAACATTACCGTCATGTCAAGATCAAAGTAGTCCATCCCATGACCCCATCTTTGCATCCATTCAAGAAGTCCTCCTAGACAATCATGGCATACCAAATACACCTATCTTTGGTCAAGCATCCATCAAAAATCAAGTCACTCAAGATGACCCCATCCTTGGTCAAGATCCTATTTCCAATCATGACATTCAAAATGCACCCATCTTTGATCAAGACACTATCCTTGATCAAGACGTCCAAAATGATCCACTCCTTGACCTTTATGCCCTTCATAATAAAACACTTGAAGATGACCCTCTCCAAGCTTCCAACATTGACACTACCAACAATGAGACACTTGCCTCCATGGGACACATAGATGATCTACCAATAGAACAAGAATATTCTAGCATGGACATATTCAAAAATGATCAAGCTATAGCTGAATTCAGTGAGCTCTATGACAATGACCATGAAGACGGTTTTGACATAGACTTGGAAGCACCAACAGCATCATCAGAATTTGACACGTAAAAAAATCAGACCGAAGATATTAGTCAAAAATCTGTCCAACATGTCAATGAAGCTACAACATCCTATCAATTAGGATCATCTATGTTTTTCAAAGCAGGCTTTCTTATAGAGGAAAGGATTTCAAGAATTAATTTCCACAACAAGGATGGGTTAGCATCTTGCTTCCAAAGTAACAAGTATCCCATCGCCAACAAAATCTATCAAAACATGCATTATCAAGGCAAAGGACTAGGCTCACATGAGCAAGGCATTATTGAACCAGTTCAAGTACAGGCAAATTATAGACATGAAGGTCTTGGCTACTCCTCAGTCAGAAAATATAACAATGTTAGTGGTCCCTCCTCGATACTGGGGGCAACTTTATCTAATACAAATGTCAAAATGGATGTCATGAGTAGTCCTTGTCATAAGATTGTTGCCAATACTCCTTCCATCCACACCATACACCGTCATTCCAACATGAATAAGCCTTCCATTTAGAACCAGCAAAAACAAAAGTCTTACAACTACAAAATCCAAAATCAAATGTCAAAGGCCATCAAATCAGACAAAAAGTCAAGCAGACAAATGAAGCTAAAATGGATCCCAAAAAAAAATGGGTCAAGTCAACAAAAGAATGAATCAGGCAAAGAAAATATGCCAAATCCAAAAGTCAATCAAAATGTAGAGCCACAGCACAAGAGGACTCCCACATACAATTCATGTCCACCTCTATCAAAATGGCCATCAAGCAAGACATATAAAAATGTTGGTTCCAAGCAACATCCTAACCCAACACCCAAAGTTTGGAGAATAAAAATAGCTACATCCAAACATCCAACCAACCCGTCCATTTCCACTATCATCCATCATAATCCTACATCCTCCTTAAAGTCCAAAAATCCCATGTCACAAATCCATCACATCTTGGCAGCAACTCTTTACCACAAGGACTCTCATGGCACTCTATCGCGATGTGTGTATTTTGATAAGGCCAACCCTAGTATCAGAAAGGCTCACAATGACATCAATCAACTGTATGCAAGCGCTATCATATTGACAAGGCAACTACTTCAGAAAGGTCATTATTGGCATGTCATGGCACCAGTCTCTACATTGGCACCATCAAAGGCTTAAGCACAGTCAGTGGTTATCTAAAGCATCAAGGCTATTCGACAAAAAATCAAAAATACAAAAACAATCAGAAAATATCAAAAATAGTAAAGAGAAAAATTTCCTCCAATAGTGAAAACCATTCTTATGGCACTCTGGATAAGTACCATGATGAAAACCTAGAAAACAGGCATCATGTGTAGAATAAATTGTCTATGTGGACCATTGCACTTGGGGGTAAGCCGTCTCATCTCCCATTCCCTTCACATGACATTTTCGTCCATCCATCCAAGCCCTATCATTTTCGTCCATTGTCCCACCTATTTTGATCTTGACAAAGATTGGGGCAAAAACACAAATCATGCTTGGGAAAATTCTTGACATGTCTATCTTATGGTCATACATTAGTCATTTAATATCATGTCATTACCATCATAGCCTCATGCGTCATCGTCCTTCGAGACCATATGATAATTCTCCTAGTCCAAGTCATCATTCTCTCTTGCCTTATACTTGTCACCCATCTTGGTTTCCCTTGTCAATGGTATAAAGATCCCTTGTTATCCCATCTAGTCCCCATTTAGTCATTCCAAATGCAACAATATGGAAAACCTGGCCCATCATCCAAAACATTCCTTGACTTTGTCCCTGGCCCTGCTATAAACTTTTATCCTCTTGTCATATCATTGTCATCCTCATGTTGTTTCGGGATGTGTCCTTCCCATGTCAAACAATGTTGTCATTTTCATTGTCACCTGTCAATCGGTATTTAGCTTGGCTAGCAGCAAAATCATGGTTGTCCTTGGATTCATGTGCGTCAGCATCATTCACATGCATTTGTCACAATTTTTTGCAAAACATCAAAAATCATAAAAATCGGAAAAAGTCCTGAAAAAAGTCTTAAAAATTGAAAAATGTCCTGAGAAAATACAAAAACATCCAAATCAATGTCAAAATCCCAAAAACAGAGTCAATGTCTATCTTATCAATCACGTCAATCAATCTTTGTCATTTGTCTGAACTACGTTGTCTCTGCGCATTTGCTACGTAGGCAAGATTCATCTTTGAATCTCCGAGACATTAGGTCAGTCCTTTTAGGTTTGTCAAAATAAAGATCATAATTCAAACATGGTCACATCAGTCAATAAAGCACCGTCAAAATCTTAACACAAGACAGTCATTCGAAATGTCAACGTCAAAATTGGTCAAAATCAGACAACATAAGCCAATCAATCATACAGTCAAAATGTCAAATCTCGTCACTTTTTGGTCCTCTTCAAGATGTGTCCTTCTTGGATTTGGACCTCGTCAAAATGTCATTTTCCTTTTCAAGATGTGTCCTTCCTGACCTTAGGCATCGTCAAACTGTCAAACCGTCAAAACTGTCAAATCGTTAAACAATTAATCTTCGGCAAACAAACATTGGCAATACAATTAAATGACTGTTATTTTTTGGCTATTTTGTCTTATCTTTTTATTGACTTGTATTTTAGTCATGTTACTAGCTACCTCAAGGATGTCCCATGAAAGATTTAGAGGTGCGATGACGTCTCATGACCTATTTTGTTTTTTTCTTTGACTGTTGTCTGTGGATTGTCTTAACAAAAGGACTAGGGCAAATGGGCCTCTAGTATGAGTTAGCACATTCCTTGTCTGCGACTGTCTATTTTGCAAGTGGATGACCTTGCACACCTTGGTCTATGTCATACCATGGTGTTTGTTGTCCATTTGTGTCATTTTTACTACCCAATGATGATTAAAGACCAATAAATATTAAAGTACTCTGGAAAACGTTGAAGGATTCTAACATGCATTTCATTTTTCCGCACTAACATGCATTTCCTTCTATCCTAACATTCATCTTTATCTATCTTTCATATATACTTATGTCTTTTATCTTCTAGTCTTCTCATCAATTTCGAGAGCACACCCATGTTCTTGGAACCTGTCTGTCCTCTCGAGGGGGCATACCGCTACCCTCCTCGTCATTCTTCCTCATCTTATTTTGCATTGGGGCATATGTTTGACTTACTTTCTTTGCCACAATACGACAAGCTGCATTATGACAAAGAGGGGCAAATGTAGACACATAAAAATGACCTAGGCCTGCAAGTTCTATTTTTAATCCTTTTCTTCCTAGCAAACTTGACCCACTTTCGACTATTAATTAAATAATTCATGATTATTTAATTAATTCATATCTTTTTATTCTTCATGATTATTAAATAAATAAATTTTATTTATTTATTTAATGCGTCACTAATTATCTAAAGTCTTCCTATAATTTAATAAATTTCTTAATTTATTTAATTATTTTAGCCCTTTATATCTTCTTGATTATTGAATAAATAACTTTATTTATTTAATATGTCTCTAATTAAAAGTCCTCTTATAATTAAATAAATTCTTTTATTTATTTAATTATTGCCACTTTCACACTCTCCTCATTTTAAATAAATTCATTTATTTAAAATAGTCCCACCACTTGAATTAAATAATCTTATTATTTAATTTCTCTTTTATTGTGCTCATTTTAAATAAATCTTATTTATTTAAAATAAGTCCCTCTTTATAAATTCCCTCTTTTTAGTAAATAATTTAATTTAAATTATTTGTTGTCACATGACCCCACCTCTTTTGAATTAAAATAGTTTTTAATTCAAAAAGTCAACATCCCCTCTTGAATTAAATAATTTTAAATTATTATTTGATTCTCCAGCAACTTCGTTTTGTGTGCCTTGTCACATGCATTGTCAACCCTTGATTTGATTTTTCTTAAAATCAATCTTGTCCATTCATTTCGAATTTGACCTAATGTTGCCCTAACCCTAATTGTGGGTTGTCATATTGAATCTTGTCCACAGATTCTACGTCATATGTTAATCTTTGATCTCATCCGTCCATACAAAATTGCATTTTCTATAAAATGTCAATTTTGTCTTCATTTTGGGATCCTCTTCTTATTATTTTTCCTGTCTTGAATATCATCCTATCTTAGAGCTTCATTTTTATCATCTTGCATTTCTAGAATCTTACATTGTCATAGCATATCATCTAACATTGTCTTTTGCAGATTTTCTCATTGCATGTAGATTTATCCTCTTGCATTTTAGATTAAATCCTTCAACACTTGCTAAGTCATGTCATAAATTTAGTTTGCTCACACATAACGCTGAGGGCATTACATCATATTTCTACAAGTAGAGAAGGTTCAATAGAAGTGAACCATGGAGGAGAGAAAAGGGTGAGACTGTTCTAATCTCATTCCTTTTCTCATTCTTTTCTCCTTTGCATTTTATTGATTTGATTTTATAATATTATTTGCATGCTTTGTTCTAACCCTAGATCAATCTTGCAGATTTTATTTAGATCATTACAGATCTATTCAAACTTAGGCAAAATGAGGATGAGAGTCTAGAGAACTACCTAGATAGGTTTCTTTTCTTGTCTAAATGATGTGGAGAAGAGACCATTAGTGTTGAGATTCTCAAGACTATATTTCTTAAAGGACTCAATGAGGATGCAAGAAGAAGCCTTGATCTAATGGGACAAGGGGATGTGTCTCAATTGGGCCTTGATGACATGTAAATTGTGTCAGAATTTCTCACGTACTTGTGGAGGAATTCACAAAACTACTCTTTTAGAGGATCCAACAAAATAGGCAAGCTCCGTGAAGAAATAGCAAACCTCAAAATGGACATACTTGTTCAATTAAACACTACGTTGGATGGCATACAAGATAAGACATGTAACCCTGAGACTTTGTCCATCTATTGTCCAAGGTGTTAGAATAAACATCATTTGATAGAATGTCTGCTAGACAAGGTTAATGTTTGTCAACTTTGCGAGAAAAACCATCCTACAAACCAATGTGAGATTCTTACTGATCTCAAGAATTCTAAGAAAAGGATTGCTCAGATTGAGGAAGAAGTAAATGTGGTAAATCAACACCAAGGAGGGAAAATTTCTTATGGACAGAATTCCAATCCTACTTGGAGACCCCAAAACAACTGGATTGGTAACCAATGGACTTCATCTTGGCCTCAATCACCACCTCAACAACCTAATTGGGGAACTCCCTATTGGGGACCCCTTGAATGGGATAACCAATCATGGGGAACTCAGCATTGGCCAACCCAAACTCAAAAAAAGTGGTATCCACAACATACTTCTCCTCAATGGAACTAGGGACATAATCAATTCTATACGGGCCCTTGAAGGAATCAGCAACAAAATATGCTACCGCCACCCCAAAATCCTCCACCGATTGAATAGGTAAATCAACCTTAGCTCCCAACGCAACCACTTCCCAATCCTAAGAACAATCAACAAAATAATTTGGTATTCTCCACTAAACAAGACAATGTTGCCAAACTTAATGTAATACATTGTGGAAATATTCAGTTGCATTCTGGTAGAACACTTCAACCGCCAACCATTGAAGAAATTGTGGATGAACCTATTACCAAAATTATTGAGACGGCCACTCCACCCAACCAAATTGTTACCACACACACTACTCTACCACCATCATCAACATGAGCTTCTAACTTACCTCAAGAGGAGGAGTAAGGTCAGTCTCCAGCTGATCTTAGAAATGATTCCACTCCAAAAGAGAAAACTCAAGCACCATTCCTGGAGCATCTGAAATCGACCACTTTGAAAGATACTCCAAAAATGTCTTTGACCTTTAAAACTACGTTAATTCAGGAAATCAAACAACTACAAATAGAGGTTCCCTTGCTACAAGCAATAAAGGAGATTATGGAGTTGAACTAGCTGATCAAACAGTTGTGCGTTAAAACCCTGGGAAGGAAACCAGAGAAAATAAATACTGTGCACATCGATGGCTATTTAGCTAACTTTTTGTTTGGAAATACTGTTTCTCCAAAATATGATGATCCCGGTAGTCCACTTATAACTGTCATAATTAATGAGGTAGCAATACATAATGCATTAGTGGATTTAGGAGCAACCATTAACATAATGACTATGGACGTGAAGGAAAAATTAGGCCTTACTAATTTACATCCCACAACTACAGTCTTATAGATGGAAAATCAATCCATAGCCATTCCAAAGGGTTTTATTGAAAATATTCTTGTCAAAGTTGATGGATGGGAATATCCATTCAAATTTCAGGTCAACGAGTCACTTACACCCAAAGATAGCTATCCAATAATTCTCAGAAGAGTCTAATGGTCAGGATAGTTTGGCCTTGTTAGCCATGGTAGTTATTAAACAACATGGAGAAGAATTAGAGGATGAGTTAGTAAGTGATGTAGCGCATCTTGACATAGGTTCAATTGATGAGGAAATGGTGGATGTTCCAAAAATTCTGGGACAACCAATCAATGTACATGGGATGGAACATAATTATACTACTATGGGAATGCCTTGTCCTTTGGCCAGTATGATTCCCAGAACTAGCCATTTTTTTGAAGACATTACTAGATTTCATCAACTGATACCTCATAGTTGTCCTCTCAACACCTTGTTGAGACCAATACATATTGTCACTTCCGTCCATCCGAGAATAAAAATAGTTATGCTACTATCGGGAAAAACCTTGAATATCAATAGTTGGTTGACAAAATCATAAGAGGATAGATTATCCAATGTGTTGGTAAAGAGGTCTAAATATTTTTCTTGGGATTACTTAGACATGAGGGGAATCCATCCAAGTGTTTGTATGCATCACATTTATACTGATCCTAATGTAAGATCAGTACGTCAGCCACAAAGGAGACTCAATCCTGCATTAAAAGATCTTGTCAAAATTGAAATTGAAAAACTCCTCCGAGTAGGATTTATTTATCCCATTTCTAATAGTAAGTGGGTGTCACCTATGCTTGTGGTGCCAAAGAAAAATGGGAAGTGGAGAATATGTGTAGATTACAGAGAACTTAACAAAGCTACTCATCGAGATTATTTTCCCTTACCATTTGTAGACCAGGTTCTGGACAATTTGGCAGGGAGGAAATATTTCTCCTTTTTAGATGGATTTAGTGGTTATAACCAAATTCATGTCGCACCAGAAGACCAGGATAAGACAATGTTTACTTTTCCATGGGGAACATTTTCATATTGTGTTCTTTCCTTTGGACTTTATAACACTCCTACAACTTTTTAGAGAGCCATTTTGGCTATATTTGTCGAGCTTGTCAATGATTGTGTAGAAGTTTATATGGACGACTTCACTATATATGGTTCAACCTATGATGAAGCCCTTCAGAACTTGGATAAGGTTTTAGAGGTTTGCAAGGATCACCAACTATACCTTAGCCACGAAAAGTGTTTGATAATGGTGGAACAAGGAATAGTCCTAGATCATCATATCTCCTCAAAAGGAATAAAGGTTGATCCCAAGAAAATTGAATTCATTCAACAACTGACTACTCCTCAGACGCAAACAAATGTTAGAAGTTTTATTGGGCATGTTGGATACTATCGAAGCTTTATAGAAGGCTTCAGTAAAATAGCTACCCCTATGTTTTCTCTTCTCCAAAAAGACGTGGAGTTTAACTAGACACCTAAGTGTCAAGTATCATTTGAAACAATAAAGGAGAAGCTTGTCTTTGCTCCTGTCCTATGAGGGAAAAATTGGAATCTTCTGTTCCATATCTATGTCGATGCTTCAGATGACGTAATTAGTGTAGTATTGGGGAAAGAATATGAGAATGGGGGTAAATATTCCATATATTTCATTAGTAAAAACTTGACTTTTGTTGAGAAAAACTACATGACAATAGAAAAAGAATTCTTGGTTGTGGTGCATGCCATTAAAAAGTTCCACCATTATATTACAAGATATAAATTTATTGTCTATACAGACCATTCAGCTGTAAAATATTTGATGAATAAACCTGTAGTTAATGGATGAATAATGAGGTGGTTACTACTCCTTCAGGAGTTCAATGTAACAATACTTGACAAGCCAGGAAAATTTAACGTAGTGGCAGAATTTTCGTCTCAAATTAAATAAGACGATGATGATTGTGCACCAGTGCAAGATGAGTTTCCAGATGAAAATATGTTTTCTATTTCTACAAAGACGCCTTGGTTCGTTGACATTGCCAACCATTTAGCTGCTTCATAAGTATCGACTGGTTTTACATCAAAACAAAGGAAGCAACTTTTTAGAGAAAGTGCCCCATTTAAATGGATTAATGGGATTCTATTCCATTGTGGCCCTGATATGGTCTTGTGAAAATGTATCAGGGCAGATGAAACTTACAATATCCTTAGGTCCTATCATGATGATCCTTCAGGGGGACATTACTCTGCAAAAAAAACTCATAAAATTTTGGGTGTTGGGTACTATTAGCCTTCAATGCATAAAGATGTTAAAAAGTATAGGAAGACCAACTGCTTTTGCTGAAATTCCCTTGCAGCCCTAGGTAGTCCTTGAACCATTTAAGAAATGGGGATTGGATTTTATTGGTCCCATAGATTCTTCCTCCTAAGGGAAATAATACATTCTAGTTTGCATTGATTACCTAACTAAATGGGTAGAATTTTAGGCCCTACGAGTTGCTAGAGAGGAACAAGTTGCTAACTTCCTCTATAATAAGATTTTTCTCAGGTTTGGAGCTCCCATAGCCATTGTTAAAGATCAAGGACCCCAATTCATGTCCAAAGTTCTTTTGGCATTCATGAACCATTTTCAAGTGAGTCACAAGAAGTCATCTCCCTATCAGCCTCAAGCAAATGACCAAGTGGAGGTGACTAATAGGGAGTTAGAGAACATATTAACAAAAAATATTTCTTTAAGGAGAAGAGATTGGGCTAGGAAATTGCCTAAATTTGTTTGGGTGTACAACGTAACATGGAAATCCACAACTGGGTTCAGCCCCTATGAGCTTGTTTTTGGAAATAAACCTCTCTTGCCCATCGAATTTGAACTCCAAACTCTAAGAACATCTATGGAGTTAGGACTAGATCTAAAATGAGCCCAAGTGGAGCAATTTTTACAGTCAAGTGAGTTGGATGAGCTTTGTTTAGATGTTGTTCATCAAATTGACTTGGTTCAACATCAACAGAAGGTTTGGCATGACAATCACATTAAAGAGAGAGAGTTCCATAATGGTGATTGAGCCTTGCTATTCGACTCTAAATATAAAGGAAAACTTAGAACTAATTAGTTGGGCCCATATGAAATTTTTGAAGTCTTCTTGAATGGCACAATTCAGCTGAAACCCATTGATGGTGATACACAAACTCTCTTGGTAAATGGGAATCGCCTACGTATCTACCATAAATCTATCAACAAGGAAGAATTTATAAAATTGGTAGAAATGTAGGGAGAAATTCAATGCATTGAATTTGCCAAGGCAGAGTCCATCTAAACCATGCATATTGCATATCAATTTTATTTTTTGAAAAAGTGTAATAAAAATACATGTGTATAAATTTGTTTCAAAGCATTCATTAATTCTTATTTTCGGGCTTAACTACATCTTGTATTCATTTTGCAGGAATCCTCACAAATCAAAAACAACTTTCGGAGCACCTTGCAACGATGCTTTAGAACTTGTTAGTTTAGATTCCCCAGTGCTCCAAAACTTACCTCCTATCACGGTGAAGCTCTAAAATGCATGAACTTGGTTGTGATGGTGCTCTACAACTTTTAAAGCTTTCATGCCTAGATGCTACGGAACTAGCATCTCAACTCATTGTGTCGTACGTTTGTTCTTGTAGAATGGTGATTGGTAGAGAAAAGCTCTTGAAGTTCGAGTTCATTCATATATAGCCATTTTTCTTCTTTTTGGCTGCATCTTGCAACAATGTTTTGAAATCTTCCTTCAGTTGCTTCCCCGGTTGCATCTTGCAACAATACTCCCGAATCTTCCTTCAATTGTTGCTTCGGCGACATCTTTCGGTAATGCTCTAGAACTTATTTATCTTCTTCATTTTGAATGCATGCCTCAAAGCGTGCTCTGGAACTTAGTCATTTGTTTCAAGCGCATGTTCATAAGTGTGCTCTGGAACTTATCCATTTCCAATCCACCTACCTTTTTCCATAAAATTTGAATTTCTTCCCGATGCTTTGATTTGTCACACTTATGTACACATACCTTCCCTCTTTTTTTTTATCCGCACTCACTATGGTTATTCCTAATTTCACCATCTTTTCATCATAAATGAAAGCCACTATGACAGTTTGTCCTCATTGATGACTTCGTCATTCACAAGCTTCCTCATTCATGTCATAATAAATATGTCGTCACCTCAACCAATACCATTCCATCAACCTGTTAAATCGGTAAAGGTACGTAATCTTCAAGCGATCACAAAATGTAAGTAAGTACAAATTTTTGCCTAAGGTAAGTAGTTATTTTTGAATAAGGTGTAATTAATTGGCACGGGTTCTCCCTTCCTAATTTAGTAACTTGCGCCACTCATTGATTAAATTTCTAGTATGAAACTCTTTTCACACTCCTCCATGTGAATTATCATCATTGCATAGTAAAGCTCTAAACAAAGAAAAAATAAATAATCACTTTTTCATTATATCTTCAAAACAATTGTGCACAAGTTTCATGCATTGTTGAATTTTTCAGCTGAATCATATATTGAAGACAAAAAATGGGCGGTGCGAAGAAGAAATCAGAGTCGGCTTCAACGGATAAGTTACTAGGATTGAGCAATATTTCCAGTTTGTTTCAGGAAGTGGGGTGGTTGGATTTTATTAAAATTTCAAGGGATACAATGAGAAGTTGGTGAATGTATTTGTAGAAAATTACTCCAATGATCAGGTGACACTACATGGGAAGCGTTTTCAGATGAGTCTAAAAGTCATATCTCGCCTCTCAGGTTTAGATAATTTTGGTATTAAATTATCTGAAACTTCTCAAATTACATATCAAAAGTTATCAGAATTATTTCTTAGAGAGGGAGACCCTTGGCCCATGATAGTTATCAGTACTAGAGGACAGAATAAAGGGTTTCAAAGGAATTCCATATTAGAACCTTGTAATTTGCTTGAATTTTGAGTGAATTTGTTAGTTCCTCCATAGAAAGATATAAGATTGGTTCAGGTCCGTTGAAGCACCATGGGTTAATTCAATTAATCTATAAATATCATTTTTGAAAGAAACCTTAAAGCAAATGGAAAAAATTTCTTTGGAAATTTGAAGATTCTTTGCCCAAAAGAAAATTGGAAGAAGGGGAATCCTCCAAACAAGTTGCCTCACCTTTCAGGGGAACTTCCCCTGAGGCCTCTAGAGCACTTGAAGCCCAAATTCCCACAACCCCTGGTGATGAAGCACTAGATTCTTGAACCGAGGAATTGAAAACCCCAGACCAGTCAAAAGATATTGAAATTACTCATGTAGATGTAGGAAGCATTCCCCCTAGGAAGAGGAAAAGAAGATCAACTATTACTTTTCAGAACACTCCTCTTTTGAGGAGAAGTAAGAAATTTTCCTTTGAATCTACAGAAACCCAGTTCAAGAAATAGGAAGTGTCTCAAAGAAGGATTCTAAGAAACAGAAAAATCCAATAGAAACTATGGATCCTATTGATGACATAGAAATAAGGGAAACAGGGGAACAAGTTTTTCAATATCTAGAGAAAGAAACCCTTGTTGAGGAAATACCTCCCCATCTAGAGCAAGAGGAAGAAACCGTTGCTGAGGAAATATAGGAAGAGGAGAGGGAACAATCTCCACCTTTTATGGATATTGAGGACAATGTTTTAAAAAAATTGTCCACCATTGTAAATAAAGTTATTGAAACAATTGAGAATGATAGTGCTAATATAGAATTAGAAAAACTAAAATTGGAAATTGATGAGTTAAGAAATCAATTGCAAAAACATGAAGAACATATTGTACAACAACAAGAGGAAATAAAAATACATATTAATGTAATAGGAAAAAGAGATCAAGAGATTCAAAATTTGAAACTACAGATAGAAGAAAAGGATACATTTATTAATGAATTGCAGATGCAAATTCAAAAATGGAATCAAGAGAATAGGACATATAACGCTAATTTGTTTGATAGGGATAAACAAATTGAAAGTTTGAAAATTAATTTTATGCACATGTTTCAAGCTTTTGAAGAGGAAAAGAACAGATAGAGTGAAGAATTGAATGTTTCTCTCAGTAAGATTGTGGAACTAGAATAGGATTTACAGGAAAGCACCAATAAACCGATAATGGAATCAAAAGGAACTTAAACCGAACCAACTGTAACTTAATGGTTCCAAGTTTGAATTCCCCCATTATTGATGAAGTGGATGGAATGGTGTTATTTCTTGAAAGATGCTAAGATTGAGAATATCAGGTTAAAAAATGAGTTGGTACTCTTGAATGATTCATTTCATAGGGTCTATAGGGAAAAGCAAGATGCAAGTCAAATAGGATAATTTATATTAGCATGTAGGAGACCATCAAGGCTATATTCAATGTTTTTAAATGAACAATTATTAAGATGGAAATTGCTAAGAATTTATCATGACCAGCCGCATGAACCTGATGACAAAGAATTTGTCAAAGTGTTTATAGAATCAACTCCTAAACAACAATATATGTTATGTGAATTCTTTGTTCACAATCTACTATTGGAAACACATACTAATTTATTTATTAACCTTTTTGTTGGAGAAGTGCAATTGAGATCTTTGTTATCTACTATGTGTTATCAACTTCATTGGCAAGAATGTACTAGAGAATAATCCCAAGTAGAAAAGAATGTGGGTCTTCAGATGAGATGCCCCAATAGTAAACCCATAGTTTTTAAAGCAAAATTTTTAGCCATTAAAGTGGATGCAACTATGAAACAAATATATGATGATAGCCTCTGACTTTGTTACAATCATTTCATAGAATAAGGGAAAAAATTGATTGATAGAGCTTGGCATGCCTATGAAGAGATATATATCCCATTACCAACATATTTGAAGAAAAGAGAAGTGTTCTCCCCTCTTAACATCAAATGGTCCTTCAGAAGAGCAGATACCTTGGAAAAAATCCTGAAGAACCTTAGAATAGATTGGATAGGGATGAGGTACAAACCTCCCTTGTTGCTCTTTCCACCTCCTGCTTTTCATATTAATACAGATCAAGATGATGGAGTCTTCAATATGTGGAAAAAAGGAGCTACTTATCATCAAGGCTTCCTAGGTGAACCTAAATATTTTGATAAAGCAACAAAGGATTTGTATGATATTAGTGTTAAGTATGAAGAATTGAACAGAGATGGAGGGCAGGGATCACAATAAAGAGAAAAAGGACTTGCCAAGAATTAGAAAGGGGAGGAAGTGATGAGGTAAAAATAACCTCATCATGATAACATAATAAATCCCTTCCTCATACATGCAAAATACTTATTCTCTGCCAATTAATTAAACTTTAGGCATAATAATTATTTATTTTGAGAAAAATAGTACAAACTATATTTCTTGTGATTTATTGAAGTATCTTGCCAATGTAGATTTAATGGGTTGTTTTAATTATTTCATAGGATAATAATCGGTCATCATTCAACACTTAAAAAACATTCAACCAGCACAAGCTCCAGAACAGATTGAAGATAGGTGTTGGAAACATGCTCCAGAACTTTAGGATGATGGACCGAAATCATAATTTCTTTTAGATAAATTTTTGTTATGTTTTAAAAGTTTAAAGACTTCATGGCTCGACTCGAGCCTCTTTAATATCTATGTAATGGGCATTTAAAGACATAAATTTTGTTTACAATCTATTACATACTTTTTCAATGGTAATCTAAGCCATTTGAAATATAGGATTTAGTTAGAAGATTTCTATAAATATGTAATCTCCAAAAGCAAAAGATAACGTAGAATAGTACTGTTATGATGTCGACATGTTTTCTGAATATATATGAATAAAGAGACTATTGCATATCAATCTTTGAGTTGTTGAAATTATGGATGGAAATTACTTTTTATGAAAGAGCTTTCAAATATGCTGTGAGTGTGACCTAAGAACGAACGTAGGAACCCGCGCGCTGGCCACTCGAGGGAGAATAGATGAAATAGATGATTACTCTCCTTTCTGTTTTCTTTATTACATGAATAATAATTATGAGTGTAGTCATTTTTTCTATGTTAATTCTGTAGAAGTCGTTAAGACTATTGTTTTAGAGTTTGAAGTTCTGGAGCACTCACTGTCTGTCATTTCCTTAGTGTGCTAATTGTTATGAACTATTATTTACTGTTATTAATGAGATTTTCCATAGTTTGTTTACAATTTTTTCTACTTTTTTAGTTTACATGATTTTCAGTTTAGTTATTTCTATGCTTACTCGTTTAGTTATCATGTTTTCTAGATTAGTCATTTTGTGCTTTCTAGTTTAAATACTTTCACTTTTCTTTAGATAAACTATTTTTTAGATAGATAGTTAAATGACCTTAGGTTAAGAATTAGTGTTAGTTTCTCTAAGAAGTTAGAAAATATAAGAGAGTTAGTCATGTCGCCTTCTATTGCAAACAACCTTGGACATTGCCCAGTTGACATATTGAATTTTTATCTTCTAAAGTAATGGGACCTAACGATATCCTATCAATGGCCCTACCTTTCGACAAAGAGATTGGTTTGGTAACCTCATAATTCTAGCCTTCTTGAGCATGGTGTTGTGGTCTACAAATCTAGAGCTACCATACATTGGCTACAACCTACATGTATGACATTCCCTACCTAGTTTGCATCCCTAGATCATAATAAACTGACAATGTAAACAGTGGCTACTTACACTACTTTGGCCAAAGATCTCAACACCTAGTACTTTGAGTGTAGGTCGCATGTTCACCCACCCTTAGCTCAATTCGATATTTGACCATTCATACTCTTACACACATAACATATATTCCTATAACAAGATGATGGCATGACATATTACCTAACTATGTTACACCCTTTCCCATGGATTATCCTAACCCCAGGAATAACCAAGCTGACAACCCATGTTCAAACTGACATTCCTATCAAATTATTTCAAAGAAACAACATATCACATACTTCCCAATTTATACAACATCTATATAATTTTTACTAAGTATAGTTCCTAATAACAATGTATCCACTCAAAATCCATTACATATAATAAATAGGTATATCCCAATTAAGGGGTTTCACCAAATCTAGATTCTTTCAAGAATCATACAAGCTTATCCAAAGTAAGAAAATAAACCAAGTTCATAAAATCAACATAACATGCATTAAAAGTCATCCTTTCCCAAACAAAGACAATCTCAAACAATTAACATTAAACATAAAGAATAGAGTGATAGAAATTAGCATACTTAGAAATATAGCCTAACTGACAATATTGGTTTCCAAGCTCAACCTCCACAAATCTACTTGCTACTCCTTCTAAACTCCACCTATCACCAAACTCTAGCATCTCAAAAACAAACAACTCTCCTCACAAAAGCTCTCTAAAATATTCTTGCACAAAAAACCATAGCAAAACAACGAATGAATACATCAAACTGGAAAATTGTAACCAAAGGTAGAGAGAATGCCCCTATTTATACAAAAAATTAAGCATCTTAATGCTACAATTAAGCTTCTAAATCTACCACCTTCCTATCTCAAATACATCAATTAAGCTCAAGAAGAGAGATGTGGCTGCTAAAAACTCTAGCCTACAAACACATACATAGTCCAACTTTATAGTTAAGAATGAGTCGCTTACATCTTATTGACAACAAAGATTAAACTTAGAAAATGCAACTTATAGGTTTCCTTATTGCAATCTAAGTTGATTATCTCAGCCAACTCGTTCTAAAGACCATGTCTCATGCTTCCACAAGCTATGTGTTGGTTTATGGCACAACTTTAAGACTTGTTTTCTATTTCATTCTTTCCTGGAATATGGCACCACATTTCATATTTATGCATCTTATTTTTTGGGCATTGGTTTGACAAGGCTAGCTACGTGATTCATTTCATTCCACTCACCAATGATTCAATGCATAATACTTTATGCACTATTTAAAGGCAATAAGACTTAGTCTCACATGTGCTATATGTGTGCAACCTCTAACTTAGTTGTTCCACTTTATATGATAGTGCTTTTTATATGTGATATAGTCTATTTCAAAGCACATTTAAAAGTTTACATAATATAATATATATATTATAATCTTTATAATATATATATTTATATCTACATGAAATCAAATGCATTAATTTCCAATCAAATATATATCAAAATAATTATATATATATATTCATATATATTATATATAACATTATTTTAATATCCATATATATGTTTAAAGATTAACGTAATTTTATATATATATATATATATATATATATATATATATATATATATAATATATATATATATATATATATATATATATATATATATATATATATAACATTATTTTAATATCCATACTTAAACACATATATTCATGTATTAATCAATTGGTGTATTTATACAAAATATGTATATATGTCATGTTTGTCCAAATCGATACTCCCATGCATATGATATACCTGTACATGAATATATGTGAGTACATCTACCTACGTATATGCATGCACATGTATATTCACATGTTTGAGTTATCAAAGACATATACATATACACTTATATACATTCTATGTATATAACCATCGACTAATATATGAACATGAATACCCAAAAAGAGAACTTATACTTGTCACACATACTCAATCACATATCCCCAAATAAGAGCATTCAAAGACCAACCACAAACTAATACAAAGAATTCCCCAAACCAAGACTGGAGATTACTTATCTCTTCCTAGACTTATATTGACTCAACTAGACCAAAATAAGTCGTGAGTGTATGTATGCTCAATTAGGATTATTAAGGATTACCAGACCAAGTTCTTCTCCTGAGTGATACTCCCCTTCTCTTCTAAAGGTTTGAATATGTTCTTGCATCCAACTTAGTTCATCACAACAATAGTTATCCGACAACATTATATTCATATGCATCATATGTTTTCATCTTCTAAACATTTAGGATATCATATTGAATTAAACATTCATTCATCACATTATATATCAAAATTCATATACAAAACACAATCATATATTAAAGCATTTTAACTCAACAAGATAACAGTAAATAGGTAATAACACAATGGGGTGTAACAAATATAATAGTGAATGAGGAGATAACTTCCACTAAAATATTATTGAGAAGAATACAAACAACTAAAATCCAAGGATTAAAAATAAGGGAAAAAATGAACCAGATAAGTTAGGGAGATGAAGGCTCCAAGTTTTTCTTTAGATCCATAAAAGAGAAAGAAACAAAATAAAAGGTGAATTATATATGGAATGATAACTACATGGTAAATGACCCTAAAGAAGTAAAGAAGTTGTTCTTCTACTGCTACAAGGATATTTTCACCTCTAAAGGTGGTAAAACACAAGATAGTATTGCGAGAAATTCTTGCAAAAGATTAATACAAAAAAAAAATCAAAATATTGTGTAGAAAAGTTAAGCAAAGAGATCTCAAATGAGGAAATTATAAAATTTGTAGACACTGAAAATTGGTCTAGACCTGCGAGTACCATTTTCGACATAATTCTAATGTTCGTGGTCATGATTAAATAATGTTAATTATTTAAATACTCTCTAAAGTCACCTTTCTTCTATTAATTAAATAACCTTAGTTATTTAATTAATTCATTACGACCTTTATTCAATCTTGATTAATTAAATAAATCTAACTTATTTAATTACGTCACTAATTAATTAATCCCCTTTCTAAATTAAATAATTTATTATTTAATTTATCCTTTATCACATTTTCAATTATAATTAAATAATCATTTTGAATTATTTAATTATTCAATAACCTTTTCGACAGTCAATTAAATAAATCTTTATTTAATTAATTAAATCTTCAAATTTTAAATGTTGAATTAAATAATCATTTAATTCATAAATATTATTATTCCTCGAATATTCCTCTAATTAGATAATCACTTAGTTATCCGATTATTCACTTACCGCTTAAGTCGAGATCTAATTCATCAGTTAGTTATCTCATGATTAATTCCTGACAAACAAACTTTATGTCTCGATCAGTCAGTCCTATTCTTTTGCGTCCAAACTATTATTAATTAAATGACATTATTTAATTAAATAATTCATTCATGTGTTCGAACACAACGTTTTTGCTTCATCTTTCACATGCAACTCTTATTCTTTTGATTTTTGAAGTCTCAACACCAAATTAAATTATTATTTAATTTAATCTTCATTATGCAGACCTTTTTCACTCACGTTGTAACTGACACAAATCTTCATCACATGGAATTCATCAATCTCAACCGTCGATCTCTCTTTTGAATCTGAGTCGATCATTCAAAAACCAATTTTCTATAAATTGACCGACTTTTGTCATTATTCCTCCTCTTGAAATATTTATACTTTAGGAAGCTTATAATATTTAATATTTTTCCAAGTCAATATTCAACATGCCATAATTGTATACTTGAGAAATCTTAGGGAAACTATTATACAATGACAAAATGGAGAAGTGCAATCGAGGTCATTCGAAGGAGTATACAGATGTTTGGTTAGATTGTTTCATTTGTAGTTTTGTTTATTTATTTGTTCTTTGTTGTTAAATGTAGGATTAGATTAAGTTCTTTTATTTGTTTATTGCTAACCATCTTGTTTGAGTCTTATTTCCAGTGTTACAAA
The DNA here is from genome assembly GCA_007115665.2 of Sequoiadendron giganteum. NCBI lineage: Eukaryota > Viridiplantae > Streptophyta > Pinopsida > Cupressales > Cupressaceae > Sequoiadendron > Sequoiadendron giganteum. The sequence continues at coordinate 465,310,119 of CM021107.1, forward strand.
ATCCATTTAGGTTTTAAGCAATAATAAATCATCGGGAGTATATGGACTACCAATAGAATTTTATAAGAAAAATAAGGACTAGGTGAGTGAAGTTCACCATCAGGTATACACGAAAGGTATCAATGAAGACTCACTAGGAAATACCATTAATAAGGTTATAATTAATCTAGTGCCTAAAGATGGAGATAAAACATTAATAAAAAATTGAAGACCAGTTATCTTGCTCAATGTCTTACAAGATTTTGGCAAAAAAATAGATCTTAGATTAGTTGAAGTACTCGCCACCTTCATCAGCAATACACAAATATGATTCATTAAAGGTAGATATATTCTAAAAAATCTTCTTACTATCTAAGAAGCAATAGATTGGAAAAGATGCTCTAATCAAAATATAGGCATGATCCTCCTTGATTTTGAGAAATCATATGACAAGATTAAGTGGCCCTTTATAATGATGGGTTTTGAGGCATTTGGATTCTCAAAGATTTTTTTCCAAATGATTAACACCTTGATGAAATATGTAGTAGCTCAAGTAAAAGTAAATGGATCATTAACTGAACAATTCTAACTACAAATATCAATAAGGCAGGGATGTCCACTCACCCCTTCTTTATTTGTGATCACCCCAAATGTTATTTTATATATATTAATGGATTCAACAATAAGCCCAAGGTTTAAGGGAATAACTCTTCCTAATAAGGAGGATCTTATAAACATTCAACTTGCAGATGAAACTACAATATTTCTAAAACTAGAAGAGGAAAATTTCAGAAATCTTATGGAAAAGTTGAATTTATTTTATATGGTAGCTGGGGGAAAATATCAAAAGAGAAAATCTATAATGTTAAGTTGGGAAACCTCCCCCCTAGAGTGGTTTGAAAAATATGACTTCCAATGGGGAGGGCCAAATAAACAAGTTAGATATTTGGGAATACCCTTTACGGTAAATCTTTGCTTGAAAGATATGTGGGACTAGATAAAATATAAGATTGAAAAGAAGTTAGGAAGGTGGAACAAAAAATTATTATCCTTAGTGGGTAGGATTCAACTTTTCCAAAAAATCCTATATACTTACAATATTTATTACTCTTCAATATGAATGTTTTGTAGTTACCAAACAAATAAGATAAAAAAAAAATCAAACAATTTCTATGGTTTGACGACAAAGGTAAAAAGAAAAAGTAATTAGAGGGGAATGGTACTGCTTAGAAAAAGAATGAAGGTGGTCTAGGATTGAAATATTTTTTAAAAAGAAAGGAATTTCTCTTGTAGCCAAGTGGATATGCAAATCCTTTAAAGGTAATGAGTCATGAAAAATACTAGTAAGAAATAACATCCTAAGAGCGGTTTCGAGACAAGCTAAAACTTGGAATCTTATCCCTCTATCTAAACTAATCTTTGGTAAATACCTTGTATCCCCAACTAGATCCAATGTATTTAAGAGTGTATGGAAATCTAGGAAAAAAGAAGAAATTTGATAATAAATAGATGCTCATTGGAAACAAACATAAATTAAAAATTTCCTTTCAAATAAATATGGTGAAACATCTATTAAGGATAAGTCCCATACATAACTACAAGGTTGGTTTGCAAAATCATGGAATGCGAAAGGAATTAAAACTTTTAACGACATAATAAGTAAAAATCAATTAAAATCTTTGAATACACTCAGAATAGAATATAATTTTCCTCCAACTCAATGGAGAACATACTTAGTGATTAAGAAAAAGTGTAAGAATTTAAAATTTGTTTTAATGAAAAATTTCAATGGGAGCAATTTAGAAATGGAATGATAGTATTGAATTTCATAAATTAAAGGCCAAAAAAAATACAAATCTTTAGAAGGAACCCCGGATTTGACCAACTACCTTAATAAATTCTAGAATTTGGAATTAAATGTTAAATAGTGGAATAAAAAATGTAAACATTTGTGGACTAACATGCTAGAACCAAAGAAAACATGTTTCAAATGGATGTTATTATTGCAAAAACTACCAGATTCCTTTTCAACGTTCGATAATGTAAATAATTGTAAAATATGTAAGAAGCCTGAAACAATTATGCATTCTTTTTATTATTTATTTTCTAAAGAAATTTTAATTATCTTATGTGCGGGGATGGGTGGTTGGGGATTTGAATAAAGACAAAAAAAAGGAATTTTTTAATGGTTTTATTGAAGGAATGAAATTTTTTCTTAATCTATTTTGACTTATATTATCTTCAAAAATATGATGGTTTTTATGGAAAGCTATAAATGAGGAAAGGTTCGAAGACATTAGGAGAGCTCTTATTGAGCTTGCTAGAAGACTTATATTTCACAATATCTTTGTGCATCACAATGGGGATTTCTAAAGAAAAAAGTGTTAAGTTGTTGAAAGAGGGAAATATGAAAGTAAACAAGGAAGAAATAAAGTACACAAGACACTAGTTACTCAACAAAGAGGATAAAATTCCATTTTTGAAAAGTTATATTGAATTTTAGGTGAAATATAACAAAAAGTATATAAAAGAGACAATCCAGAAAGATATGGGATTCAAGGGAGGCCCAATATTTTATGGATCCTCTATTATTATGACTTAATATAAATAGAAAAATAATATATCTAGATATTGAAATACAAAAACAAAAAATCAATACATGTCATATATATTATTTGTATGTTGAGACCCTATGTGGTCAAATATTCTTTGAAACTCAAGATGCATTTTTTGTTATTATTTGTAAACTATAATGAATACAAAAAAAATCACCAACCTTAAAATATTAAACCTATCCCACTTGTTGAACCACCTTTTTCATTATGCTTTGGTGTTTTCTCATCTTATCATGTACAACAATCATTTCTTCATTTAATTATAGTAGCTCAACTATTATGGTGGTCATCACTACATCATCATTAATTTCTTCCTAGAAAATGATAGTCAACATTAAAATTTCTATGGATATTGGTAACTAAGCTTCTCTTCCATAGATTAGAGTGTAAATATATTCCCATATTGACTACTTTAGATTTATTTGAGAAACCCAGAGAGATTATCCCAAGTGAGTATACCATCATCACTTTGAATCTATTCATATTTTCTTGATGATCTTCATTAAATTCTTATTTATCAACTCTACCAATATATTTCCTTGTAGGTAGTAGTTTGAAGATTCCTAAAAATACATTCCATCATAATTATAAATTTATTTAATGTGGTACCTATAATTTACTTAGCATTACTATTAATGATGGTTTTAGAAGCATTGAGTCTTAGAACTATTTCCTTTAGGAATTTAATTGCAACCACCTCTATTACACTCTTTAGTGCCACAAATTTAGTCCATCTTGTAATACATAATCTATTGATGTTAGTATAAAATTATTACCAACATTAGATGGAGGATTGATCGCACCAATAAAATCAAGTCCCCACATAGCCAATGGTTGATCCATAAAGATAGGATTTAGGGGAATGGGAATTTTTTTCTTCTTATTAGTGTAGAATGGGTAGCTCTAATAGTTTCATGCCTATTTAAAATGGTCATCCACAAATATCTATATCTAATAGTATCATACTATTATAATCTTAAAAGTTATAGTTTTAGAATTTATTTAGTTATTTTTGGCCCAAGATATTATCTTGATCTACACATATAATTAATACTCCATCAAATTTAGACTAAAATAGAACAAATTTAATCAAAGTATATGGTGTATCTTAAATATTGTATGTGTTTCTATGATCTAAGCTTAGCTCCTTGTTGTATCACCCTATTTATAGGTACCAAATCATATCTTCAATCCATATTAGATATTTTTGTTCTTAGCTTATTATGCATCATTCTATTGCATATTGATTACCTTATTCATCTTCTTCCAATTCCTTGAGAATAAGGATATCCTCTAATAGGGTGTTGGCATAGTAACTTTCCTTTCCCCAATTTTGTGGGCTTCACATCTATGTCAAATTCCAAGACATTTTTGATGTATTTTATCTTTTTATTTTAATTTCTCCACCTAAGATGAACTCCTTGACACTTTATTTAATCACCGTGGTTATTATTTTATATTTGGATAGCATGTGCCTAAATTTATTTGATCCATTTAATAGGGTGTAGGCTTTCTTCTTTATAAAAGTGTACTCTTTTTTTATCCTTCATTTTTTTACTAAATAAGGTAATGGGATGTTCCTTAATGTTATCCTCTTTTTTCTTGCATAGACATAGAGAATGAAATCTTTATAAAAATTAGGAATTCTCGATACTAGATCCTTAGCAATTACCTATTTGATGAGATCAAGTGCATTATGTCCTTACTATATCCATTTAATTTTTTTCTCTTAATTATGAGAGTGATGAGATAAATAATGCCTACAAATTTAGATTTAAAATTTCTTACAAAATTATTCTTTTCTAGGTAAGATTCTAAGCTCTTCATGTGTTGTGGGAGTGACAGTTATAGAATGGCTTCAACTCTTTCTAGATCTATATGAATACCATCTTTAGAGAAAACATGTCCTAGCAACATCTATTGGGGCATGCCAAATATTTGTTTTCTTAGATTTAGGGAGATCACAAACTATTGACACATTTTGAATACCTTCTCTAGAAGATCAAATTGATCTACTATATTCTTAGAGAATATAGTTAGGTCATCCAAGTATATTAGTATGATCTCATTGATTAGGTCCCTAAAATAAATATCCATTGCCTTATAAAATTTAGCTCAATATTTGATAGACCAAAAGGTATTTTTGATGAGAATGATTTTCTCATTTGGTGATAAATATTATTTTATGTTGATATTTTTCTTTTAGTATTATTTAATTGAAGTTAGAGAAACCATCCAATGAGAGAATCTATAAAAGAAAAATAGTTGTTTACAATATTTCCAGTCAATGGATGGTATTGGATAGTGATCTTTAAGGAATACTTAATTTGAGTCTTTGAAATCCACACATAGCTTAATCTCTCCATTTTTTCTTACTAAGACCAAATTGGAGACATATTAAATATTTAATTGTGTATATAATTTTTGAGCTTACCAAATTGGAGAGTTCTTACTTGTTAAGAGGATCAATCTTATGATTCAATAGCATTTTCTTCTATCTAACTAGTTTGATCTTAGGCTAGGATCAAGACTATGATTCAATATCCCTTTAACTCCTTATATTCTCAAGCCATAACCTAGTCATAGTATTCATGGAGGTTGATAAGGTGATATTTTTTCCTTGTGTATAGAACTTGGATAACTTAACAATTATTTTGGGGGTAATCTTAACATCCTTATAATCCATCTTATTAGTTAGAATCTTCCTTTTCTCTTTGCAAGAGTCATCAAGAATAAATATTCCTTCAAGGGTGACCATTCCTCTATGGATATTATTTCCTTTTAACTAGATAATTTGGTCTATTTATGCCTCATAAATCTTATAAATGAGATCCTCTACAAATTCATCTATATTTTAGAGGAGTTTAATAATTTTTTGATCATTTTGGAATACCATCAAGTGGGAATAATTATCAAGCACCACATTTTTTATAACCATTTTGACCCATCTTTATTTCTTATTAATTCCATGGTGGAATAAAATTGATCACTAATAAGATCCTTTTATCCATTTTAATATTCTTCTTCTTGGGTATCATCTATGTTTTGATAGCTTCAAAATATTATAGGAGCTCCTTACACAATGCTTATATACTTTCATCAGTTAATTCTTGGTCATGCATACATATATGACCTACTTTACCACCATATTTGATTCACCATATATATAGAGCATCTTTATGCCATACTTTTTATAAATAACAACCCCTAAATTATCGTATTTCATTTTTAGTGATGGTGAATGTGCAATTAAATTGGATATGAAAGGACTACTAATATTTTTATCCTTGATGGAAGAGAAATTTGATATAGAATTGATGCCCATTAATAAGCAATTAAAATATAATTTCTATATCCTAGCAATATTTTCTTCTTTATGATTTTTGGGATCAATGGAGTCTACTAATGAATTAAGTGCCTAGGCAAGTATCCTCAAAAAACTAATGAATAATTCCACTACACCACAATTGGATAACAACCATACATCATTACCTTGATTAAATAATTCATTATTAGTATGTACCTCATCAAAGTGTTCAAGGGAGAATGGCTTACCCTCAATGATAAATTACTAGTCAAGTTCACTATGGATGATAGGATTTCTCTCAATATGATACATATTGAGTAGTTCAAATGGGAGCTTCATTCTAGTTCCATATCTTGTGATTTAAATTCTTGTAGTCTAAGGAGAGATATCCTCTAAATTTAGTAGTGAAGTCTCTAGAAAAATAAAATTTGAAGGTATAGAACCCCAATTATAGAATGTCCTAAAGGGATTGAACATTGGGGAAAGCATATAGGGATAAGGGAAAGTTTGTAACCATTCCTATAGAACTTATTAGAGTACCATATAATTAAAAAAATATCTTGGTTGTTGGTTCATATATCAAAATAAGAGCTTATGTAAACTTTATAGGCATCACAAAGGTTCTTGAACTAGAGTCTACCATATAATTATGTATTACCCTATCATTTTAAATTATTGTTAAATATAAAGGCCTTGGTTTGATTTTTATTATCTTATATCCAATTATTTTTAGGATGGTGGTTGGTTATAGGATTACTTATATTATTTTTTTAGGTTGAACCTTTTTCTACTTAATGTAAGGAAGCTAAGGTAGTGGAATAACTTCCTACACTAATCTTGAGAGGAGAATAATGCAAAACTTTTATAAATCTTCAACAGTTACATAAACTTAAACAAAAATAAACACAAATATCATGCATACCACAACACAATGATTTAAGTGGGGAAAACCATTTCGGGAGAAAAACCACACAATCCAAAATCTACCCAACATATTATTCAAAAATCACAAAGATTATAGTATACTTACAGAGCAAGCTTCTCACATGAGTATCACCACTCAGAGATCCAAAGGTAATACAACCACTATCAGACTCTCATAATACATCGCAATACATAGCCGTAATACGATTCCCTCGTAAAATAGGGTTGCCTTCTAGGGAAAGTCAAGCTAATAAAATATCAGCCATCAAATATGAGACATAATGATGAACGGTCTAGATTTACAATAATAAAATATAAATAAAATTTTCCTTTTAGGGGCATTGCCCCCAAGCCCCCGCCAAGGCGTGCTACACTCAAACCCCAACCGAGGGGGGGGGGATCCCCCACACCCCCCCATCATCATCAGATGAATAATACCTTATGTATCAACAATACCTTATGCAATTGCAAGGTTGAGACACATTTTCTCAAAACTTAATACGTTTTTCCTCTTGAGAGCCTCCTCTAGATTATCTTTTTGTTTCTCAAACATGGATAACACATCCCAAAGTGGTGTATTAACCATAATATTTTGATTTTATCGAATATATTGAATGAGCTCTTGGTTTTTGTTATCTAGGTAACACTAGGTTCTCAATTCACATGTGGCTTCTCCACTATAGGTTATTTGGTATTTATTATTCTTATTTTCACCTACATTATTCTACTCATCTCATTTTTATTCAATTTCACGTGAATAAGTGTTGTAGACTTGAAGTGGAAACAATTTCATGTAAGGAAAGAAGGTGTGTGGAAATAAACTCCTATACTAACATTAAAGGGAATAATATATAAATAACTTTAAAACATAGTCCAAAATAATTATAACAAGTAGAGAAAAAAATTCATATATAGATAAACGTTGATTCCGTAACATAGTGATTTCCATGGGGAAAAACCTTTCAAGAGAAAAAACCACACTCCAAATTTTGTATATTGTATTATCAAATATAAAATTATATTGCAACATAATTACAATTCAAGTCTTTCAATGAGTATTTCACTAGAAATTAAACTTGAAAGAATTTTGTAAGCATTCAAACAACACCTACATACCTACAAATTCTCATACTCAAGATACTTCCTCAACTAGAAATTTATGGATCAATGAGTAAGCAAGAAACCAAAAATGGTTTTCAAAACCATATCCAAAATCCTCATAAGGATGACATCCATGTTGGGTGTGTTCCTTGTAACTTGCTAAAAATAGTAAATCAGTTTTGCACAAGTAGTCTCCAATTTGACACACTCAACATGGACACCCAACTTGTCATTATTTCTATCTTAAAATAACCAGTCTATTAAAATTAATAAATCCTTTCATAGATAGTCAATATTCCATAGTAACTTCCCCTATTCTTGGCTCTTACACGTCACAATATTTTATCATAGGTTGTCATATGATCCCACCAAAGTAGGAAACCTAAATATGATATAGATGGGAATTTTAAATACATCTTATGGTACAACACTCCACGAAGTACCAACATATGGCATATTATTTCAAAACAAAATCTTAAGCCCTATTTTTGTGGAGCACAATTAAATATGAAAATATGAAAATATCCAATATTAATTGTGAAAAATGATGAATAATTAATAAATAAAGTTTGGAACTTTTAAAGTTTGAGACACCTTAATTCCCAACATTCTTCTATGTATGCATAAACTTGTAATACGTCAATAAGGTATACCAAATATTGATATGATCGTCAACTTGACAATTAGACATATAATGTTGTCTCTCATGGATGGTTTTTTAGGATATAACCAAATCAAAATTGTACCTAAGGATCAACAAAAAATGGAATTCACTACATCTTGGGGAAATTTTTTCTACCAAGTCATATCGTTTGAATTGAATAATTCCAATGCAACCTATCAAAGAACCATGACTTTTATCTTCCATGAAATCCATACTGATATTATCAAGGATTATATGGATGACATATTTAATAAATCACAAAATAGAGAGGAGCATATTACCATTCTATGGATACTTTTGAAAGATTAAGAGAACACAATTTTTTTATGAATTATAAAAAAGTATTTATCTATTGTCACAATAGAGAAACTATTAGGATTCATTATGTCATGAATAGAGTTTGTTGCTTATTCCAATTGATTATATAATTGTCTCTACAGATAAGTTACTTCTAATGCTCAAGACTTTCAAGTCAATGGCCAACTTAACAGAGAATTTAAACAAATCCTCCCTACACTTTAGGCTTTACAAAACCTAGGTGAGTCTCCCTTCTAGACACCAACTTAAGATATTGCAAGATACAAATGATGTAATAGTAGATAATAATTTCACACAAATAAGTGACAATTATATAAATGTAGCTTATTACCTCTAGAATCCTATGACACTTTATAAGATTGGTGTGAAAATATAAACAAACAAATTACAAAATATAAAAATTTGTTTTCAATTTGGGATTTTCTCCTTCCAGGGTTGAATGGGAAGTGACTTAGACTAGTTCCTTATCCATTTATAGAGTCATGAAATAAGAAATTTCTACTAATAACAGTCTGAATATAAATTAAATGGTACTCAAAATATTATTGTCTTACAATAATAAGATTTCTCATCTATCACAATGTCGTTCTACTTCATGTTGTGTAGAAAATTGTACACCTTTATAATTTCACACTATATTTGCACCCCCTTAATTAAGCTTCTAATTGACCAAATTATGTATTCCAAAGCCTTATTATTCCCATTTTTTTGAAAGGGAAACCTATATTAAACAATTTCCAACATTAATTTAAACACCTTGGAAATTGAGTGTCCTAGATTTAGGTCCTAGGCGAATGGGTCCCCTTTAATTTCTACAACCAAATTTTTAATATGTTTTTGGCAGCGTTTTAATGATTCAAATTCAAGTTTCAAATATTAGATTATGGAACGTAATTTTTGGGAAATTAGATGAACACCTATAATACATAGTTGTTTTATCAATTCAAACTTAACACACAATATAAAATTTGCAAGAGCTAATATTATTTTCAAGAGCATCAAAGAGTAGATTTATCAATCATCTACAACAATAATTAATATCATACCATCATGTCAAATTTTATGTGTATTCGTGTCATGTTTTGGAGCAAACATTGTGATGTAGGTTTCAAGCATTCAAGCATCAAATCAAGAAAGAAATCAAGTCAATTCATGCAAGATCCAGACCTTAGAGAGATGTGTTAGACTTTAGTCCTCTAAGGGAAACCATTAAGGGTTTGGTGAGTTGTGACATAGCTTTGTTCATTCATCAATTCCTTTCATTTATCATTATTTCATCATCAAGGTTTAATTACCAACATGGGGTTTGACTAAGGCAAACCTTCATTCACCCAAAAACAAACATTTTTATTCTCTCTTTGTATGTGCAAATTTGTAGGTGAAGAAGGAATGAAAGTTGATCAAAGGACTGATTTTTCAAAGTTGTCAAAGTTGTCATCATTGTTGTCAACCTACGAAAACTCATCTACAAATTTTATTTTTGACTTTTCGACAGTCAAACCTAGAGAAGTCAAAAGCTTAGATCCAAGATCTGAGGACTACAAACATTAGATCTTGGATCCCTACACTAGGACCCATTTGCCCTAGGGTGAACCAATCCTACTATAAAACTCAAAACCTACTTTTTATGCCAGGTACACTCCATTCTTCCCTTCTCAGATTTGCCTACAAATTACTATTTTCATTTTTGTTATCATAATATTTTGTATTTCAAGTGTTAGTTCATGCAAATTCATTTTTTCATGCATTTTAAATTATCTCCCAAAAGTGTCAATCACTCATTTATGTCATAAGAAAATAACAGACCTTCCTAATAGGGTTGACTCACCTCAAGGTTGAAAGTCAATCCTATCCTTGAGAGATATCTTTTTCTAATGAAACTAGGGAAAGTGTGAGTATTTGTTCAAACCTTTAGGTCATTCCATCATTAAAACCCTCATAGCCACACATACATACCTACATTTTCTTTATTTCATTTTGGTGAACCTAACATTTTACATCATAAATTATGATTTGGAAGTCTCTAAAACCTTAGATCTAGGATTTGTATTAGTTAGTATTGCATCTCATTTAGGGTTCTATAATTTCATCTTGCATCATTCAAAATTGTATTTTGCATCATTTGAAATCTAAAAAATCTAAAAATTTTACATAGTAGTCTACATATTAGTGTCTTTCAATCATTTACATTAGAAAATTCAATCAAAACTGCATCAAAAAAGTCATTTTGCGTGTTGGTTACATCAAATTGCATTTTCACTTAATCATTAAATTTTGGAAACCTATAACTAAAATAATTTTCCTGCAACCTGAAACCGAGACCTTAAACATTAAATCATAAACTCATATTTTAATTTTTCCAACCCTTATGCAAAGAGCCATTTTCCCTTGGGAAAATATATCCCTGTATAGGTCAATTTCCAAAATTTTGGGCATATTTCTATCTCTTTCTACTTTATATATTTTTGTTTTTAGACCTTATTTCTAGTTTATGAAATTATATTTTTTCGTAGTTGTTTGCATTCACATCAATTGGTCAAAACGAGTGCATTATTCAAAAGTAAAATTTGCATTCAAAAGACAAACTAAAAGACATGACTAATAATAACATGAGTGATAATGAGGACGACATACAAACTATGGTCAACTTCATTGACGTTCAACCTCGTAAGCAAACCAACTTGTCTCCTGATATTGCTTTCTCACAAAATGACATAATCAAACATGCACATGATGGTCCTCTTTACATAGCTGAAAGAATCAATGGCAAGTTTACCAATGGGATATTAATTGATTGCATGTGTATAGAGAATGTGATTACTGGGGAGTTATTGTTTGTGCACCAACTTTACCAAGACTCTTATAAACAATCGAAAGCATGGATCAAAACCCATAATGGTTTTGCTTTCCCTACGATAGGTTTGATGACTCTCCCATTAAAATTTGGACCAAAACAATTAAATGTATCATTCTCCATCATCCCATCATCAGACCAATTTTTTGTGAAGCTAGGCTACCCATGGCTATGCTCCATGGATTTCATCCCATCAGTGGTACATAAATTCTTAAAATTTCCATTTGGTAATAAAAAAATTGTTGCGCACCATAGCGGTTTTAATCGTTTGTCTTCCCATGGGAGTTTCTCATTGGATTTATTTTGGACCAAACCTATGGAACCTATTAAGCCTCGCGAGGACTTATTTTTCAAATCTTACAAAATGTTCAAGGCAAAGTGCATAGAAAAATTATCTCGTAGCAACATTCTTGAATCCATGATTGAACCCCTATCATTGATGAAATTATGATTGAACCAAAAGCTCTTCCAATTAACCAAGACAAATCAACCATGATTGCTCCACCTATTTCCTATAAGAGGCCAAGAGATAGCCATGTAATGCCCATTGTGCCTCCTAAGATCAAATAAGTTTATAAACCTAAAGATAAAGTGGCTTCCTGACCCTCAATGGTTCCTTTCATTCCTCCCTTGCAGGAAGAAATGAAACCAATGGTTGATAAACCCGATCTTACACAATCACAACTTGAAAATCATGCAAAAAGAAACAAAAATTCTAAAGAGAGTAGGCGTAGACGTCATGTTATTGTTAGTCAATTAAAATAAAAGAACAAAATAGAAAACCAAGATCAAATTCCAACTCAAACAAAGCATGATGGTTCTCCACCTTCATCAAAACAACAACATGAAACCTCTATGGATATTGTCATTAGACCTCCTGTTGTGATTAATTTGGATAATGATGATGAGATTGTTAAGATTGATGGGGAAGTGCATAATGAGTTGAATTTATTATTTTCCTCTTCCATGAGCCTAGATGAGAACAATTGTGATGCTCCTCCTACCAAGAGTGACTCACCACATGTTGAACCTGGTGGTTGTCCTAGTATGACACTCTTTATTGTCTCTTTGGCTAGTTATCTACCTTTCATATATGATGAACAAGATTGGGATGCAAATGAATCACTTTAGGTTGGATCACATGTGTCATACTATATTTATGTCTATTCATATTACTTGTGTGATTGCATGTGCATGATGTGATCCCCTGTATTGTGTTTCTTGGCATGTCCTAATGTTTGTGAGCCTAGTTTGTTGGCGCAAGGATACAAAGGAGTGAATCTGTCATGACATTCTTCTATTTGTATCTACATTCTTCTATATTTTGTAACAATTATCTTTTCACTTGACTTGTGTTTTCCTTTTCGGGATGATGCAAAATTTTGAGACATTTAGGTCTCTTCCATGTTGACCCAAAAGGCTTCTCCCTTTTTTTTCTCTCTATACGTGTCATTCCTCCTTTGTGTTCATTATTCTACAAGGTATTTGGGGAATGATGATGGTTCTAAGCTCTCTTATGTCACTATAGAAAATACATATGTTGACCCAAAATCTGTAGATCCCTAATGTGTTATCTTAGGATTGCATATGGGGTGAAACCCCCTTTTCATGACATAACTTTATTTGGAAACATATTTTTGGCATAGGGATTTCCAAATAAGCTTTCATATATTTCCATTTATCATCTTCTAATTTAAAGTAATTGCTCACAACATGGTGTTCAACAATTTCTTTAAATTGGGGGGCATTATGCCTCTCACTCATTACTTGCATAATGACATGAATTTATTCAAAGTGTAGTTTTCTTATTTCACGTGATGTGTCTTCTTAGTGGTGACATTGGGTTTGATGTCCTTCAAGAGTGTGACCTTTCTTGGCATATGGCATTCCTCTTGGTGGTAATGCTATGGCTTGCATTCCCTAAGGTGCAAATATTTTATCCCTCGACTACTCCTCTTAGTGGTGATATCAAGTGTGATGTTCCCTATGGTGAGACCTTTCATGAACTAAGCAAAACCCCTTTGACTATCCTAAAATTTATTCTTGCCCACCAAGCATAAAACAACTTGCTTGCCAATGGTGCCTTGTGAAACCTATGACCATCTTTTGTGGCACCTTATCAAATTTATCGGGGGAGTATAACCTTTGGTATGGTTGACGTATGTGATCCTATAGACCTAGCATGATTTTCCCATCTGCCACCTTTCTATGAGTTCACACCTTGTAGACCTAGTGTGTGTTTCTTGTTAGAGTAATAATTTTATTACGCTTAATTAATTACATCACACTGGTTAATTAATTAAGTCACTTATTCCTCTAGTTGCTTAAGCTAAACTTAGGCGCATTAATAATGTAGGATTTGAGAAATGCAAATCCACAGACCCCGATTAATACCTGCATGCAAAAGACTTGTCACAGAGAAAGAGACAGATCAAGACAAGGGTTTGGCTCTCACAATATGCAAGATGTATTAATCGGGGTCTGTGGATTTGCATTTCTCAAATCCTACATGGTATCAGAGCTCCAGACCTGCCGCTGCCTGTTCGTGATCTGAAGATATGGCTTCTCAGTGAGTTTCAAGTGCAAGGGTTTCCACAGGCATCTTTTTTGCAAGATCTGGGGGTAGCCAATTTTTCAGTGCAGTATGGGCTCAAACGGACGTCACCATCGCATTCGCAGCACCCAAAAACCCTAGAAACGCCTGTCAAATCATCCATTTTCGAGCAGTTGGTTTCTGAGGCAAAAATTTTTTGCCAGAGAGGCCGTACGGCCTCCCCAGCACGCATTCCGAGGTCGAGAATCGCACAAAAATCAAAAAAAAGTGTTCGTTTTGGGGTCTGTGCAAACGCCTCCAGTTATAAAGAATCCCGCCACCGGTATTGCCGGCGACCCGCGGTACCACTTGCGTATGGGTGAAAAATATCCGGCGTAGGTCATGCCGAGGTCAGCCAAATCCCAGAGGGGCTTCATCCCTCGGTAGGTCCCATGGGAGAACACACGCTCAGCCCAGCCCACATGGCATTACGGTCACATGGGTGACCGAGGATAAATTTTCGCGACCTTGCCCCTCCTACCCCTAGTTTTCTCTAAAGAAGCAGTTTTTTTCTTTTTTGCATAACTTGGGCATACGGTATCGAAATTGGGCAAACGAGATATCGCCGGAAAGCTGGTTCCGAGCACTTTCATTTGGTGCAGTTTATTTTTCAGTATTTTCCTGTTTTACTGCATTTATTGCTGGTTGAAGTCAGATGTACTTTTTATGCTTCCGAGCTCATAACTTTTTGCCACGATCTCCGATTTTCGCTATCTTTGCGGCGTTGGAATGGTATTGAGGAGCTCTATGTTGCTGTCCATGCACTTTTTTCTGTATCTGTCCCAGGTTTTTCATTATTCCAGATTTGGCCCGATGGGTGTTTTGGAGATTACTTGGATATTTTGACAGTTGGGAGAGTGCTTCTTGCATCTTTGCACTTCATTTTCAGTGATACATCATTTAATAATTGACTGCTGCTTCATAGATTCCAGGGTTGTTCCAGTTTGGAGTGTTCGAGTGTTCCGTGGCATCGGGTCTGCTGTCACATTATTATGATTCTGATATGGTTTCTTGTAGACAGAAGTATCTTTCCTTGCTTGCCGGATTGCGGTTCCAGTGTTACTCTACAGTGTTCTTCCAGTGCTTCTTTGCAACATGTCATATCATTGTAGGGGGGTTTTGTCCCACTGGGTTTTCCTCCTCTACCTCTTTCTTGCATTTGTAAATGGGTACCTGATCAGGCCTAGTTGTCGGGACCCATCTTTTCTTGCATGCATCTTATTCTAGTGTTTTAGCTTCTTCCTAAGTTCATCTTAAGGGGGGGTGTTAGAGTAATAATTTTATTACGCTTAATTAATTACATCATACTGGTTAATTAATTAAGTCACTTATTCCTCTAGTTGCTTAAGCTAAACTTAGGCGCATTAATAATTATTTATTAATTATTAAGTGTGCACACTAGGGTTTCATTTAGGGTTTCCCTTTTAGGGTTTCTTGATCTCCTTCATAAGGATTGATCTCTTTGTAATAACTGAGATTCTAATAATGCATTTTACACTTTGAGGTTTGCAGAACATCTTCTTGGTTTTGCATGTCTTTTGCATGTGACAGGTATCCATTTGCATGCAGGTGATCTTGGATTCTAACATTTCTCACCCTATTTCCTTGGGGCTCACTTAGTGTATATCAGACTGCACTATCCCTTGTGAGCATATTTTTGGACAAACAATCGAGGCTTGATCCATCCCTTCTATATCCTTCTTGATCTTTGTATTAATTTTGAAATTGTATGATTGTGTCTCTTTTTTCCTTTGTTGTTTTTCCATGGGATATTAGATCTTGGGGGCTTTATCCTCCTCCTTGATCTTTGTCATCTCATCTTTCCAATAGTTATACAATTATACCTCTCTTGAATTATTTATCTACTTTAGTGTGAGTTTGAGTGTGGGGTCATACTCTCACTAAAGTGGGGGCTAAATATAGTGTATAAAATTGTACACCTTTAGAATTTCACACTATGTTTGCATCCCCTTAATTAATTGGACTTAATTAAGCTTCTCATTGACCAAATTATGTATTCTAAAGCCTTATTATTCCCATTTTTGAAAGGGAAACCTATATTAAAAAAATTCCAACATTAATTTAAACACCTTGGAAATTGAGTGTCTTGGATTTAGGTCCTAGGGAAAATGGGTCCCCATTAAGTGCCAAGATCCAATTTTTAATATGTTTTTAGCAACATTTTAATGATTCAAATACAAGTTTCAAATGTCAGCTTGTGTTATCTAATTTTCAAAAAATTAAATAAACACCTATAAATACAATTATTTTATCAATTCAAACTTAACACACATAATTCAAACTTCACAAGAGCTAATATTATTGTCAAGATCATCAAAGAGTAGATTTATCAGTCATCTACAATAGCAATCAAGATCATACCATCCTATCAAATTTCATGTGTGTTCATGTCATGTTTTAGAGCTAACATTGTGATGTTGATTTCAAGTATTCAATCAAGAATTCAAGTATCAAATAAAGCAAGCAATCAAGTCAATTCATGCAAGATATAGACCTTAGAGAGATTTGTTATACTTCATTCCTCTAAGGGAAACCATTAAGGGTTTGGTGAGTTGTGACATAGCTTTGTTCATTCATCAATTCCTTTCATTTATCATTATTTCATCATCAAGGTTTAATTACCAACATGGGGTTTGACTAAGATAAATCCCCATTCACCCAAAAATAAACATTTTTCTTCTCTCCTTGTATGTGTATATTTATAGGTGAAGAAGGAATGCAAGTTGATCAAAGGATCAATTTTACAAAGTTGTCATCAATGTTGTCAAGCTACATAAACTCATCTACATATTTTATTTTTGGATTTTCGATAGTCAAACCTAGAGAATTTAGAAGTTTAGATTTGAGATATGAGGACCAAAAATTTAGATTTTGGACCCCTACACTAAGACCCATTCGCCCTAGGGCAAACCAATCCTACTACAGAATTTAGAACCTTCTTTTTATGCTAGGTACACTCCATTATGCCCTTTTTCAATCTGACTGCAAATTACTATTTCCATTTTTGTTATCATAATATTCTACATTTCAAGTGTTAAGTCATACAATTTTTTTTTTTTAATGCAATTTAAGTTATCTCCCAAAAGTGTCAAATCAATCATTTTTGTCATAAAAAAATACCAGACCTTCCTAATAGGGTTGACTCACCTCAAGGTTGAAAATCAATGCTATCCCTGGGACATCTCTTTTTCTATTGAAATTAGGGAAAGTGTAAGTATGTGTTCAAACCTTTAGATCATTCCATCAATGAAATCCTCATACCCACACATACATACCTACAGTTTTCTTTATTTCACTTATATATCCTTAATATAACAACACTATTCCCCATATTTAACTGAAAGCATATTTAATCTATTGCTTGAACATAAGTCATCAATTAAACATGTAGACATCTAAATTTGACCACTTATATCTAGTCAAATTTATCATTTTTCATCTAAATATCCGCTTACTTACATTAGTTAAGTAAATATTAACATTATTTAATTAATACCCCTAAAGTCTTCTAAATCCCTAAGGTTTTTAGTTAAATAATTAAATACCTTACCCTTCACTCCTTTCTTCCAAAGAATTAAATAAATAACCCACTTATTTAATTCCTTTTATGTCCCATCCACACTTATCCTAATTCATATCTTACTCCCATCATTAGGATGTGACACATATCTAATCCATGATTAGGATGTGTCACATCCTCCAACTTTTTCAAGTTGGCTTCTAATAATCATTAGCCACCTAACCCTCTTCTAACCCTTCATCAACTAGTCTAATCAACCCCCCTTTAGTCAACTCTTCCCACATCCCAATGGAATTTTTAATTCCATTTTATTCTTCCAACACCCTTCATGGAATTTTTAATTCCATTTACAATCCCCATGTCCTTTCCAATGGAATTTTAAATTCCATTTATTCACCCAAGGTTTTCCAAGGTATTTTATTCCTTTTGTCTTCCCCATGCACATTAAAAAGGAATTTTTAATTCCTTTTAGTCAACCTTTGATCTCCACCCTTGATCTCTTTCCCTTGGCCAAGAATTAATCTTGACCATTCATTCATCTCTCCTTGGCTAAATGGCTAACACTTAGCCATTTCACAACCCTAACCATAAACATTCACAATCTACTGCATTCAAGTTGTAATGAGCCTTGCTAAATTTGACTAAAAAACCCTTCAATTTTTGCCTTAGAAATTTTGTCAAATAGTTGTCTAGCAACCTTGTATCTATTGGTAATTGTTTTTTTTTGTGTTGTCTTGTTTGTGGATGAAATATGATGCTAGTATTGCTCTTCTCACAATGCCAAGTAACTTCAATGGTCAATAAGATGAAATGAAAGCATTTTCAGACCTCCTTATGCAAAGATATGATTGAACTAATTGTAGATGTGTAGCTACAATAGTTAAGTAATTTTGAGAAAAAAATTAGCATGAATCTAACTAAGCCATGTGATAGAGCAAGGGACCTTTAATGTTATTTACCATCAGTGTAAGACTAAGAAATTCATGCAATTAACGTTTCCAGCTAGGAGACAATTTACCAAACAATTGGCATGCAACCTTGTAACCTCAAATCCTTTATTCAAAACTAAAAATGTTGATATAATAGGACTAATTAAAAATGCCTTCCAAGCTTGATTACAATGCTTATCATCTGATTGATATTCAATACATCAATGTTCATGAAGTTCTCTAATGGTTGCACCTATACTTCATACTAAAAATAATGCATAAGACTCAACATACGATGAAAGAAACCTAGAATTATATGTTGTAGTAGTCATAAGAATATTTGAATCTTCTTGGAATGGTTGTGTTTGATTTCCCAGATGCTACACCTAGCCCTTATACTATTGTGTGATGTTGATAAATATCTATTAATAATTTAACTGACTTTCCTCAATGAAATCACACCTATAGCAAGGGCATCCAGCCTTCACAAACCTAGATATGATTTTCTCAACCTTCATTTGACAAAATCACACCCTTGGGGAGGTGTATCCCATCTCATATGAGCCTCCAACACGTCTTCTAAATACCAACAAAGTCAACTCAAACAATGATGAAGAAAGTGTTGTGCAGTTTTTGCACACACGCCCCACTGAAAGTAGGGACCCTCTTTTTTCACTTTTGTTGTCTTGGTCCTTCTTTTCTGGGGTTTTTTGCTTGTTTTGGCTCGTGCTTTAATATCTATCTTTCCAGTTGAAGTGGCACACTTATGAATTGTGCTGAACACCTTGAGTTCTGACTGCATTTCAAAAATTTCATTGTTTTCGGGAAAATCCGCTTGGGTCGGATTCTCCCAGTTCTCTTTCGATGTCTGGAGGTTACTGCTTTTTGGCCCTATTTTCGGGAAACTCCATTTGGTCTGGATTTCTCCAAAATCCGTTACCTTGTCGAATCCCCAGATTTTTTGTGGTCATGGTTATCTTGTCGACTGCATTAATGGCGCTTGTGCAGATGTTTGGGGGCTTTGATATATTGTATTTTGGGAAGTAATTGATCATTTGAGTTTGTTCATTTGAGCTTGAGCCTTAGAGCTTTTGATGTTTTGTTGAATTTTGGATTTCGAACCCATTTTGACTGTGTTTGAGTTTTGTGTGCGTGGATTGTATCCTACTTGTGTTCGACGGTTATCTGTTGGCGTCACCAGTTCTAGTCTTTTCACACTCATGGTATGTAGAAATGCTCTTTTACTCTATTGATTTTGAATTGCTTCGCTTCATTTGCTTTCTGGTCCTTTGTGGTTCCTAATTTCCTTGGGTGTGCACGTCGTCACTAAATTTCCTAGGAGTTTTTGTTGCTATACCAGTCTGCTTGGTTGATCATTGATGTTTATTCTTGGTCTGTTATTGTTTCTTTTGGGTGTTTGCTTGCATTGGTCTTAAACTCTCCATTTTTGTGTGTGAGCAAGTCATGCCTTGTTCTCTGTGCTTTCATGGTGGACATTTTAGGGTTCCTAACCTAGGGCATGGCCAATCCTCCTCGAAATGTTGTGAGGAGTGTTCTAAATTCATATGTGTTCCATTGGGGGTCTAGGTTAAGTCGTTGTCGAAGTACAGGCCTTAGATTCGGAGTTGTTTGAATCATTTTGGTGAAAGAAAGAAGGATGTAGACGGGTTCAGGTTTTCAACATTTTCACGGAATTCTGCTTCCCCTGGATTTCCCCAGCTTATTTTGTTCCTTCTCTTTTACCACTTTTCTCGGATTTTGTCTGTTTCACCAAAATCTGCTTCTTCCAAATTTTCCCATTGTCCGCGGTTGGTTCGTTTTGGTGGATTGGTGCTTTAATGATGTTATATCTAGTTCTCACCAAAATTTGTTCCCTCCGGATTTTCCCGGATGTTCCATGTCTCCTCCATTTTCCCAGGTCAGTTATAACTGTTGTTGTTCTCGCCAAAATCCGTCTTTGGTGGATTCTTCCAAGTTTTCTGGGAAAATGTTGAATTTGATGATTATGGAGGAGTCTATTTATTGACAATGTCTTTGATTGATTAAATGAACTTATGCTAAGTGTTTCTAATTTTATTCCTTTGTTAATTGATGGATTAAAATGATGTTATAGGATTTTGCATGCTTGGTTCGCTGGAATCCGCCTGGTCCAAATTTTCTTGAAAGTTCTCACCAGTGTGGAATCCACGAGGGGGGCTAAATCCTAAAGTTTAGGATTATGATTTCCTGCACTTCTTGTTTCTTGTGGATCTAATTTTGGTCATCCTTATTTGTTTACAGGTAGGATCAGGACAAGATGTTGCTAGTTGAGGCAAAGGGAAGGCATCAGATCCAGGTATAGAGACTTCGGCCATCTCAGATGCAAAGAAAGTGAAATTGGACATAAAGAGACGGATTCCTGAGAGCAAGGTGACTTTCATTTTGGTTAGGAATCATAGATAAAAATGTAGGTATGTGGAACTATGAGGAATTTAAGGCTGAGATGTTAGCACCGAGCCCTCCTTTGTTGGCTAGCAGAATTGTGGACTCCAGATTGGCTCATGTAGTAGGTTTCCCTTCCATAGTGCAATGTTATGAATTGGTGCTTGAATGTGCCAGGAACTATGATAGGGGGACACAAAGGATAATCGGTCCCCAGGGAAGAGTTTTGGCAGGCTTCAGTCCTGTATCTATTGTTGCAACCTTTGATATGCCTAACAAGTCACATGTGGTGGCTTTTGATATGGATGGTGCCAAGAAGTATTATCAAGAAAATGTAGTTAAGTCTCAGTAGGTGATTAAATCTTGGTTGGAGAAGCCTAAGTCCCATTTCTCCAAGTTGCCAAAGCAACTATTCAGACTCAAGTTCAGGAGAGAGTACTACAATGTCATCACTCTTCTCAGTAGGCTGGTGGGGTTGAAGAGTGCAGGTGTGTTCGAGACTTGGATGTTCAATGTGATTGCTAGAATGGAGCAGGGGATTGACTATCACTGGGTAGGTATCATCAGTGCAGTGATCCATGAATAGTTATGCAATGTCTTGTAAACCAAGACTTTTACTATGACCTCTTACCTAGTGTATTCACTGGTAAGACTTCACCCATACAAGGTGTTGAGCATTAGGGGTACCTTTGGACAGGATGTAATATATGAAGTATATCCATAGTTGCACTTAACTGGAGGAAGCTACAGGAGATCCAATGATGCTTTCACAATGTACATCACCAGATTGCTCCAAGGTGCAAAGCATATGAGAATTTTTGATAGGGCTAAAGAATCGATAAGGAGATATGGGGCATGGTTTATCCAGTTCCCCACTTTCTCTTACTTTAGAATTGATGATTTTCAAAGGGCTCCCTACCGACTCCCTAGATACCCTATTGATCATATCATATTGTTGGAAGTCACTAGACAGATTTGTGACTTTGACAATGTTGTGAAGGGAGAAATGCACAAGACAGGTTTTGGGAATGACTTTCCCTTAAAGATAGGAATGGGCGAGGTTTGTCCTTCTATCCAATCTGCTCATGCTTTTGAGGAGGATATGAGTACTTTTGGTCTCTCTTTCCATTCCAAGAGAGAGAGGTTTGACATCACTGGTGAAGCACAGAAGAAGGCTAGCAAGGAATATAGCCATAAGGTCAGTATTGAAGATTACTGGATTAACCTTGCTGATGAGTTTGAGGTAAGAAAGAAGAAGTTCTCTAGACTACCAGTGGATTTGATAAGGATGTACAATGTGAGGGTCATCCCTGATCAAGTGGAAGAGGATGGAAACCTAATCCAGGGTCATATTTATGAGGCAGTGAAAGATAAGTTGGTTGGAGAAGTTGATTGGTTAGAGAAAGAAAAAACAGAGTTGGATCAAGTCATGACCCCGGTGATTAAGTATACCAAAATTTGGTTGAAACACAAGATCCTAGAATTGGAGAGTGAGGGTATTCCATGTACCTATGATCTGATGGGAGACTTAGAGTCTCACTCTGCTTCTAAGGAGTCACTTGAACCAGATCCTAAGGGCAAGGAAAAGGTGGATTCTCCTTTCAGAATACAAGTTAGGGATACTTAAGTTGAGAAGGCTGCAAAGGTGAGTAAATAGAGGAAGCCTGTTGCTAAGAAGAGGAGACATGCCTTGAGGTAAGAAGTTGAAAATAACAAGGAAGAGGAGGAGGTAGAAATTGTTCCTCCATTGAAAAAGAGAAGAAGGATTACAAAGTTATCACAGGTTGTGGAGGAGGCTCCTAAAACTAACAAGGAGATTGAGCCACTGGTGGTAGAGGTGGAAAGCTCGGGGGAAAAGACACAAGTGTACATGAGGAGGTCAAGGACTCCTTCCCCAAGGGATACTGCAACAAAAGAGGATGTTTCAATAAGTGTTCCTGTTGTTGAACAAGTAGGTGTCTCCATTCCTTAGGATGCTGGTAGCACACAGGAGGAACCAAAGAAGGATGAAGATCCTAAAGGTTTGGGTGAAGAAGAATTTCATGAAGGAGACCTTTATAATGCAAAGGCAAAAATTGACAAGGTGATTCAGTCCCCTTTGGTGGCACATGCAAATTCATCTATGAAGGATCAATCGAACAAGTCTCCACAAAAGGAGGAAATACCAGCTAGGGCCCCTTCACCGATACAGGTTGTTGTGGAAGAACAGTTGCAGGATAAGGAGAGTCCAATTATGGATATTCCTAATGTACCAAGTATTGAGAAAGATGCAACCAAGGATCAGTAGGAACAAGAGCAGGATGGGAAAAATAGAATGCCTGTCAAGTCTACTATTCTAGAGTGGTTAGAGAAAGAATTGAAGAGAAAAATGGTGATAGTGGAGGATGCTCCTCCTAATTGGGATGTCCTTATGGCTAATGTGAAAAAGGAAAAAACTAAGAAGAAAGTTGGGGTTGTGTCTCGGATTGAAAGAGATGGATCAGGCAACAGGGTAGCCCATATTGCTACCCCTGCTCCAAATAAAGATAGAGACAATGTGGCTGCTCAGGATTATCATGTGCAAATTGTTGACTTGGGGCATGCTTCTATGGAGAAAGATATTGAGGAATATGAAGGCTCCAGTGTTGTGATTGTGGGCAGATTGAAGAAGCCTGTGCAAACTAGGCATGAGCTAGAGAGGGAGAATGAGAAACTGAAGAAGTACTTGCAGTAATTGATGAAACCCTTGCAAGTAATTAGTTCTTCCTCCTTTGCAGTAGGTTTCTTGCCTCAAGAGACAATCTCTGAGCTTGAGAAGATGAAGGGCACAACACATGCTGCAATTGCTTGGTTGGAGGGTGTCCAAACCAAAGGAGGTGATGCTTGTTGGGTGAAAATAATGTAATCAACTTTTCAATAGATTAGACCATCTAGATTTTAGCCACAGCTATGTGAGATTACTGTCTCCTCTCGGAAAGGGGAGGCACCCTTCTTACTGCTAATTAGAAGCTATAGTAAACTTTAAAGAATACTTACAAAATGTACACTGTACTCGTGAAATGGGGGGGATGTGTTACATTCATACTTCTCTCTTTTTTCAGAGAAGATGTTTACAATGCTTCACTATGAAAAGCTTTAGATCTAAATAAATTAAACTTAAACAACAACAGTAACGCCAATATTTCTATCTTGACAAAGCAAAGCTTAGAAATACCAGGCGTGATTTATAATAACAAAGGTAAAGAGAAAAGGGAAGGCTCACGAAGGCACAAAGTTGTTTCGTAGCCTTTTCAATGTTCAATCTGGTGATGATATCATTCATTGTATTAGAAGCGCAAAGTCTTCTTAGACACAGCGATTCCTCAAACAACAAGAACAATTACAAGCACAAAGTCTTGTAGATCCTTCAACAAAATATTCAAACATAAACAAATCCAAATGATAAACGTAACACAAAGTTTACATCAAACACTTGAAGCCCTTTCAATCTCATACAATAATCACTACTGATATAATCAACACACAAAATGAATGATTCCAACACAAAGTCTCAATGCTTGTTTCAAAATAGCAGCACTTTGTTGCAAAATCTCAAAAGGTAACTATTACAAAATAAATCCCTCTTATTTATAGAAAAGAGGGAAGAGAAAAATTAGGAAATCAGTTGAGTAAAAATAGGAAACCCTAATCTAACTGAGTGTAATTTATTTCTACGTAATCGCACCTCATATTTTGGTGCAATTACGTTTTACAAAAAGACACCTAAAGTGTCAAAAACTATTTACAAGATGCATAAAGGGAAGCATCAAAATGTTCAACACTGGGAGATCAGGAATCTTCATGGTTCCTTGCTTGGGCACGGAGTCTTCATATTTCTTCCTGGTCTCCTGCATGAACTTTTCATCCGGACCAATGGTGTAATCCACAATGGTGTTAATTCTTGTGATCGGCCTTCTAGCGGATGAATGGACTTTCTTGCACCTGTTGCATGGTGGCTTCTTGAGATTATCAAGTGTCAGTCGTATATTGCTAATGACATGTATTGAGGCTTTTGAAAAATTGGCATCCTCAACTTGCAGCATAACGACTTCTTTGTAGATCTGGGATAGTTCACTGGATCAGAAAATGTCACCTTTGAGATCACTTGATGAAATTTGGAAAGAAACTGCAAGGGCGGTGAATCAACAGGTGTTAGCAGAAAAAGTAGCATTGGGAAGCATGAAGCGAGCAAACGATGTTGAGAAAGCGTGAAAAGAGGAACTATGCATGGAAAACGATGTGGGAGTGGAGAAACATGGTCTGGAGTGGAAACGAAGTGATTTGGAAGTGTTTAAGGCAAAAACTGTCAAAAGTGTAATGGCACTAAAAATCAACGCCCTTGCACTTTATGTGTAAGTTTGGCAAAAAGTATGTCAGGGCGCTGAAAATCAGCACCCTGGCACTTGGGCTCAACACTTAGTGAAAAACTGGGAAAAGTGTACTTGAGTCAAAAATCACCGCTCTGGTCATTTTTTACTAAGTCTGGAAACGGTGCACTTGAGTCAAAAATCATCGCTCTAGTCATTTTTGACTAAGTCTAGAAACGGTGCACTTGAGTCAAAAATCACCGCTCTGGTCCTTTTTGACTAAGTCTGGCAACGGTGCACTTGAGTCAAAAATCACCGCTCTGGTCATTTTTTACTAAGTCTGGAAATGGTGCATTTAGTCAAAAATCACAGCTCTGGTCATTTTTGACTAAGTCTGGAAAATTGGTGTAAGAGCGGGAAACATCAGCACAAGTCATCATTTCACTTAGGTGCAGTGGCGCTAAAAAATCCCGCTTGTGCACCAAAATGAAAAACTGGGAAAAGTGCAATGTAGACAAAAATCACCGCCCAAGACTTAAAATGGCTAAGTACGAAAACTTGGTGTAAGAGCAAGAAAAATCAGCGCTCTTGCACCAAGTCATCATTTCACTTAGGTACAGTGGTGCTAAAAAACCCCACTCTTGCACTTTCAACACTTAGAATTTTTTGTTGAAAATGTTAGAGTGCTTTTTTCCAAAACATTTGCACTTTCCACAATTTTGTGAAGTATGAACAACGAGTGTTCGTGAAGATACTCGTTTCGAAGGTCTTCACGAGTTGAACACAGAGGGATGCTCAAATGGACTATCTGAGACTTTGGAACACATTTTGAGGTGGATTGAAAATCACCTCATTTTGCATGCATGAACATCATGAACCTAGGAAACGAACAAGTTTCGTAGGGGGGTTATCTGTGGAATGAGCGCTGCTAATTTCCGTGATAACAATGCTATTAAGGAAATTTTGTCAACTGGAGGGGATGCTATGAGGTTTATTGATTGGTTGAAGGTTGTACTATCTCAGGATAAGGAGGATACTGATCTCCTGCTGTAGAAAACCACAACAATCATGGGGTTCATAGAAGATAAAGTGGTAAAGTGTGGGATTCTTCCTTTTCCAAGGATTTCCAAACCTTGGGAATGGTTTGAAATCCTATAGATGAGATAGAAAGCCTTGAGAAAGATTCATAAACAGGCAAGGTAGATTGAGGACACTTTGATTGGTATCCATGATAAGTGTATCTCATTCTTTGAGGTCATGATTGGAAGGAAGAAGTTTGCTTTGAAACATCTTAACTTGGAGCAGCTTATAGAAATGGTGGAGAGATGTTTATTCTCCAGTCAGTGAAGGACTAGTTACTGGGCATCAGCTAGATGATGTTGCAACTTATATTGCAGTCATGGATAGATACCTGACTAATAAGGTTGATTGGGATGGTACAGTTAGGCAGGCAAGAGATGACATCAAGTCTCTTGAGAGAAAGATTAGGGTTTTGCCTATGCCACCTGTTGCTAAGTTGGATAGGGTCATGTTGGCCATACATGGTGAAGAAGATCGAGCTAGAGACAAGGATGGGGAGTAGCTATATAGGGTTACATCAAGATTTGTGCTTCCCATTATTCACATGTATTGGGCCGAATTTTTGGGTATCTTGACCGTTTTGGATGAAATTGGTGCCAATGGCACATTTCATTTTGTGTTCGAATATCTTTGAGGCCGACCTCTTGTAGGTCATGTATTATTGTAAATTATCTTTTGGGCCGACCTATCTTAGGGATTCTCTATAAAATAGGCATTTTGCCTCATTTGAAAATATAGAGAGGCATATAGGAAAGATAGATAGATTGATAAGGATAGAGATAGAGAGAAAATAGATAAGTGATATTAGAGCGACTTAGGGTTTATTCTCAAGAAAGTGTAACAATAGAAAACTGGAGTTGTTGCTATTTTGGATGATTTAATATAAGAGAGATGTTGTGATTTGGTATCTATCTTGTGGAGTTTCATCTGGCATGGTTCTTGTTTTCTATCTTTGAAATTTCTTATAAGTTTATGGTTAAATGGTTTGGTAATGCTTAGGGTTTCATGTTTGGAATGTTTGCAGTGATTTCTAGTCCATACTTTTTGTAGTTAGTTGATTGCTAGCTGCTTTGCAAAGTTAGCCTGGACTTAAAATTGTGCTTAGTTTAGTTATAAGGGTTTGTTCATCTCAATTGCAATAGAATTGACTGAATGAATTTTTGTGATTTGAAAATCTTTAAATACTTTAGAAGATTGCACTATTTCTGTGAAATTGCAGATTCATCTGGGTTAAATAGAGAGTAGTTTATGAGGGATCAGTCCATTTTGAGCATTTTATCTTTTAGCATTTTCAATCTTAGGATTAAAAGTAGTCTTAAAATCATTTCTGAAACCTTTATCTTTTACTGTTTCTTTATTATTAAGGTTCAAATCAAGATTCCAGGTATGAATTCATTATTTAGATCTGATAAATTCAAAGTCCAATGTTTGCTCGTAGTAAGGTCCCATTGTGATTACCAACATTTTCACATTTATCACTGAGTTGTTTTGTTGCATTGTCAAGACCTGACATTAGAGACCTTGGGTTTATCTCTTTTCCCATAGAGATTTACCTTTCAAGAGAGATAAGATATCATATTCTATCTGAGTTGTTGCTGTGCAGAAAACACCATCAACAGAAAGGAATCCTCCAATGCACAAAATCCTCCTTTGCAAGGACTAAGATCACACCGCCAGAATTTTCCAAAATTGATTCTCCTAAAATTTGTGGTTATTCTTTCCCAAATCATTTTCTCCAATATTACAAATTTGGCCAAAGGCCACAATATTTGAGCACAATACGAAAGACTGAGATATCTTCCACTCTCAACTAGCTAGGGTTGGTGTCACACAACCGAAACCAACAATACACGAAGGTATAAACCCTCAGGCTATGTCTAGCTCTCAAGCTCTCCAATAATCAGAAGTGTAGTCAAGTCAAGATGATATTGAAATTCTAGTGATGAACTTATATACTTTTCTAAGGAGAGCCCACCAGCCTTACTTGTCAATGTGGGATAAAATATATTTTTGACTTAAGTGACTTTATGATATATCTTATTTAGTCACTTTATTAAACTAATTAAATATAAAGTCTCTAAAAAATAATGTTAGCAAACGTGTTAGCAAACTTGTTGGAAAACCTTACAAGTAATTAACTTAATGCTTCTCCTTATTGCTCCAAAATGGGGACATGACATTCCTCCCTTCCCAAAGATTGTTTATCCTCAAGCAATCCACCACTATCAATCATCACAACTGTCCTAGCACCTATCCATCCACCACTTGGATCCCAAATGAGCCTGAAAAGAACTCATGTCAACATACTCTGAACAAGGATGAGGCATGCCAATCTACTAAGCCAATAATCCAGCAAGAGAATTGTTGGATCCCAAACTTGTATCTCCATCCTCTCATGTTGACTCCAAACTCTACAATGATAGTCCTAATGTATCAACATCCTCCAAAAATAGCCCTCCCCTGGATCACCTAAACAAGTTGGAAGTCCCTCCAAATCAACCCCCATGGACTTCCAGTGTGAAGTCAACGGTACCTCGAGCCAGGGTGAACTCAAACTCCTGTCGTTTGACCCACCTCAATGAATAAACAACATCATGGTCGAATCCCCTACATGTGGATCAAAGAAAACTAGTGAGCACACCACAAAATGCACTCAAGGTGAAAGTCTCCTGCCTACGTTGTAGGAAACCCAAAGAAGTCACATGTATCAACCTCCTATTGGTGTTTCTTCCCACATATGATTTTGTAGTTCTCTAAGAGATAGCCAACCTCTATTGTAAATAAATTCAAAGACTAGTGGCCAACTGACAAGAAATGGGATGGATACACATTTCCCCTGCACTTTTGGCTTTGCAGGACCAAGGTGGGTAAACCTTCATGTGTTCATAAGATTGTTCTATGACTTATAGGAACATTTCTTCTTATAGATACAGTCCCAAAACATGAAATCAGACATCAATTACCTTGGTTGTGGCAACACCTAAGAATAATAACATATGTCCCAAAGCAAAGAGACTGAAAATTATCATAAGATTAATATCTCAAAAGAGATAGCATTTGATATTTGTTAAAATGTTCAGATATTGAATTGCCATGATCAAAGCCACAGTCCTACACTAGAAATAATTTCATCGCCATTATCCAGTGCCTCACTCATTGGGCGGGAGTCATATAAAAAATAATTTAGATATTATGAACTTATCACCATAATGCTTTGCTACTATGAGATCTTTCAATATATTAAAACAATACTTCTTAGTGAATCCTGAGCATATGACCATGAACATGCAACTTGTTTTTCAATAATTTGATTAACTCATTAAGTTAAAGCAGGAGAACAAATTACACTTTTAAATATACCATTGAAATTGAATGAATAAACACTTGATAAATCCATTCAATATCCATGACATATACACAAGAGAACAAATTGTCTTGATTCTTTTAGATTTCTTTCGATATCAGTAATTACAAAAGTATAGCATACTTATTTCATACTATGTCCAACCCAAAATGATTTCCTAGATAATACCTTCAAAATCATGTAGTAAAACTAACTATACATACCCAGAACCTTATGGATCCAAAAATCCAACCCTTAACAATGAGCCGTGAAATATCCTTTATAGAACAGGAGAGCAACAAAGCATCAGGCTACATTGTTAGTTTCAAAATTGAATTTCATCTAGAGTGAAATTCAAATTCACATTCCTCATAATTTGATAGCAATATACATGATTAGAGGAATAAAAAAAATGGTTACACAACAACTAGTCGGAGAACAAAAGTCGTGCAAGTCACGTGCATGTCCATATCCACCAGATGAATCATCAGGAAAAAACTCGCCCAACTGATCCACCACCTATAACCACTAAGAAGACACACGGCCCTAGTACAAGCGACCGCTTCGAGTTCAGGCCTGAGTTAAGGACGAAATTACCCTCTTTTCACCAACCACATCAGCACAACCCCTAACACCCTGACCCGGTACCACTGTAGTTATAGGTTCAACCGCGAGGACCTCTCATTCACTCCCATGAGCTCAGTCAAGGTGGCCAGGTAACACCAGTAATCCAAAAAAAATTTCGGATCCGCTATCATCAGAATCCGATAAAATCAGCACAGGGGATGCACAATGCTCTGGCCTTTTGCCAACACTCTTGGTAGCAACCCTGGGTGTTCTGGTAATAGGTGGCTCCTTCCCATCCAACAATATCCTGGCCCCCAATCTAGAACTCCTGCATCCTAATGATTTTTCCATGAAAGAAGAGCTTCACAGAATATAGGAGAATAGACACCACCTGCAAAACAATCAAAATGTAATGCTAACGCTGGGTAACTTAGCCAACATTTATAGAATGGAATGTTGTGAGGGATATTAATTTCTTGAAAGCAATTCAAGCACTTGAATGATTATTGGTTGATATAGCCATCATATGAGTATTCCAGGCTTATGCAGAAATGGCGTACAACCCATCATTGTTCCCATCAAGAGGGCATTGTTTGCACGCTAGAGAAAATTAGGAGGAGATCCTCTGGAAATACCTGCGCCATTAATGAAACAGGAAACATAATGTAAGTGTATGCCACATAGATGAACTGGACACTCCCCTTTGAATTTGAACCACTGATGCGAAACATATTTGGAAAATCATACGACCAAGATCAAGTCAATAAGTGTTGACAATCCACATCAGCGCCTGGGAAAAACTCATCTAATAAAAAACCAGGAAAACAGGAGGTTGCAACCGGACAATAGGTCCCACCTAGCCTTGTTGCCTTGAGAAAAAAATCACGTGTCGACCCCTTGCAGACCTTGCAGTACCTTTAGGAATATTTTCCCTGATCATGTGAGGTGTACAAGGGACCATAATTAACCCCGTTATTAAAAACCCATCGCCATTGAAAGGACAACAACATGTCACCATTTACACCTTGGGAAAGGACCCCACACCTCCATACATGCCAGATGGCGGTTGTGATCCCTTTAAAATGCTACTCCTAATGTGAGATGCTAAACAAAACTAATGATGCAATAACAAAAGCAATAACACTAAAATAGGACACCTCAATAAGATTAGCCTAAGAAAATGATGAAGCAAAACAGCAAGATAAAACAATTGATGATTGAAGTTGATTATACCTTTCCTTTGCTACTCCTTCCTTGGTTGGCCCTTTGATTCTTGAAGATTTGTGTGCTCCTTGGATGGCAATGAAGTTGAATGGATGCAAGATGAATGAGAATGCTAAGTGTTATGATAGATGAGAGGTCAAATGACAAATTTGCAAGACTTTTATTGCAAAAAACTTGATCCCCCAAAATGAGGGAAATGAGGGGGTATTTATAAGATAATTGGAATTCTCTAGAGAATTCAACCGTTGAGATTGATCCAACAAAATCAAGATGAAGGGCTATGGTGAGTTGAGGACTCACAAGCCCTCACATCTTGACATGTGGAATGTGAGATGTCTTAGGGTGGAGTGATGTGGAAATGAGGTGGAAGAAAAGTACATGAGGTGGATGAAGGACAAGTACCTTGGGGAATGAGAAGATTCTTTGGAGGAATAAAAGTGAATTAAAAATTCACAATGATTGGAAGAATCTAGTGGATAAGAGAGGGTCTCCAAAAAGTTGGAGATTTGTCACATGTGGGTGATGTGACAAGTCCAAGGTTCTAGAAGCCTTGTGCACATGTAAAATGACATGTCACATTTGTATGGGGATAGGCTAAACCTTGGAAGAATAAAATGTGAATTAAAAATTCACATGGGGAAGTGAGGAATCTTGGGCAAATAAATGTGAATTAAAAATTCACATGGGGAAGGGAGTCCAGGCTAAAAAGGGTAAGTGGGAAAGTTGACCAGAAAAGGTAAGCCAAATGTGGCTAATGATTCTGATTAAGGTTGTGCAAACACAAGATTAAGATAATTAATGAGAGATTAGGGACAAGTGGGAGATTATGGAGGATGTGACACTTAATCTTCATTAAGTGGTGCACATCCTAATCATAGATTAATTAATTTAATTTGGATTAAAAGAGGGTTATGAAGAATGTGACAAGGAGAGAGAAAAAGGGGAATTAAAAATTGATTTTAATCCAAATGGGTTAAAAGACTAAATTAAATAATTTTGTCACATTTATTTAATTTAGAGAAGAAAAGGGATAAGGTAAAGTATTTAATTTATTTAATTACATACTTTAGGAACCTTAGGCAAAAAATGAAATAATGATTAAATAAATTATTTAATCATTATTAATGAAATAGATGAATAAAGTGGACGATTTTGATCATATGAAAGTGATCAAATTTGGATGTCTACATTTTGCCCCTTTTCGAAGTACCGTTAGAATAACTGTGCTTTGAAGAAAAGAAAGTGCAGATGACTCTATAGAGGAATTAATCAGAAAATTATGCCCCAGCGTGGGGAAGAGGATCTGAGACGTCCAATTAGTGGGGAATAGATGAAGATGCCCCAATCCTGGAAGGGGTTGACTATGGCCGAGAAAATAGATAAATGTGAAGGGTATGCCCCCTCGAGAGGATGACGGGGGAGAAATAGGGGTCCTGGGTGACTTCTCGATAAGAGGAAACATATGGTATAGTTGGAAAGAGGGCAAAAAATTAGGCAAGTTTTCCTTTTGAACGAAGTCAAACGGACAAACAAGGTGCAAATGGTAGCCCCGGGAAGGGAAGGGATTAGTGGGAGGAAAAAAAAGGTAAATAAAAAGTTAAAAAATACCCCTTATAAAGGGAGAGAAAAGAGAGGGGTCCCAAAAAATTCTCAATAGGAAGAAATGGAGGGTGTGGTTAGAAAGAGCTCGAAAAAATAAACAAGTTTGCCTTTTGAATGAAGTCGATCCGACGCACGGTTTGCAAATGACGGCCCCAGGAAGAAAAGGGAAAAAAAAAAAGTCTGCAGAGGGGCGGATTTGCCCCATTGCAGAAGGGCGGGTCCACCCCGGTAGGGGGCGGGTTCGCCCCGGAAGGGGGCGGGTCCGCCCTCCGGGTGTGCCAGAAATGTGAGATGCTAACCAAAACTAATGATGCAATAACAAAAGCAATAACACTAAAAGAGGACACCTCAATAAGATTAGCCTAAGAAAATGATGAAGCAAAGAAGCAAGATAAAATAATTGATGATTGAAGTTGAATATACCTTTCCTTTGTTGCTCCTTCCTTGGTTGGCCCTTTGATTTTTGAAGATTTGTGTGCTCCTTGGGTGGAAATGGAGTTGAATGGATGGAAGATGAATGAAAATGCTAAGTGCTATGATAGATGAGAGCTCAAATGGCAAATTTGCAAGAGTTTTGTTGCAAAAGACTTGATCCCCCAAAATGAGGGAAATGAGGGGGTATTTATAAGATAATTGGAATTCTCTAGAGAATTCAACCGTTGAGATTGATCCAACAAGATCAAGATGAAGGGCTATGGTGAGTTGAGGACTCACAAGCCCTCACATCTTGACATGTGGAATGTGAGATGTCTTAGGGTGGAGTGATGTGGAAATGAGGTGGAAGAAAAGTACATGAGGTGGATGAAGGACAAGTACCTTGGGGAATGAGAAGATTCTTTGGAGGAATAAAAGTGAATTAAAAATTCACAATGATTGGAAGAATCTAGTGGATAAGAGAGGGTCTCCAAAAAGCTTGAGATTTGTCACATGTGGGTGATGTGACAAGTCCAAGGTTCTAGAAGCCTTGGGCTCATGTAAAATGACATGTCACATTTGCATGGGGATAGGGTAAACCTTGGAAGAATAAAATATGAATTAAAAATTCACATGGAGAAGTGAGGAATCTTGGGCAAATAAATGTGAATTAAAAATTCACATGGGGAAAGGAGTCCAGGCTAAAAAGGGTAAGTGGGAAGGTTGATCAGAAAAGGTAAGCCAAATGTGGCTAATGATTCTAATTAAGGTTGTGCAAGCACATGATTAAGATAATTAATGAGAGATTAGGGACAAGTGGGAGATTATGGAGGATGTGACACTTAATCTTCATTAAGTGGTGCACATCCTAATCATAGATTAATTAATTTAATTTGGATTAAAAGAGGGTTATGGAGAATGTGACAAGGAGAGAGAAAAAGGGGAATTAAAAATTGATTTTAATCCAAATGGGTTAAAAGACTAAATTAAATAATTTTGTCATATTTATTTAATTTGGAGAAGAAAAGGGATAAGTTAAAGTATTTAATTTATTTAATTACATACTTTAGGAACCTTAGGCAAAAAATGAAATAATGATTAAATAAATTATTTAATCATTATTAATGAAATAGATGAATAGAGTAGACGATTTTGATCATATGGAATGATCAAATTTGGATGTATACAACGACATCTCACAAACCTCGCACCGCTTTGGTGACATCAGTAGGAAAACCTGCAAGGTTGGCGAGAAACGGTCCAGATCAAAATCGGTGATCGAACGGTTAGCCAAACTGCAGGTAAGAACATTCGGGTGCGATCGGCCAGTACAACCCTTGGCGGTATAAAAACCAAAGCCTAGGTGGCAGAACGAACCGACATGCTGGGTGAAAGGGGCCGGTAAAGACACGACCCAAGAGGGATAAAACATCACTTAAGTAGTCGGTTACCTTTGGTAGTAAGTCACCGCTGAAATATAACATGAGGGTTTTTGACATTGATAATTAAAGTCACCATGGGTAACTTTAAACCCTAGAACCCGAGATCTTTTCCTTCAATTTTTTTTAAAGTCCCATCACCTCCAAGGAAGACTCACCACCTAATACCATATCATCCTTGTCATCATGAATTCCATCTACTCCTGATGTATCCATGTCACTCTCATACCCTTCTATGCCAAGTGTTCTCCTATCATCTATTGCTACCCCTGAATCATCCTGATGAAAGCAAGTGCTCTCCATTTTCTTGGCGGACGCAATATTAGGTGCTTTACTTGCCTTTCCCCTAAGCACCACTCTCTTTCCGCTTTTTGTCCTAAACTTGAGCTTCATCTTCTTGAAATTCTGCGAGTACTCTCCTAAGGAATAGAGCCACTAGATACCCAAAATGGCATGGGCACCACCTAAATCCACCACGTAGAAGTCATCTGTGACAGTGTAATTTCCTAGTATGATACTCAACTAAGGAATTTTAATTTTGTATTTCAAAAGGTATCCACCAGCTACCATGACTTTGAACCCCTCAAAGTTCTGTGTTGCTAATCTATGCTTAACCACCATGGTTGAATCAATGAAGTTATGTGTAGCCCCGCTTTTAACCAAAACTGTGATGCGCTGGCCATGTAGAAGTCCTATAATCCTGAAAGAGTTGTGCAAGATAGGGGGACCACCCACTACAAGGCCCCAACTCACAAAAGGCCAAGAGCGGAAAGACTACCCTAACTTACCAGCTTAAAGAATAGTTAGGATAGGAGGGATGAGAATGATGAGGACTATGTTCCCTTCGACCACTCTATAAACCCAAATGTTAGAAAAGGACTAGACGAGTCGACCTTTAGAGTAAGTTTCGCTTCTCAGGAAGCTCCTTGTCCGAGGACGAAAGTGTAATTCTTGGACGATAATGTCGCGCGCTGGCATCTCACAGGTGCGTTGGCGTTCGTACGACCAAAGAACCAGGAAGATGAGATTCCACTCAGAAGGGGAGACTATCAACCTAGTCTAGAGGTATCTGAAGTGATAGAATGAGATTAAGAAGAGAGAAAATTAAATATGGAAGTGATAAAAGTATATTATCGAGAGGGTGATGAAGATGATCTCGTAGAATATCCTCCTCACTAGCTTGATTCAAAATCTCTCCACCTGCACACAATAAAGGGAGAAATTGTTGGGGTTGTATAGGGGCCTGCCTCAGTCAGACCCCTGTCTTGGTGTTTCCACCTCCATGGACAACCAAGTTTGAAATGATAGAAATAATGATAAAGAAGGGAAATACAAGCTACGTATGCAAGAAACACTACAAAATAGTATGTGCTTACTCAGCCGAATACGATAGAGGAGATGAGAGGAGCTTACCACCTCTTTCCAAAGTGCTCAAGGCTTGTGGAGGAGTGAATGAGAGGAGCTCAAGCCTCTGCTACCATGGTGTTTATCTTGTGCTCGCACTATCAAAGTGATGGAATGGTAGATTTTTGTAATGGAGTGAAGAATGTTGCTAGAAAGCTTGAAGGTGTATGCTCAAAGCATGGAGAGAGAGTGCCAACTTGTTAAATACTTCTAAAAAACTTCAGAATGGAAGAATGGAGTGAGAATATGAAGGAGAAGCTGAAAAATGACCATATTCGGGTCGGCCAGCCGAAGAGGGGCATTACACTTCAACTTCCAATCAAAAGTGTAATGTCTCTGCAATCTTCAGTCATAGGAATCTACCAAGGAAGTAAGCACGTCGCGCAGATGTCTACACGCCACATGGGCATCGAACACCCCCACCAACACACAAACAAGGCACCAAGTGGAATGCAAACATTGAGCTTAAGTGGAATTAAACCTTCGTTTTCGGTTTTCTAAAGTATAAGGAGGTAAAAGGGAATTTGTGGTAGGGGTGCAAATTCATGTTCATACATTTTTATCCCACTTTAGCGAGCACGAGTACTGATGAGTGCTTCGGTAAATTAGAGTAGTAAGGAAATAATAGAGTAGGTGATGTATACCTAAACTGGCGAGGAAGTAGAGCATGGTCTGGAAAACTTGGAAGTGTAGGGGAGGACTTCATAGTTCCGCATAACTACAAAGCTGAAGTATGAAAGTACCTTACAGGCTCATGGTCTTGCAAGGGTGGTATCCTTCAAGAACTCTAACATGAAGGAAACTAGGAAAATCACCGTACAACCCTGCAGACCTGCAAGGAAGGTATCCCCCAAGAACTCTCACATGAGGGAGACTGAGAAAAGGGGACTATGTAGAGTCAGAGATGGCGACATGTTTACCAACAGATAGAACACATTAGGAAGCAGTTGTGCAGGCCAGTGAACGGACAGTCACACAAACCATTGCTAAGTTACAAGGCTTTCAAAGGGGTCCCTCAGGAACCCTTTAGAAGGGAGGAGGTTCCACTCAAGGGACACGTTGTTTGAAAGGTACGGTCTAGTCGGGGTGCCCCCAAGCTAGACTTAAGGATGTGAAGCAAGTCTAGTTGGGCTGCCACCAAACTAGACACAAAGATGTGAATCTGACCTAAGTTGGGCTACCCCCAAGCTAGACACCATAAAGCTTGTTCAGAGTTTTTGAAGGGGTCCCTTGGGAACCCGGTGTGAAAAGAAGGGGTCCACTCAAAGGACACATTCAAAAATCTTAGTGTCTTCCTTCTCGAATCGATTCATCACCAAGGAATCCTTTTGAAAGATGTTCACTTCATCAAGGAATTTGAAAGGAAGGAGATGTGCTCATGCAAGGGGAAGACTAAGACCGTTCCCGCTTCAGAGGAGGATTTCCAAGTCCTTTCTTTACAAACCCATGATGAAGGAAACACGTTCTGCTAGGGTTTCGAGTTGAGAATGCAATTCTAACAAGGAAATGTGTGGAGGGTCTTTGAGAAAAGATTAGTTTGGAAATGAATGCATTTTCTAAAGACCAAGTGATATAGAAGATACGTTGTCACACACGAAAGGGAAAACTCAAGCAAAGATGAGAGAAAGATAAAGTGAAAAGTAAAGAAAATAGATCACGCACATAGGGCACAGGGAGATTTGGTTTCATGGGGTCAGATCTGCCTTTATTTATATATGTAGGTAACCAAAATAAGAGGTAAAATATCTTCAATCCCCAACCAGATCAGGAAGAATGTATGAAAGACAAAGTAAAATAAAAATTGGGTCAACATGGAAGGAGGCCTAAATGCTCTCGACGCTTTGCATCGTCCCCAATTTACTGAAAGTGAATCATAAACATGGAAGAATGATGACACATATAGAGGAAGGTTTACAACACAAACACCATGCCTTTATTCACACACTAATAGGGGTGACGAGGGTCATCCAAACATATGTAGCACGATCACAGGGGGAAGCAGATATCACAACTCACACACATCTAATCTAAAGATCAAGAAGGGGGTCTCCCCCTAACACTAGTCAAACAAGAGGTCGTCAACTTCCCACTCTAGATCATTGAAGGGGTAAGGATGACGAGCCTACAACAGTGTAATGTTAAGGGTAGGAGCTTCCGATCCTCCCATGACAAGGGCCAAGGTAGAGGGACCGGTGAGGTCTCTGTTGCTTAACTCTTGTGGGTCTAGGATCAATGACCTCACAAAGATTGCTGGCAAGGTTGGAACTTCATCCACCGAGTTAAACATACACTTAGCAGGAGTTTCATGTTTCACCTCGACGGATGGAGGAGTTGGCACCCGAGGTTCACTGCTAGGATCACCGAGAGACTCGGGAGCAATGAAAAACTTGGGGGAGGTTGGGACTGGTTCCGTTACTAAGATACACCAAGTCAATTTGGGGCCACCTTTCAGAGAAGGTGGGCTCTTCTTACATCCTCCATTGTTGGAGGGGCCACAGTCTACCTTCTTCTCCATCAGAAGAGGTGAAATCCCCAGAGATGAAACAAGGAGGGTTGAGGGAGAAGAGGAAAGAACCGCAGTGGAAACAACCAAAGTGTTCACCATGTCCACGGGCTTTGGGAAAGGCAAGACATTTGGGGCAGAAGTCAACAAGGGCAGCTTCGTCGAAGGGGTGATGAACACTTGCACCCTTCCGGGAACATGTGTGCTCACAACGGGAGCCAGAAGAGATTCAGAGATGGAAGGAGGGAAAGAGGAGGACACAATAGGAGATGTGGTCTTCTCCTCCTCCTTCTTTTGTAAGGAGGCTTGCTCAGATAAGAGAGCCTTTCATCGGCGCTTACGCTCGTGCGCAAGTCAGTTTCTACAACTCTTTGAACTAGAAGTCGAAACTTGCAAAGGGACATAAGGATCTTGTTCAACCATGGGAGTCTCCTCCACATTCATCTCTAGTGGAAGGGTAGATTCTTGAATGGGAGAAGGAGGGGTAGGCTCAGAAATGGCGGGAGGAGTTGACTCTACCACCTTCAAGGTGGGTCCTTTCCTGTTCAAGGGAATAGGAATAGGTCAAGGGGCAAACTCTCTCCGCGAGCCTTTATTTCTGTCATACAAATAATACCAGGGTCTTGGGGACTCGTTAGGGAGATCCAATATCCTAACCTTCAACTTTCGCCAAGGAGGCATCATTGGACTTAACGGGTAGAACCCGAGCTTGTTCATTCATTATTATTCCCAAGAGAGGGGAGTGGATGAGTCAGCTCAAGAGGGAGCGAGCTTCTCCTTTCCCTTTTAGGAGGACGAGGTAGCTATTTTTTCTACCATGAGAATGGTCAACTTCGGTTGTCCCTTGTCCCCAATTTTGTACTTCACATACTTCTTGTAAAGTAGGTTCATTCTCTATGGGAGTGGATTGGCTGGAGTGGGCCAAAAGTGATCCAGAGAATACCCTCCACGGGATACCACATGTTGATATCCAGTGTCATGTACCACATGCACGACACCTTCATGGGAAAACTTAAGGCACTTATGAATCATAGAGGCGATCCCATTCATGGAAGCTAGCCAAGGTATGCCTAGCTTCACTCTAAATAGGTTTGACTAGGGGATGACATCGAAGACCGTGTCTACACTCCTAAGTCCAACTAGGATGGACAATGTTATCGATCCATAGGGTTTAAGAGAAATTCCATCATGTGTGTGGATGATGGACTTTGTTTTGTCGTATTCCTCCCTTTGTAGGGAGTTTAAGAGTAACATCTCCTCTATGATGACATTCACTCTACTCGCGGGGTCGACTAAGACCCCTGTCACAATGTTTCCATTGAGGCGAGTGGGAATATAGAGCGGAGAAGGCTTGCTATTTGCTGGAATGTCTTGTGAGCTAAATGTTACATCTGGAGATCGATCGCAAGACGAGAAGAGGGAGTAACAATAACCATGTTAACATATTCCTTCAGATGAGAAATAGAATCAGTGGGATTGATAATCATGTTAGCAGAATGTGACAGAAACGGGTCTATGTATATCTGCAATTCACTATTAGCTTTCACCATATATTTTTTCATATTTTGTTTTCCTCCATCAAGACGGATACTACCGTCCTCGCTATAATCCTGTATCCCATGACACAGACACATACACCGTTCGATATCGTGTCCGTTAACTTGATGGTACTGACAATAAGTGTTTTTTTTTCATACCAGCTAGGGTATGGTTCTCTAACTGGTTTAAGAGGTGGCAGGGTAAGGATCTTATCCTTCACCAACTTCTGCAAGATAGAATAATAAGATTTTGATAGCTTTGTAAACTTTTGATCATGTCTGAGGTTGTTGTTATCCACAATGGCTACTACATTCGCAACAGTTTTACCTCTTCTCGAGATCAATACGATAGATCTTCCTTCAGAACGAGAGCGTGAGGGAGGACCCCCGAACTGCACCATTGTTTGTTGGTATTCTCATAAATTTGCACACAAGTGTGTGAAGGAAGGATACTTCATGAGGGAAAACTTCTCTTGCCAAGGCCTTTGTAAGTTTCCTATGAAGACCTTATGTACATCAGAATCAGGTAATAGATACGAGATCTGTGAGAAGAGTGCTTGGTACCATGCTATAAAGTCTGTAATCTTTTCATTGTCCCCTTATTTGCATCTAACAAGGTCTGAGAAGGTCATCTTCGGTTCGATGTTGGCTTAGAACTGGCACAAGAACTGGTTCACAAGTTGATTGAATGTGAAGATGGAATTATCGGGCAAAGAATAGTACCAGTCCAGTGTTGTATTTGAGGGATCGGGGAAATAGTTTAGCCATCAATGCTTCATGATGGAATAAATCTATGCACAGGGCCTTAAAGGAAGACACGTGTGTTTGTGGGTCCCCCTTACCATCGTATTTCTTGAATTTTGGAATCTTCATCCCTTGTGAGAAAGGAGTGTTTAGGATTGCAACCAACAATGGATTGTGTCATAAGAAGGGTTGGAAGATAGGTTGGGTTGAGGCCTGGGACAAGTTTTCTAGCTGATTCTGCATCTTCTCCATATTCTGAAGAAGGGCATTCAAAATAGGGTCATTAGAAGACATAGGGTATTTTGCCTTAGGATTTTTGTCAAATAGTTGTCTAGCAACCTTGTATCTACTGGTAATTATTTCATGTTTTGTGTTGTATTGTTTGTGGATGAAAGATGATGCTAGTATTGCTCTTCTCACAATGCCAAGTAACTTCAATGGTCAATAAGATGAAATTTAAGTGTTTTCAGACCTCCTTATGCAAAGATATGATTGAACTAATTATAGATGTGCAACTACAACACTTAAGTAATTTTGACAAACAATTAGCATGAATCTAACTAAGCCCTATGATAGAGAAAGGGACCTTTAATGTTATTTACCTGTAATGTAAGACTGAGAAATGCATGCAATGAACATTTCCATCTAGGAGACAATTTACCAAACAATTGGCATGCAACCTTGTAACCTCAAATCCTTTATTAAAAACTGAAAATGTTGATATAACAGGATTGATTACAAATTCCTTCAAAGCCTGATTACAATGCTTATCATATGACTGGTATTCAATACATCAATGTTCATGAAGTTCTCTAACGGTTGCGCCTATACTTCATACTAAAAATAATGGATAAGACTCAACATACAATGAAAGAAACCTAGAATTATATGTTGTAGCAGTCATAAGAATATTTGAATCTTCTTGGTATGGCTATGTTTGATCTCCCAGATGCTATGCCTAGCCCTATTGTGTGTTGATGATAAATATTTATTAATAATCTATCTGACTATCCTTAATGATATCGCACCTGTAGCAAGTGCGTCCAACCTTCACAAACCCATATATGATTTTCTCAACCTTCATTTGACAAAATCACACCCTTGGGGAGGTGCGTCTAGTCTCATATGAGCCTCCAACACGTCTTCTAAACACCAAAAAATTTGACTTAGACAATGATGAAGAAAGGTGTCCTCCAATGCATAAAATCATCCTTTGCAAGGACTGAGATCAAACTACCAGAATTTGCCAAAATCAATTCTCCTAAAATCTGTGGTTATTCTTTCCCAAATCATTTTCTCCAATATTGCAAATTTGGCCAAAGGCCACAAAATTTGAGCACAATATGAAAGACTAAGATATCTTCCACTCTCAACTAGCTAGGGTTGGTGTCACACAATCAAAACCAGAAATACAAGAAGGTATAAACCCTCAAGCTATGTCCAACTCTCAAGCTCTCCAATAATCAAAAGTGTAGTCAAGTCAAGATGATCTTGAATGTCTAGTGATGAAATTATTATATACTTTTCCAAGGAGATCCCACCCACTTTACTTGTCAATGTGGGATAAAATATATTTTTGACTTAAGTGACTTTATGAGATCTTATTTAGTCACTTTTTAAAACTAATTAAATATAAAGTCTCCAACAAAGAATGTTAGAAAACATGTTAGAAAAAATGTTAGCAAACGTGTTAGCAAACTTGTTGGAAAACCTTACAAGTAATTAACTTAATGCTTCTTCTTATTGCTCCAAAATAGGGACATGACACAAGCATTCATCATCTCAATCTCTCAATCTTTCAATCACCATAGACCATCCTTGCATCCAAATCAAGCTACAACAAGTCGTTATGTTGTCAAAATCAATCTAGGAGCACACAAATCAAACGGTCAACAAAGGCCAATCAAACCATCAACTTAGACAAGGTAATATCATTCATTTTCTTGTATTTTGTTCAAGTTAAATTAGGCCAATCTTGAGGTGTTGTTGTGTTCCCTTCATCTTTCCTTTCGTTTTTGTTTTGCACTTTAGGCTAGGGGATTTTCACTACACACGAAACATCTGTTACAAAAAATATGTAACAAAAACCTCTATAATACATGATTTATATTGATCAAAAGAATGTTGAATTAGATTCAAAGGAGATAAGAACAACATGACATATCTCATTTGAGCCATATTTTGAATTTTTTGTTATATTGAGAAAATTAAATTTATCTTTTCTCTAAACTTCAAAGGACTAACCAAAATAAACTAATGTACCCATCCAAAATTACAAAACCCAAATTCAAACCCTTTTCAAAGAAACAAGAATCCGTCATAGAGAGAATTGAGCACATAGTTTCCCAAATGAAGTCACATGATTCATGCGACTTATTTACAATTAAATTTCAATTTTTACTTCTACAATCGGTTAGGAGAGGGACTGAACCCATTA
Source organism: Sequoiadendron giganteum (assembly GCA_007115665.2). Taxonomy (NCBI): domain Eukaryota; kingdom Viridiplantae; phylum Streptophyta; class Pinopsida; order Cupressales; family Cupressaceae; genus Sequoiadendron; species Sequoiadendron giganteum. Next base: position 465,353,985 of record CM021107.1, read on the forward strand.
CAATATATGATTTCATGACACCACCCATAGAAATAGTGAAAAAAATTATAAAATATCTCTGGAACCACTAGAGACTATTGAAAATGATGTTAATTGTACCACAAAAGCCAAAATGGGACCAAAATTATTGAAAACCCAAAGCATTGCTAGATAATCCAAAA
>CM021107.1:465354245-465418688 GCA_007115665.2 Sequoiadendron giganteum
AAAGTCCAATGTTTGCTCGTAGTAAGGTCCCATTGTGATTACCAACATTTTCACATTTATCACTGAGTTGTTTTGTTGCATTGTCAAGACCTGACATTAGAGACCTTGGGTTTATCTCTTTTCCCATAGAGATTTACCTTTCAAGAGAGATAAGATATCATATTCTATCTGAGTTGTTGCTGTGCAGAAAACACCATCAACAGAAAGGAATCCTCCAATGCACAAAATCCTCCTTTGCAAGGACTAAGATCACACCGCCAGAATTTTCCAAAATTGATTCTCCTAAAATTTGTGGTTATTCTTTCCCAAATCATTTTCTCCAATATTACAAATTTGGCCAAAGGCCACAATATTTGAGCACAATACGAAAGACTGAGATATCTTCCACTCTCAACTAGCTAGGGTTGGTGTCACACAACCGAAACCAACAATACACGAAGGTATAAACCCTCAGGCTATGTCTAGCTCTCAAGCTCTCCAATAATCAGAAGTGTAGTCAAGTCAAGATGATATTGAAATTCTAGTGATGAACTTATATACTTTTCTAAGGAGAGCCCACCAGCCTTACTTGTCAATGTGGGATAAAATATATTTTTGACTTAAGTGACTTTATGATATATCTTATTTAGTCACTTTATTAAACTAATTAAATATAAAGTCTCTAAAAAATAATGTTAGCAAACGTGTTAGCAAACTTGTTGGAAAACCTTACAAGTAATTAACTTAATGCTTCTCCTTATTGCTCCAAAATGGGGACATGACATTCCTCCCTTCCCAAAGATTGTTTATCCTCAAGCAATCCACCACTATCAATCATCACAACTGTCCTAGCACCTATCCATCCACCACTTGGATCCCAAATGAGCCTGAAAAGAACTCATGTCAACATACTCTGAACAAGGATGAGGCATGCCAATCTACTAAGCCAATAATCCAGCAAGAGAATTGTTGGATCCCAAACTTGTATCTCCATCCTCTCATGTTGACTCCAAACTCTACAATGATAGTCCTAATGTATCAACATCCTCCAAAAATAGCCCTCCCCTGGATCACCTAAACAAGTTGGAAGTCCCTCCAAATCAACCCCCATGGACTTCCAGTGTGAAGTCAACGGTACCTCGAGCCAGGGTGAACTCAAACTCCTGTCGTTTGACCCACCTCAATGAATAAACAACATCATGGTCGAATCCCCTACATGTGGATCAAAGAAAACTAGTGAGCACACCACAAAATGCACTCAAGGTGAAAGTCTCCTGCCTACGTTGTAGGAAACCCAAAGAAGTCACATGTATCAACCTCCTATTGGTGTTTCTTCCCACATATGATTTTGTAGTTCTCTAAGAGATAGCCAACCTCTATTGTAAATAAATTCAAAGACTAGTGGCCAACTGACAAGAAATGGGATGGATACACATTTCCCCTGCACTTTTGGCTTTGCAGGACCAAGGTGGGTAAACCTTCATGTGTTCATAAGATTGTTCTATGACTTATAGGAACATTTCTTCTTATAGATACAGTCCCAAAACATGAAATCAGACATCAATTACCTTGGTTGTGGCAACACCTAAGAATAATAACATATGTCCCAAAGCAAAGAGACTGAAAATTATCATAAGATTAATATCTCAAAAGAGATAGCATTTGATATTTGTTAAAATGTTCAGATATTGAATTGCCATGATCAAAGCCACAGTCCTACACTAGAAATAATTTCATCGCCATTATCCAGTGCCTCACTCATTGGGCGGGAGTCATATAAAAAATAATTTAGATATTATGAACTTATCACCATAATGCTTTGCTACTATGAGATCTTTCAATATATTAAAACAATACTTCTTAGTGAATCCTGAGCATATGACCATGAACATGCAACTTGTTTTTCAATAATTTGATTAACTCATTAAGTTAAAGCAGGAGAACAAATTACACTTTTAAATATACCATTGAAATTGAATGAATAAACACTTGATAAATCCATTCAATATCCATGACATATACACAAGAGAACAAATTGTCTTGATTCTTTTAGATTTCTTTCGATATCAGTAATTACAAAAGTATAGCATACTTATTTCATACTATGTCCAACCCAAAATGATTTCCTAGATAATACCTTCAAAATCATGTAGTAAAACTAACTATACATACCCAGAACCTTATGGATCCAAAAATCCAACCCTTAACAATGAGCCGTGAAATATCCTTTATAGAACAGGAGAGCAACAAAGCATCAGGCTACATTGTTAGTTTCAAAATTGAATTTCATCTAGAGTGAAATTCAAATTCACATTCCTCATAATTTGATAGCAATATACATGATTAGAGGAATAAAAAAAATGGTTACACAACAACTAGTCGGAGAACAAAAGTCGTGCAAGTCACGTGCATGTCCATATCCACCAGATGAATCATCAGGAAAAAACTCGCCCAACTGATCCACCACCTATAACCACTAAGAAGACACACGGCCCTAGTACAAGCGACCGCTTCGAGTTCAGGCCTGAGTTAAGGACGAAATTACCCTCTTTTCACCAACCACATCAGCACAACCCCTAACACCCTGACCCGGTACCACTGTAGTTATAGGTTCAACCGCGAGGACCTCTCATTCACTCCCATGAGCTCAGTCAAGGTGGCCAGGTAACACCAGTAATCCAAAAAAAATTTCGGATCCGCTATCATCAGAATCCGATAAAATCAGCACAGGGGATGCACAATGCTCTGGCCTTTTGCCAACACTCTTGGTAGCAACCCTGGGTGTTCTGGTAATAGGTGGCTCCTTCCCATCCAACAATATCCTGGCCCCCAATCTAGAACTCCTGCATCCTAATGATTTTTCCATGAAAGAAGAGCTTCACAGAATATAGGAGAATAGACACCACCTGCAAAACAATCAAAATGTAATGCTAACGCTGGGTAACTTAGCCAACATTTATAGAATGGAATGTTGTGAGGGATATTAATTTCTTGAAAGCAATTCAAGCACTTGAATGATTATTGGTTGATATAGCCATCATATGAGTATTCCAGGCTTATGCAGAAATGGCGTACAACCCATCATTGTTCCCATCAAGAGGGCATTGTTTGCACGCTAGAGAAAATTAGGAGGAGATCCTCTGGAAATACCTGCGCCATTAATGAAACAGGAAACATAATGTAAGTGTATGCCACATAGATGAACTGGACACTCCCCTTTGAATTTGAACCACTGATGCGAAACATATTTGGAAAATCATACGACCAAGATCAAGTCAATAAGTGTTGACAATCCACATCAGCGCCTGGGAAAAACTCATCTAATAAAAAACCAGGAAAACAGGAGGTTGCAACCGGACAATAGGTCCCACCTAGCCTTGTTGCCTTGAGAAAAAAATCACGTGTCGACCCCTTGCAGACCTTGCAGTACCTTTAGGAATATTTTCCCTGATCATGTGAGGTGTACAAGGGACCATAATTAACCCCGTTATTAAAAACCCATCGCCATTGAAAGGACAACAACATGTCACCATTTACACCTTGGGAAAGGACCCCACACCTCCATACATGCCAGATGGCGGTTGTGATCCCTTTAAAATGCTACTCCTAATGTGAGATGCTAAACAAAACTAATGATGCAATAACAAAAGCAATAACACTAAAATAGGACACCTCAATAAGATTAGCCTAAGAAAATGATGAAGCAAAACAGCAAGATAAAACAATTGATGATTGAAGTTGATTATACCTTTCCTTTGCTACTCCTTCCTTGGTTGGCCCTTTGATTCTTGAAGATTTGTGTGCTCCTTGGATGGCAATGAAGTTGAATGGATGCAAGATGAATGAGAATGCTAAGTGTTATGATAGATGAGAGGTCAAATGACAAATTTGCAAGACTTTTATTGCAAAAAACTTGATCCCCCAAAATGAGGGAAATGAGGGGGTATTTATAAGATAATTGGAATTCTCTAGAGAATTCAACCGTTGAGATTGATCCAACAAAATCAAGATGAAGGGCTATGGTGAGTTGAGGACTCACAAGCCCTCACATCTTGACATGTGGAATGTGAGATGTCTTAGGGTGGAGTGATGTGGAAATGAGGTGGAAGAAAAGTACATGAGGTGGATGAAGGACAAGTACCTTGGGGAATGAGAAGATTCTTTGGAGGAATAAAAGTGAATTAAAAATTCACAATGATTGGAAGAATCTAGTGGATAAGAGAGGGTCTCCAAAAAGTTGGAGATTTGTCACATGTGGGTGATGTGACAAGTCCAAGGTTCTAGAAGCCTTGTGCACATGTAAAATGACATGTCACATTTGTATGGGGATAGGCTAAACCTTGGAAGAATAAAATGTGAATTAAAAATTCACATGGGGAAGTGAGGAATCTTGGGCAAATAAATGTGAATTAAAAATTCACATGGGGAAGGGAGTCCAGGCTAAAAAGGGTAAGTGGGAAAGTTGACCAGAAAAGGTAAGCCAAATGTGGCTAATGATTCTGATTAAGGTTGTGCAAACACAAGATTAAGATAATTAATGAGAGATTAGGGACAAGTGGGAGATTATGGAGGATGTGACACTTAATCTTCATTAAGTGGTGCACATCCTAATCATAGATTAATTAATTTAATTTGGATTAAAAGAGGGTTATGAAGAATGTGACAAGGAGAGAGAAAAAGGGGAATTAAAAATTGATTTTAATCCAAATGGGTTAAAAGACTAAATTAAATAATTTTGTCACATTTATTTAATTTAGAGAAGAAAAGGGATAAGGTAAAGTATTTAATTTATTTAATTACATACTTTAGGAACCTTAGGCAAAAAATGAAATAATGATTAAATAAATTATTTAATCATTATTAATGAAATAGATGAATAAAGTGGACGATTTTGATCATATGAAAGTGATCAAATTTGGATGTCTACATTTTGCCCCTTTTCGAAGTACCGTTAGAATAACTGTGCTTTGAAGAAAAGAAAGTGCAGATGACTCTATAGAGGAATTAATCAGAAAATTATGCCCCAGCGTGGGGAAGAGGATCTGAGACGTCCAATTAGTGGGGAATAGATGAAGATGCCCCAATCCTGGAAGGGGTTGACTATGGCCGAGAAAATAGATAAATGTGAAGGGTATGCCCCCTCGAGAGGATGACGGGGGAGAAATAGGGGTCCTGGGTGACTTCTCGATAAGAGGAAACATATGGTATAGTTGGAAAGAGGGCAAAAAATTAGGCAAGTTTTCCTTTTGAACGAAGTCAAACGGACAAACAAGGTGCAAATGGTAGCCCCGGGAAGGGAAGGGATTAGTGGGAGGAAAAAAAAGGTAAATAAAAAGTTAAAAAATACCCCTTATAAAGGGAGAGAAAAGAGAGGGGTCCCAAAAAATTCTCAATAGGAAGAAATGGAGGGTGTGGTTAGAAAGAGCTCGAAAAAATAAACAAGTTTGCCTTTTGAATGAAGTCGATCCGACGCACGGTTTGCAAATGACGGCCCCAGGAAGAAAAGGGAAAAAAAAAAAGTCTGCAGAGGGGCGGATTTGCCCCATTGCAGAAGGGCGGGTCCACCCCGGTAGGGGGCGGGTTCGCCCCGGAAGGGGGCGGGTCCGCCCTCCGGGTGTGCCAGAAATGTGAGATGCTAACCAAAACTAATGATGCAATAACAAAAGCAATAACACTAAAAGAGGACACCTCAATAAGATTAGCCTAAGAAAATGATGAAGCAAAGAAGCAAGATAAAATAATTGATGATTGAAGTTGAATATACCTTTCCTTTGTTGCTCCTTCCTTGGTTGGCCCTTTGATTTTTGAAGATTTGTGTGCTCCTTGGGTGGAAATGGAGTTGAATGGATGGAAGATGAATGAAAATGCTAAGTGCTATGATAGATGAGAGCTCAAATGGCAAATTTGCAAGAGTTTTGTTGCAAAAGACTTGATCCCCCAAAATGAGGGAAATGAGGGGGTATTTATAAGATAATTGGAATTCTCTAGAGAATTCAACCGTTGAGATTGATCCAACAAGATCAAGATGAAGGGCTATGGTGAGTTGAGGACTCACAAGCCCTCACATCTTGACATGTGGAATGTGAGATGTCTTAGGGTGGAGTGATGTGGAAATGAGGTGGAAGAAAAGTACATGAGGTGGATGAAGGACAAGTACCTTGGGGAATGAGAAGATTCTTTGGAGGAATAAAAGTGAATTAAAAATTCACAATGATTGGAAGAATCTAGTGGATAAGAGAGGGTCTCCAAAAAGCTTGAGATTTGTCACATGTGGGTGATGTGACAAGTCCAAGGTTCTAGAAGCCTTGGGCTCATGTAAAATGACATGTCACATTTGCATGGGGATAGGGTAAACCTTGGAAGAATAAAATATGAATTAAAAATTCACATGGAGAAGTGAGGAATCTTGGGCAAATAAATGTGAATTAAAAATTCACATGGGGAAAGGAGTCCAGGCTAAAAAGGGTAAGTGGGAAGGTTGATCAGAAAAGGTAAGCCAAATGTGGCTAATGATTCTAATTAAGGTTGTGCAAGCACATGATTAAGATAATTAATGAGAGATTAGGGACAAGTGGGAGATTATGGAGGATGTGACACTTAATCTTCATTAAGTGGTGCACATCCTAATCATAGATTAATTAATTTAATTTGGATTAAAAGAGGGTTATGGAGAATGTGACAAGGAGAGAGAAAAAGGGGAATTAAAAATTGATTTTAATCCAAATGGGTTAAAAGACTAAATTAAATAATTTTGTCATATTTATTTAATTTGGAGAAGAAAAGGGATAAGTTAAAGTATTTAATTTATTTAATTACATACTTTAGGAACCTTAGGCAAAAAATGAAATAATGATTAAATAAATTATTTAATCATTATTAATGAAATAGATGAATAGAGTAGACGATTTTGATCATATGGAATGATCAAATTTGGATGTATACAACGACATCTCACAAACCTCGCACCGCTTTGGTGACATCAGTAGGAAAACCTGCAAGGTTGGCGAGAAACGGTCCAGATCAAAATCGGTGATCGAACGGTTAGCCAAACTGCAGGTAAGAACATTCGGGTGCGATCGGCCAGTACAACCCTTGGCGGTATAAAAACCAAAGCCTAGGTGGCAGAACGAACCGACATGCTGGGTGAAAGGGGCCGGTAAAGACACGACCCAAGAGGGATAAAACATCACTTAAGTAGTCGGTTACCTTTGGTAGTAAGTCACCGCTGAAATATAACATGAGGGTTTTTGACATTGATAATTAAAGTCACCATGGGTAACTTTAAACCCTAGAACCCGAGATCTTTTCCTTCAATTTTTTTTAAAGTCCCATCACCTCCAAGGAAGACTCACCACCTAATACCATATCATCCTTGTCATCATGAATTCCATCTACTCCTGATGTATCCATGTCACTCTCATACCCTTCTATGCCAAGTGTTCTCCTATCATCTATTGCTACCCCTGAATCATCCTGATGAAAGCAAGTGCTCTCCATTTTCTTGGCGGACGCAATATTAGGTGCTTTACTTGCCTTTCCCCTAAGCACCACTCTCTTTCCGCTTTTTGTCCTAAACTTGAGCTTCATCTTCTTGAAATTCTGCGAGTACTCTCCTAAGGAATAGAGCCACTAGATACCCAAAATGGCATGGGCACCACCTAAATCCACCACGTAGAAGTCATCTGTGACAGTGTAATTTCCTAGTATGATACTCAACTAAGGAATTTTAATTTTGTATTTCAAAAGGTATCCACCAGCTACCATGACTTTGAACCCCTCAAAGTTCTGTGTTGCTAATCTATGCTTAACCACCATGGTTGAATCAATGAAGTTATGTGTAGCCCCGCTTTTAACCAAAACTGTGATGCGCTGGCCATGTAGAAGTCCTATAATCCTGAAAGAGTTGTGCAAGATAGGGGGACCACCCACTACAAGGCCCCAACTCACAAAAGGCCAAGAGCGGAAAGACTACCCTAACTTACCTCAGCTTAAAGAATAGTTAGGATAGGAGGGATGAGAATGATGAGGACTATGTTCCCTTCGACCACTCTATAAACCCAAATGTTAGAAAAGGACTAGACGAGTCGACCTTTAGAGTAAGTTTCGCTTCTCAGGAAGCTCCTTGTCCGAGGACGAAAGTGTAATTCTTGGACGATAATGTCGCGCGCTGGCATCTCACAGGTGCGTTGGCGTTCGTACGACCAAAGAACCAGGAAGATGAGATTCCACTCAGAAGGGGAGACTATCAACCTAGTCTAGAGGTATCTGAAGTGATAGAATGAGATTAAGAAGAGAGAAAATTAAATATGGAAGTGATAAAAGTATATTATCGAGAGGGTGATGAAGATGATCTCGTAGAATATCCTCCTCACTAGCTTGATTCAAAATCTCTCCACCTGCACACAATAAAGGGAGAAATTGTTGGGGTTGTATAGGGGCCTGCCTCAGTCAGACCCCTGTCTTGGTGTTTCCACCTCCATGGACAACCAAGTTTGAAATGATAGAAATAATGATAAAGAAGGGAAATACAAGCTACGTATGCAAGAAACACTACAAAATAGTATGTGCTTACTCAGCCGAATACGATAGAGGAGATGAGAGGAGCTTACCACCTCTTTCCAAAGTGCTCAAGGCTTGTGGAGGAGTGAATGAGAGGAGCTCAAGCCTCTGCTACCATGGTGTTTATCTTGTGCTCGCACTATCAAAGTGATGGAATGGTAGATTTTTGTAATGGAGTGAAGAATGTTGCTAGAAAGCTTGAAGGTGTATGCTCAAAGCATGGAGAGAGAGTGCCAACTTGTTAAATACTTCTAAAAAACTTCAGAATGGAAGAATGGAGTGAGAATATGAAGGAGAAGCTGAAAAATGACCATATTCGGGTCGGCCAGCCGAAGAGGGGCATTACACTTCAACTTCCAATCAAAAGTGTAATGTCTCTGCAATCTTCAGTCATAGGAATCTACCAAGGAAGTAAGCACGTCGCGCAGATGTCTACACGCCACATGGGCATCGAACACCCCCACCAACACACAAACAAGGCACCAAGTGGAATGCAAACATTGAGCTTAAGTGGAATTAAACCTTCGTTTTCGGTTTTCTAAAGTATAAGGAGGTAAAAGGGAATTTGTGGTAGGGGTGCAAATTCATGTTCATACATTTTTATCCCACTTTAGCGAGCACGAGTACTGATGAGTGCTTCGGTAAATTAGAGTAGTAAGGAAATAATAGAGTAGGTGATGTATACCTAAACTGGCGAGGAAGTAGAGCATGGTCTGGAAAACTTGGAAGTGTAGGGGAGGACTTCATAGTTCCGCATAACTACAAAGCTGAAGTATGAAAGTACCTTACAGGCTCATGGTCTTGCAAGGGTGGTATCCTTCAAGAACTCTAACATGAAGGAAACTAGGAAAATCACCGTACAACCCTGCAGACCTGCAAGGAAGGTATCCCCCAAGAACTCTCACATGAGGGAGACTGAGAAAAGGGGACTATGTAGAGTCAGAGATGGCGACATGTTTACCAACAGATAGAACACATTAGGAAGCAGTTGTGCAGGCCAGTGAACGGACAGTCACACAAACCATTGCTAAGTTACAAGGCTTTCAAAGGGGTCCCTCAGGAACCCTTTAGAAGGGAGGAGGTTCCACTCAAGGGACACGTTGTTTGAAAGGTACGGTCTAGTCGGGGTGCCCCCAAGCTAGACTTAAGGATGTGAAGCAAGTCTAGTTGGGCTGCCACCAAACTAGACACAAAGATGTGAATCTGACCTAAGTTGGGCTACCCCCAAGCTAGACACCATAAAGCTTGTTCAGAGTTTTTGAAGGGGTCCCTTGGGAACCCGGTGTGAAAAGAAGGGGTCCACTCAAAGGACACATTCAAAAATCTTAGTGTCTTCCTTCTCGAATCGATTCATCACCAAGGAATCCTTTTGAAAGATGTTCACTTCATCAAGGAATTTGAAAGGAAGGAGATGTGCTCATGCAAGGGGAAGACTAAGACCGTTCCCGCTTCAGAGGAGGATTTCCAAGTCCTTTCTTTACAAACCCATGATGAAGGAAACACGTTCTGCTAGGGTTTCGAGTTGAGAATGCAATTCTAACAAGGAAATGTGTGGAGGGTCTTTGAGAAAAGATTAGTTTGGAAATGAATGCATTTTCTAAAGACCAAGTGATATAGAAGATACGTTGTCACACACGAAAGGGAAAACTCAAGCAAAGATGAGAGAAAGATAAAGTGAAAAGTAAAGAAAATAGATCACGCACATAGGGCACAGGGAGATTTGGTTTCATGGGGTCAGATCTGCCTTTATTTATATATGTAGGTAACCAAAATAAGAGGTAAAATATCTTCAATCCCCAACCAGATCAGGAAGAATGTATGAAAGACAAAGTAAAATAAAAATTGGGTCAACATGGAAGGAGGCCTAAATGCTCTCGACGCTTTGCATCGTCCCCAATTTACTGAAAGTGAATCATAAACATGGAAGAATGATGACACATATAGAGGAAGGTTTACAACACAAACACCATGCCTTTATTCACACACTAATAGGGGTGACGAGGGTCATCCAAACATATGTAGCACGATCACAGGGGGAAGCAGATATCACAACTCACACACATCTAATCTAAAGATCAAGAAGGGGGTCTCCCCCTAACACTAGTCAAACAAGAGGTCGTCAACTTCCCACTCTAGATCATTGAAGGGGTAAGGATGACGAGCCTACAACAGTGTAATGTTAAGGGTAGGAGCTTCCGATCCTCCCATGACAAGGGCCAAGGTAGAGGGACCGGTGAGGTCTCTGTTGCTTAACTCTTGTGGGTCTAGGATCAATGACCTCACAAAGATTGCTGGCAAGGTTGGAACTTCATCCACCGAGTTAAACATACACTTAGCAGGAGTTTCATGTTTCACCTCGACGGATGGAGGAGTTGGCACCCGAGGTTCACTGCTAGGATCACCGAGAGACTCGGGAGCAATGAAAAACTTGGGGGAGGTTGGGACTGGTTCCGTTACTAAGATACACCAAGTCAATTTGGGGCCACCTTTCAGAGAAGGTGGGCTCTTCTTACATCCTCCATTGTTGGAGGGGCCACAGTCTACCTTCTTCTCCATCAGAAGAGGTGAAATCCCCAGAGATGAAACAAGGAGGGTTGAGGGAGAAGAGGAAAGAACCGCAGTGGAAACAACCAAAGTGTTCACCATGTCCACGGGCTTTGGGAAAGGCAAGACATTTGGGGCAGAAGTCAACAAGGGCAGCTTCGTCGAAGGGGTGATGAACACTTGCACCCTTCCGGGAACATGTGTGCTCACAACGGGAGCCAGAAGAGATTCAGAGATGGAAGGAGGGAAAGAGGAGGACACAATAGGAGATGTGGTCTTCTCCTCCTCCTTCTTTTGTAAGGAGGCTTGCTCAGATAAGAGAGCCTTTCATCGGCGCTTACGCTCGTGCGCAAGTCAGTTTCTACAACTCTTTGAACTAGAAGTCGAAACTTGCAAAGGGACATAAGGATCTTGTTCAACCATGGGAGTCTCCTCCACATTCATCTCTAGTGGAAGGGTAGATTCTTGAATGGGAGAAGGAGGGGTAGGCTCAGAAATGGCGGGAGGAGTTGACTCTACCACCTTCAAGGTGGGTCCTTTCCTGTTCAAGGGAATAGGAATAGGTCAAGGGGCAAACTCTCTCCGCGAGCCTTTATTTCTGTCATACAAATAATACCAGGGTCTTGGGGACTCGTTAGGGAGATCCAATATCCTAACCTTCAACTTTCGCCAAGGAGGCATCATTGGACTTAACGGGTAGAACCCGAGCTTGTTCATTCATTATTATTCCCAAGAGAGGGGAGTGGATGAGTCAGCTCAAGAGGGAGCGAGCTTCTCCTTTCCCTTTTAGGAGGACGAGGTAGCTATTTTTTCTACCATGAGAATGGTCAACTTCGGTTGTCCCTTGTCCCCAATTTTGTACTTCACATACTTCTTGTAAAGTAGGTTCATTCTCTATGGGAGTGGATTGGCTGGAGTGGGCCAAAAGTGATCCAGAGAATACCCTCCACGGGATACCACATGTTGATATCCAGTGTCATGTACCACATGCACGACACCTTCATGGGAAAACTTAAGGCACTTATGAATCATAGAGGCGATCCCATTCATGGAAGCTAGCCAAGGTATGCCTAGCTTCACTCTAAATAGGTTTGACTAGGGGATGACATCGAAGACCGTGTCTACACTCCTAAGTCCAACTAGGATGGACAATGTTATCGATCCATAGGGTTTAAGAGAAATTCCATCATGTGTGTGGATGATGGACTTTGTTTTGTCGTATTCCTCCCTTTGTAGGGAGTTTAAGAGTAACATCTCCTCTATGATGACATTCACTCTACTCGCGGGGTCGACTAAGACCCCTGTCACAATGTTTCCATTGAGGCGAGTGGGAATATAGAGCGGAGAAGGCTTGCTATTTGCTGGAATGTCTTGTGAGCTAAATGTTACATCTGGAGATCGATCGCAAGACGAGAAGAGGGAGTAACAATAACCATGTTAACATATTCCTTCAGATGAGAAATAGAATCAGTGGGATTGATAATCATGTTAGCAGAATGTGACAGAAACGGGTCTATGTATATCTGCAATTCACTATTAGCTTTCACCATATATTTTTTCATATTTTGTTTTCCTCCATCAAGACGGATACTACCGTCCTCGCTATAATCCTGTATCCCATGACACAGACACATACACCGTTCGATATCGTGTCCGTTAACTTGATGGTACTGACAATAAGTGTTTTTTTTTCATACCAGCTAGGGTATGGTTCTCTAACTGGTTTAAGAGGTGGCAGGGTAAGGATCTTATCCTTCACCAACTTCTGCAAGATAGAATAATAAGATTTTGATAGCTTTGTAAACTTTTGATCATGTCTGAGGTTGTTGTTATCCACAATGGCTACTACATTCGCAACAGTTTTACCTCTTCTCGAGATCAATACGATAGATCTTCCTTCAGAACGAGAGCGTGAGGGAGGACCCCCGAACTGCACCATTGTTTGTTGGTATTCTCATAAATTTGCACACAAGTGTGTGAAGGAAGGATACTTCATGAGGGAAAACTTCTCTTGCCAAGGCCTTTGTAAGTTTCCTATGAAGACCTTATGTACATCAGAATCAGGTAATAGATACGAGATCTGTGAGAAGAGTGCTTGGTACCATGCTATAAAGTCTGTAATCTTTTCATTGTCCCCTTATTTGCATCTAACAAGGTCTGAGAAGGTCATCTTCGGTTCGATGTTGGCTTAGAACTGGCACAAGAACTGGTTCACAAGTTGATTGAATGTGAAGATGGAATTATCGGGCAAAGAATAGTACCAGTCCAGTGTTGTATTTGAGGGATCGGGGAAATAGTTTAGCCATCAATGCTTCATGATGGAATAAATCTATGCACAGGGCCTTAAAGGAAGACACGTGTGTTTGTGGGTCCCCCTTACCATCGTATTTCTTGAATTTTGGAATCTTCATCCCTTGTGAGAAAGGAGTGTTTAGGATTGCAACCAACAATGGATTGTGTCATAAGAAGGGTTGGAAGATAGGTTGGGTTGAGGCCTGGGACAAGTTTTCTAGCTGATTCTGCATCTTCTCCATATTCTGAAGAAGGGCATTCAAAATAGGGTCATTAGAAGACATAGGGTATTTTGCCTTAGGATTTTTGTCAAATAGTTGTCTAGCAACCTTGTATCTACTGGTAATTATTTCATGTTTTGTGTTGTATTGTTTGTGGATGAAAGATGATGCTAGTATTGCTCTTCTCACAATGCCAAGTAACTTCAATGGTCAATAAGATGAAATTTAAGTGTTTTCAGACCTCCTTATGCAAAGATATGATTGAACTAATTATAGATGTGCAACTACAACACTTAAGTAATTTTGACAAACAATTAGCATGAATCTAACTAAGCCCTATGATAGAGAAAGGGACCTTTAATGTTATTTACCTGTAATGTAAGACTGAGAAATGCATGCAATGAACATTTCCATCTAGGAGACAATTTACCAAACAATTGGCATGCAACCTTGTAACCTCAAATCCTTTATTAAAAACTGAAAATGTTGATATAACAGGATTGATTACAAATTCCTTCAAAGCCTGATTACAATGCTTATCATATGACTGGTATTCAATACATCAATGTTCATGAAGTTCTCTAACGGTTGCGCCTATACTTCATACTAAAAATAATGGATAAGACTCAACATACAATGAAAGAAACCTAGAATTATATGTTGTAGCAGTCATAAGAATATTTGAATCTTCTTGGTATGGCTATGTTTGATCTCCCAGATGCTATGCCTAGCCCTATTGTGTGTTGATGATAAATATTTATTAATAATCTATCTGACTATCCTTAATGATATCGCACCTGTAGCAAGTGCGTCCAACCTTCACAAACCCATATATGATTTTCTCAACCTTCATTTGACAAAATCACACCCTTGGGGAGGTGCGTCTAGTCTCATATGAGCCTCCAACACGTCTTCTAAACACCAAAAAATTTGACTTAGACAATGATGAAGAAAGGTGTCCTCCAATGCATAAAATCATCCTTTGCAAGGACTGAGATCAAACTACCAGAATTTGCCAAAATCAATTCTCCTAAAATCTGTGGTTATTCTTTCCCAAATCATTTTCTCCAATATTGCAAATTTGGCCAAAGGCCACAAAATTTGAGCACAATATGAAAGACTAAGATATCTTCCACTCTCAACTAGCTAGGGTTGGTGTCACACAATCAAAACCAGAAATACAAGAAGGTATAAACCCTCAAGCTATGTCCAACTCTCAAGCTCTCCAATAATCAAAAGTGTAGTCAAGTCAAGATGATCTTGAATGTCTAGTGATGAAATTATTATATACTTTTCCAAGGAGATCCCACCCACTTTACTTGTCAATGTGGGATAAAATATATTTTTGACTTAAGTGACTTTATGAGATCTTATTTAGTCACTTTTTAAAACTAATTAAATATAAAGTCTCCAACAAAGAATGTTAGAAAACATGTTAGAAAAAATGTTAGCAAACGTGTTAGCAAACTTGTTGGAAAACCTTACAAGTAATTAACTTAATGCTTCTTCTTATTGCTCCAAAATAGGGACATGACACAAGCATTCATCATCTCAATCTCTCAATCTTTCAATCACCATAGACCATCCTTGCATCCAAATCAAGCTACAACAAGTCGTTATGTTGTCAAAATCAATCTAGGAGCACACAAATCAAACGGTCAACAAAGGCCAATCAAACCATCAACTTAGACA
Organism: Sequoiadendron giganteum; assembly: GCA_007115665.2. Classification (NCBI taxonomy): domain Eukaryota; kingdom Viridiplantae; phylum Streptophyta; class Pinopsida; order Cupressales; family Cupressaceae; genus Sequoiadendron; species Sequoiadendron giganteum. The sequence goes on from CM021107.1 coordinate 465,369,533, forward strand.
AGGTAATATCATTCATTTTCTTGTATTTTGTTCAAGTTAAATTAGGCCAATCTTGAGGTGTTGTTGTGTTCCCTTCATCTTTCCTTTCGTTTTTGTTTTGCACTTTAGGCTAGGGGATTTTCACTACACACGAAACATCTGTTACAAAAAATATGTAACAAAAACCTCTATAATACATGATTTATATTGATCAAAAGAATGTTGAATTAGATTCAAAGGAGATAAGAACAACATGACATATCTCATTTGAGCCATATTTTGAATTTTTTGTTATATTGAGAAAATTAAATTTATCTTTTCTCTAAACTTCAAAGGACTAACCAAAATAAACTAATGTACCCATCCAAAATTACAAAACCCAAATTCAAACCCTTTTCAAAGAAACAAGAATCCGTCATAGAGAGAATTGAGCACATAGTTTCCCAAATGAAGTCACATGATTCATGCGACTTATTTACAATTAAATTTCAATTTTTACTTCTACAATCGGTTAGGAGAGGGACTGAACCCATTACAATATATGATTTCATGACACCACCCATAGAAATAGTGAAAAAAATTATAAAATATCTCTGGAACCACTAGAGACTATTGAAAATGATGTTAATTGTACCACAAAAGCCAAAATGGGACCAAAATTATTGAAAACCCAAAGCATTGCTAGATAATCCAAAAATGTATTGTCATCAGTTGAGTAGGATGTTGCATTGGAGGCCTGATGACCAACAAAGATGTAAATACACACTCTAATATATTGTATTTCTCATCCCATGTTCCACATTCATTCTTTCTGATGGTCATTGGAATGAAAATAACTTTGCAACCCTATCAATATGTTCAATATATTTTGCATCTAAAACTTCCCTTGTCTCTCTACAAAAACCCTTTAGACCTATCTTTGAAGTAAATAAATAATCTAAAGTAGTATTTAATAGGTTTGTATCCATCTCATCATTTGCAAAAATAAATGTAAAAAGGGTAGGAACCATTGTACTAAATCCTACCTTCCAATGGTCTAATTATTTCAATTCCCCATTTTTGTCTAGTATCCTAGCCATGATCTGTATCTCAATACATTCAAATGATTTGAATCTGGCCTCTATTTTCTACTCAAGTTTTATCATATATGCTCGGACCTCAACCAATAGTGTTGCCATTTCCCATGTTACAACAAGTTGGTTGGAATACTAGGGTCAAACCTTGAACATTTATACATCCTTTTCAAATTTGTAGCCCTAGGCACCCACTTATCAATTAATTGCTTGAGATTTTCCTACTCCTTCATGATTTTGGCATATGCATCTTTAAGAGTGGAATAAGCCATCCTAGAATCTTCTATCTTACCAAAAATTTTCGATAACCTGTACTCAATTATATCATCCACTATATCATTTATCCTTTTCTTCTTCTCCACCTAGGCCCCTTGCAACTGCTCCTCCAATTTCTTTATTTTAGAAGCCATGGCTTCATTTTATTGCATTAAAATTCTTGAAAATATTGGACAGTGTAATTCTTGTTGGTGATGGTGTTGGAGTTGTTTTTTGGATCTTGATATGGTTATATTGTGTATTGAGCCTAACATGATCAACTAGTAGCTTTTCATAATCTTTTTGCAACTTCTTTTCAGCTGTTTCACTAAATAGTGTTGTATGGACTACCAAAGATGTTGCTTGGGAGTTGTAGTGTCTAATAATATTTTGATAATTAGTCTCCATAATAATTCTTGTACTATTTTTGTAACTTGTGACATTAGTATTTGGGGCCATTGCCTAGATTGCTAGGGTTTCCCACCTTGGATTGAAACTAGATCTAAAGTATGTCTTCTCAACTTGTTCATCATAAGAAAAAAAATCTCCATTCTATCTTCTTATGGTGTCTAGAGCAATAGCTGATGGCATATCCCATTTAGGGAGCAAAAACAACCCACTTTTTCTTACCAATTTCCTTCCTTGCTATAGGATGATGTTCTTAAAATCAAAGTCTATTTCCTTCAACACACTCTGAGTGAAATTATCATAATATGAAGTGTCAACTTCTCCCTTAGCCTTATTTAGAATTTGTTGAACTCTCTCATGATTCTTAACACAAATTCCTTGAACTCTTAGGAATTGACATAATCATCATTAAAAATGAATTGTATACAAGCTAGGGCTCTAATATCATCATCCTCACCTCTAACCCTAGGTGATCCCACAATAGTGGTTTACAATTTTTTGCCAAACTGGACATTGAAATTATTATTTTTAACCAAATCTTCACATTCAGGCACCTATAGCGGCTAAACCGTGAGGAATTTGAAGATGATGCAAACTAGAGTCTCCTCAAATTTTGTCTATATATTCTAAAAATATTTTTTTCAAAATTTTTGGAATCAGATTGCACTTCTTTTTCCATCTCCCATGAAAACTGTTTTTTTTTTCTTCAGAAAACAACATTTTTAAAAAGTGACGCACACAGTATAATGCATACCTTTTTTTCCATGAAGGATAAAATTCTAATTCTTTCGAATTTAGATTTGTAACTCTGATATCTAGTTCTTCCACCTGGTTAGATAGTTTTTTATTGAATCATTTTTCTTTAATCAAGTTTTGAAGTGAAACCAATTACAATTTAGACATAGCGTGACCGTATAGCGCATTAATTTTTTTGTATATATCAAAATTCTCTTTTTTTTTTGGATCAGGGACTTCAATATCTATTGCACTCATATTTTTCAAATTTTTTTTTATAATCTGCTATTTTTCCACATGTGCAGAACAAAGACCTTCATTTTCGATGAAAAACCTATGTTTAATAAAACTAAAAATAAAAAAAAATAAATAAAACCAAAACATATTAAAATTATATTCGTTAGATATCTCATTTTGAGGACTACCATAATCATTTGAAATGAATTTTAAATGAATTCATTTGATCCCCCAAAAGGTAAATCAAAAGTGATTTTTTATCAACATTTTGATAAGTGTAAAGGAGACTCAACTATAGGTATGGTTTAAAACTAGCGAGGTTCTATCCATGGGGGTTTGATCTAAGGTGGTTTGATCAAACCCTCTTCAATTGAAATCCTTAAAATGGAACTTTTTTAGGCTTAAATCATTATATTTTCTAAAAATATGCAATTTAAGAAAAAATCAGTTCCTCTCAAAAATTGTAAACCAGCTTTGTGGGATCACCCCCCTCCTACATTTATGCCCATTCTATTTTGTGGAATTCAAATAATGTTTACTCTTGGAGGTGAGGTTGTTTCTAGGTATACTTCTTCCTCAACTACAACATTCTCCCCAAGAACCTATGTCTCTTTTACCTCATCAATGCCCATAGAATAATCAACCAAAGATGGTTGACCAATTTTTCTCATCTTTTGAGGTGGCTCTTGGGAGGTAGTAATTGTAGGTGGATGATCTTGATGATTCGGTCCTACCACTGTGGGTTATTTACCTTTTCTTGCATAAGCATACATTTATGGATCAATAGGTGGCTAGTAAGCTAGCCATTCTCCAACTGCAGTGGCCTTTCTAGCTAATGCATCAATATTATCCAACATTTTACTTATTATTTCAATGGGGTCTATTTTTGTGAGTGCCCCAAGATAATTAGTTGTCTCCTTGCTCTTTGTTCTTCCCCATTCCTAATATAAACCCATTTTATTCTCCTCTCATTCACCTCATTTTGTGTTAAATAATTTCTTATCACATCTTCATCAAAAATCACATGATAAATGAATACAAACCTCCAAATGCTCAATCTTATATGATTTATAAATTCCTCAAGATAAAAAATTCTAACTTTGTGGCCTATCCCGTAATATTGGAGCATAGGGAACATTAATTCTAGGTCATCCCTAATTATGGTAAAATTAAATAAATTAATAGTAAAAGGAAAGAAAGATCCATTATTTTGTCCCTTCAAGTGTCTCTCATCTATTTCATTCTACTACCACATAATCTCTAAATATGTTAATCTTTTAGGGACATAATTTGGTAGGATTTGTGGGCCTACGAGGTATCCACATATCCTAATTGTAGTTGTGTTTGAATGGAGATACCAACCTCCCCAATTATGTTGCACACCTAACTCAGGGAATCTTTCCTTTGGCCTTCACCCTATATGAATCCTAGAACTTTTTTTGAAAAAATGGTCCTCAAAAACTACGTAGCTAGAATTTTCACAGTGCATATCCTGAATGTATATCCAATATTGGACAGGAAGATATTGACCATTATCATCAACCATATTAACTTGCATGGATTTATTCCATTTATTCCTTCCCTCATATAAGCACACATGACATAGTAGGGAGTACAACCTAAAGTTTACCATTTTATCATTTCCCTTAATCTCCACCAACTACTTATGGATTCCATTTGCAATATAGGTGGAAAAGTTGAGTTCATTATTCATCAAAGGATTTTGGATATACGTTTCCATATATATTAATGTTATAGGAATCTTAGTTCTAGCATCGCCCCCAATAATTGACACAAGAATGATATGTCTTGATGAAAATAGTTTTCAAATTGATCAATATTGAAGGGATCAACTTCATTGTGAGGGATTCTAACTGAATTTCTATCAAATCCCTTTAATATGTGCCTAGGTAGCTAAAGAGCCCTATAATTTTACTTATCTTGCTAATACTTCTGCTTGAATAAATCAAAATCCATAGTCTTGTTCGCAACTAGGTAAGACCAAAAATATTAGAAATGGAGGCCTTGTTAATTTGCACCAACACTCCATTGTAGCCCTAACAACTCTAACATGTTCATCATAGTTTCTATCCATAAACCTAATGAAGTATACATTCATAAAAATGTTTGGTACCAATAATTTTCCTAAATCATATACCCAAACATTTGAGATAAGGACACATGAAGCTCTCTTATTATACCAATGACTAAACAAGCTCCATCATGTAACAAGGATCTCAACATCCCTACAATTTCTACCATTATCTACCATGCTATTTGATTAAATATTTGAACCATGGGTATGCATTTCCTTTATTGATGATATTGGTAATTTAACCATCAAAAATTATTAAAGAGGTCTCTTTGATGATGACGATTGACCCTTAGATTGAATCATTTAAAATAAAATAAAATTGGGGCTTAATAATTTAACCAAGTTTTGGTGCTTGTCAATTCTTAAACAATTTTCTTGATTGAAATTATAATTATGTAATCCTTAATTGCTAGAGAGTTGAATTTTGTGAACCAAAGCTCAAGAAAAACAAACTTGTATACCACAAAAGAAACCCTAGTTCATCATTGAAGTTGTAGGAAAATCAAAGCTTGCTCTGAATCCTCATGTGATGTAAAATAACTCATCTCAATGATCAAATATAAATATTTGTTGAGAGAATCCCTTAAGAGATCGGGTTCCAAATAGTCACTTTTTCCATTACTACTCATTCACACAAACCAAGAGCATTCCACTGATTATTCCTCAAGTTTGAATACAAACCATTAATCTTAAAAATCATGAAGAATAGCTGATTTCCAATTGCATTTACCAAGTATAAAAATTCTTGATTGGAAGTTAATGTGCTTTGAAAAATCAAACCAATAGTGACACTTCATGCCATCTCACTTTTACATGTCATCTGCATGATCCCACAAAGTGGAGAAATTTTGAAGAGGTGAGTTACGTTAGCCATCATAACACTAACAAGGCCACATGTCATATTTCTGTGAGTTCATGACTTGAGCTAGGGCCTACCTCATCAAGCCCACAAATGCACATAATAAAATGAGACAACACCACGCATCCTATTTTCATGATTCTGCAACTGCTACTTCCTTCTGTGACTAAGAGCTCGTAAAAGTACAAAAAAATAATATAAACCTAATATCTATTGATAATTGGGCCTAGTAAAATGTAATATGAGTGGATCACTTAAGTTAATCAATTTTGCACATATGAAAATAATTACAAGCAGTCATTGGGAGACGAAGGGGTCAATAGCTTAACAAATAAAAATGAATAAGTAGGAGGTATTTTCCACAACAAGTCAAATTGTGATAGCTTAGCCAAAAACTTAATGAATAAAAATGGATCAAGCACAACTTAAGAGAATGAGAACTTGGCCGACCAATCAACATGAAATTAAAATAAAATTAACATAGCCAATGAAGGAAAGAGGGTTTTTAGACAAACATGGAAGAACATGCCCCAATTCTCATGAAAACAACCCTAAAAATTCAAAGGTACTACCAGAGTCTCCATTAATACTTTTAAATTCATCAAGCTTCTCTAATGCATCCTCAATGTGTCCACACATCCCATTCCATGGTTCACATATGCACTCAACAAAAGAGTTTAATACAATTGATAGCTTAGCAAAAAACCAATTAACCAACCTAAACCATTAAACATATGCTTAGTTTTATAGAATCAAAATCACACAAAAAACCAAGTGGTAAGGTAAAACCATGTGCCTCCAAACCATACACAAAACTATTGATCCCAACATTTACTTTTTGGTGCTAATTTTTTCAATATTAAATATTTTTCTCATGTGCAACCCACACATTAAATATCTAACCAATCTTATATACAACTTTATTAGTGAAAACAAACAAATATTTAATGTGTAAAACACATCTAATATGAACCACAAATAAATATTTATTTTATATAATTAAAATAATTCTTTCTTGTTTAAGGTGTACAACACCCTTTTCCTAACATGGGTCACTTATTCAAGATTCCAATCCATAAGGATAAGTGTATTGTGTAACTCGTTATCCTATCCTAATTAAGTAATTAAAAAATAATTGCCTAAGTAAATTAAATAACATATGTAATATTATATTTAGTATTAAAATATATCCTTGAGTGATAAATATTATACTGAAAAAATATATGAAAGTGTTATATCTTGATTAGAGCAACCAAACAACATGTCCTCTTCACAAAGGAACCAAGATCAATCTCTTGATGAAAGAGGACTAGTAATTATAAAATTTCATCTTCCTATGGTTTTAAGAGTAGATCCATTGGATTCCCTAAGGTTTTTTCTATAGACATAACATGGATTTTAATCCTAGAGATGGAATATCTTGAAGATCATAAGCTCAAGGATTTTATCAAGAAGCATTCAAATTTCAATAGATACCTGATCTATCTGTGGACTAAGAAGACCGTGGAGGAGGTGAGAGATGATGAAGAGGGATACAAGAAGAAAGAAGAAGAGGGTGATACTAAAGAAGTAGAGGAGGATAAGGACATAAAAAAGATGAAGAATAAGATAAATTTTACTAAATTCTATCATGAATAGGCCTAGGTTAGCAAGTAGAAGCCTATTAAAATGAGAAAGCCAAAGTAGATTACAAAATAAGAGAATGATTCATTTTGTAAGAACTTGACCAATGGTTGGGAATAACACATGGTTATCAAGCCTTTCTATATTAAAGGGAAACTAGAGTTTAAGGCTATTATGTTTGTGCCTAGGAGGGCTCCATCAACCTATTTGATACCAGGAAAAAGTCCAACAACATCAAGCTCTATGTGGGAAGAGTTTTCATAATGGACACTACGAGGAGTTGATTCCTAAGTATTTGGGATTTATCAAAGGTGTTGTAGGCTCTAATGATCTACCTCTCAACATCTCTCAAGAAACACTACACCAAAATAAGATTCTTAAGGTGATCAAGAAGAACTTTATGAAGAAATGTTTAGAAATATTCAATGAAATTATGCATACCCTAATATTTATAATTGAATTCCCTAAGGTTTTTGGCTCTAGATCTCACAAAGGATCTTGATCTTATAGCTGAAATATCTTGGAGAGAGTAGGCTCAATTATTTGATCAAGAAGCACTTAGTTCATTAGCTACATTATCTAATTGTAGATTGAGAAGACCATGGAGGAGGTGAACAATGACTAAGAGGAAGAGGAGAAGAAAGGAGAAGAGGGTGATATTGAAGAAGTGGGGAATGATAAGGACATAGAAAAAATAAGAGAAAAGTTAAGGAAGTCTCTCATCAATAGGCCCTAGTTAACAAGAAAAAGACCATCTAGATGAGAAAGCTAGAGGAGATTATGAAATAAGAGTATGCTTCCTTCTATAAGAGCTTGAACAATGATTGGGAAAATCACTTGGAGGCCAAGCATTTGCTTATTATAGGGAAATTAGAGTTCAAGGCTATTTTATTTGTGCCTAGGAGGGATTCATTCAACCTATTTGATACCAAGAAAATCCCAACAACATCAAGCTCTATGCGAGAAGAGTGTTTATAATTGACAACTATAAGGAGCTAATTCTTGAGTATTTGGGCTTTGTCAAAGGTGTTGTAAACTCTAATGATCTACCCCTCAACATCTCTCAAGAAATGCTACAAAAAAATAATATTCTTGAGGTGATTAGAAAGCTTGGCGAAGAAACACTTAGAAATGTTTAATGACATTACAAAGAACAAGGAAGATTATGCCAACTTAATTCTAAATAAAACAAATAATGGATATCAAGAAATAAACTTGGGAATCAAATAAGTAACAAATTTACACAAGATAAGAAGAGAAGAAGTGTAACCACTAGCATTCCACCAGTTTATATGCTCTGCTTTATCTATATCTTAAAATTTGGTGGATGAGATGGAAAGTAACAAGAAGTCTCAATACCATACAACAAAAATATCAAACTGTTAGATTTTAAAAGGGTACCCAAAGAATGTGCTTTGAAATATATATTTTTAAATTTTTTTAACTAAATATTTATTTATTTATTTAAGTTATATGTGGTGCTTCAGTAAATAATACATAAAAAATTGTATACACCTTTAAAAAAATAATTTCATGTTACTCTTGCACTACAAGTCACATCGATTTGAGCATAGATTGTACTTGTAATTTTTTTTGCAACAAACTCATATGAACAATCTTGAGTTCCAAACAATGCTACTAAATATCATTTTTTATTACTCATAAACAATGATACACACAATCATCAAAGTAATTTTTTCACGTATTCTTTATATCAAATCACCTATTGCTCCTCTTAATAGTCAAAATGAATAGGTGATAACAAATCTATGCCAAATTCAAACACAACCTTAAGTCTCTTTAATGTCTTTTCATATTAATGTAGAGAGCAACCTCTTATCAAGGTTATAGATATGACAAGACATGTGTGATAATGAAACATATGATGTGTTTTCATATACTTCCACTTATTTTTTCTCTTATTGTAGTTTACAGTACTATACAACTATTAAAACTTTTTTGAACTTTACATTTCCTCTTGTCATACAATAAATACATATTCAACCATAAAATAATTCTAGTTAGTAATTTTATTAATACCTTGCATATTTCTATAAAATAGAGGATCAATAAAACACATAATATTTCTATAATTCACCATAGTGCTTGATCTTTCAAACATTTTCATTTTCTTTTTGTTGAAATAAAGTTTTCTAAAGGATTGATATGGGAATTGTTATATCATTTAGTCTTTTTATTTATTAATTATTATTATCCAATAAAATGTCATTAAATAATTTAATTTTATAAAAAATATATATTACAAAATTTAGTCAACCTATTTTTGCTCTTTTGTTGATTCATTTATTACCAACTAAACAAAATAATATCTTTTCAATGAATAGTATCAAAGAAATCCATTAAGTCCACTTTTAGTTGTACTATAATCAAAATAAATAGAAAAAATATTTAGTAAATAGTTGACTTGTAAACATATCTATAATTATTATTATTCAATAGTCAAACTATTTTAATTCTACTCTCATTACTTCATTTGTTATCAACTAAACAAAATAATGTCATTTCAATAAACAGTATCAAATAATAATACAAACACAATCCATTCAACTAACTAACTTTTTCATAATAAAAATAAATAAAAATAATATTTTATCAATAATAAATAGCTTACATCATACTAATAACATCAATTATAACTAGATAAAATAATATTTATATTTTGAAATATATTTTTTTTTAAATAAAAAAAAATCTATTCAAATTATTTTAATATTTTATTATTAATTAATACAACCTAACTGCTACCTCAAAAAGAAACTAATAATATATTTATAAGAGACATATACAAATAATTATGTAGAAATTTAAATTGAAACATCAAATCAATCAAAATCATACTTTAAATTAAATACTCGAAACATCTACATAAAAGCGACTTGGTAATAAATTTACAAATGGAAAAAAACAAAAAAATATTGGGAAGACATAAATGATAAATAGTAAGGCAATGAGCCGTACTATTCCGAATAACCTTACCGTAAGTGTAAAAGCAAAAGATCGGAAACAAAATGACTTCCAATCAGCTACGTGGCTCGTTCTGAATGGCCAGGAACACAATACGACAAAGGACTTAATCGTAGCCGTCGGTTAGTCGAACGGTGAGGATGCATTGCGGCTCCTGGCGATGTGTGCGTCACAGCCAAGACTGATCCCTCTTTCCCTTTCCTTTACTTTTTCCTCACTCGAATCTGATGGGATAAAGTTTGCCGGCATATGACGGCCGTAACTCAACATTTTTCTGTCATCTAACAAATCTATATTTGTTGTTTCAGGATATTTTCACCTTTTAATTTCATTATCACCTGCAATGTTTTCGTATCACCGGTCAAATTGATCCAGATTTTCTTCTTTTAACGGTACGTCTTGGAATTTCAAGAAAGATGTTGTAAATTTTGAAGGTTTTGCGTTTCAATTCTAAAGTTTCCTTTTAAATTCTAATTGCGGTTAAAGAGTACAGGGTTGATTTGTGCTGTGGTCTTCATTTGTAAATTTTTCATTAATTTTTAAAAGAAATCCGTTTAATATATGATTTAAGTACTCTGGTACTGGTTATCAGCTAGGAATTATATTTTCTGTTACCGGATGGAAAACCTGTTATAATATCTCGGCCTTAGGGTCACATCGCATTTTCATTTTACCCCCCTTAAATTTAAAGAATCTTTACAAAGATTTCAAGCTTTTGTTGCATCGTGTTGAGTTTTATGACACCTCTAGCTTGATTATCCCGCTGGCATATTATACAAAGAATCTTAGTTCTGTATAAGTGTTAGAATTCCCTGAGTAGGTGCACTAAGTAATCGTAAAACATCACAACAGATAAACCGGGATATGAACTGAAATTTCTTTCGAGGCTTCACATTTTTGATTCAGAGGACGTTAAGAAGCCATACTTTGACTAGTTGAATCGCTCATTGGGCGTCCTTTGAACAAAATCAACAGCAGGATCAACCTTAAGAAAAAAGCAGTAGCGGAGACTTGAACTGAGACTTAGCGTTCACAATCTTCTCTTGTTTATTTAGGAATGCTTTAAATTCTTGAGGTCCCATAAACTGACTCCCCAATCTCCTCACTGAATAGTTTCCTACTTATTTGGAACGCTCTAAATTCTTGAGATCCCATAGACTCTTTTGGTCCATGGGGTTTTATTAAAATTTCTCCAACTATCCATTTTTAGAAGTGGCCCCTTTGACGTTACTGTGAAGAAGTGGTACAGCAAATTAAATTCTGTGTTTGTGTCAATTATTTTGGTCTTGTGGATGTTATTAAAATCAAATCATTTCATTTTGTCATTTTTCATGTGTCAGCAATAATTCAAACATAGGGCCTTACCACAACTATGCTCACCATGCAGGGGTGTTCTACCACTTGAGCCACCAACTCTTTACAGTCTGAAGAGCGAATTCTTCTCCCAACACCCTGCCTCAAGTAATGCTTTTGCGCTTGGGGCTCCTAGCTTGGATCTGACACCATGTAAATTTCCATGGACTAGCTAGAACTCAAAACTCTGAGCCTCCTATGGCTATGCTTTGCATGCTGAATGCTCTAACATGGCCCTTTACTTTCTTGAGTGAAGATTGTTTTTCTAATATATTTCAGTGCTGAGTGACTAGGGGGAGATATGGTTTGCTGATCTTTTTTGACTGAAAGGAAAATTAAAAGGAATGTTCCTCCTTTGAACTATTACATCATAAACTGATTTTGATATTTCAGGAATAACTTATTGTGCACTCATTGTTCATGTTAGTGTGCAAGCAAGCCACGATGTCAGCTTTGACGGTCACTCAGTTTGTTTTTAAAGGCAGATTTCAAAATATACGTGAGATGACAGTGGAAATCCTTGAGACATGCATGGTAAACAAGTCATATGCGGTGAGCCTTAAGGTGATATACTGTAGCATTACATGAAATTTCTCGCCTCAAACATACAGTAGTCCAGGAGAAGGGCCCTTCAGTTGATTGTGTTACTGCTTTGAGTCAGTGTAAAGGGTGAACCCAGACTCAATAATGAGAATCTTAATCAATTTCAGGTGTACCTAATGTAGTTTGAGTCTATTGGTTTTGTTTCTATCATTTTCTTTATGTCGAGTATTTTTAAGCTCTACTAAGTCATTCATTGAGGTTTTTCTTCTCAAGATACCTAACTTATAATCCTTTACATGAGGAGCACCTCAATTGTAGTGCCATACATCTGATAAAGCATTATTTTTCCTCTTTTTTCATTACCTCAATGGTCCTCTTGTCCAAATGTTCACCCTCATGCTTGACATGAGAGGCTACAACTTCTCAGATTGGGTTTCCCTCTACTAAGGTGATCAAGACTTTGTACAAGCCTATATTGCTGTCATACAAGCTGAATAGGTTGTTGATCTTTAGTTGTCCAGTTTGCTTCCCTACAAGCTTGGGCGTCTTTGTGTTTCTGCAGGCACACCTTGCCAATGGCTCATTTGGGAGGCTTATTATTCCAAGAGAACATGACACTTTGGGGTAAGCAAAACCTTGTTTGCACACCAACACCATTTATTTTGGCCTTGTATGCGCAACAACATAGAGCACAATATCAAGTCATGTATTTGGTGTTGCATCACCAAGCGAACCAACAAGAAACTTGGGAGGTTTACACCATTGCCCACTCCAACTAGACTATGGGAAGCTATTTATATTTGATATGTATAAACCTTAGTTGCATGGACATGTCTTTGTGTAAGATATGGATCTGGCAAATTTTTGGAATCCGTCAATATGATACATCTGACACTATAAGTCTATATGTACAAAATCATATAAATTATTTATATGTTGAATTAAAAAATATCAGAACATTCAGGAAATATGAAACGCCATTCATCAATTTAGAAATTTAACAAGAAAAGAAAGAAATTCCAGTTGTCTTAGGATGTAGAATAATAATTGAAGAAAGAATCTGAATGGTTGAGAAAATGCTTTAAAAAGACTCCTCAGCATGACAACTCAAAATACTTTCAAATATGAGAGCTCAAAGATGAGTGGTGTGTTTTGTAAGATAGGCATTTTGCTTTTCTTAATAAGTGGTATGTTTTTTATTTTTTTAATTTATTATTTTGTCATCTATGGCTTGAATATTGTACAGGCCTTATGTATTCAATCTGTATGCCTTACTAAAGCTGTATTGAGATGGGAAAACATGCACGGGGTGTATCAGAGGAATACTTGAGCTCTATCGTTTAAAATATGCATTTCATATGGGGAAACATTCCAGGAAAGGGAGAACTGGCCTGCAACATAGGTATGAAAAAATAAAAGATATTCATAGGATTTAGTCTTTTAGACTACACAAAAAGAGAAATATAAGAGACATCCAGAAGGAAAGAAATTCAGAATTTTGTCATTTACAAGAAATAATCATAGGAACAATAAATATAATCTCAAAATATGAAGGACATGGATGATGAAGTTCCCAGCAAGCAAGGATAACAAACATATATCTAGAACTAGCAATAATATCAGGATTATTTATAAGTGGTTGCAAACCTATGCATATGACAAGGCATTTGATTGAGCATATGTTGCTTAATATGGAATGGTGGAAGTTTGGATACCTATAAAAGCTAATGGAAACATGGGAGGATTAATAAACTGCATTTCCCTCTTCACAATAGCCATATTAGGCACATGGTTCATATTCATTCAATAGGGCATCCCAAGACCAAAAATCCTCAAAACAGTATTCTTGATCTGTTCTACTCATTGCTACTATGGAAGGTGTAATGAAATAACTTGCACAAGAGAAGAATATAATAGGAAAATGCTGCAAATACTTGATAATAATAAGCCAATTCGAGGGGGATACCTCCAATATTCTTCAATAAGAACTCAATACTCAATATGATGATAATAACTAACCTATACCTCCTATATATACCATACTTATGGCTTGGATACCACCTAGTCCGACTTAGAAACTTAAGTATAACTCCTAGGATGACCTAAATACATATATATGACTATATAATTTATTTAAGAGTTAGGGTTAGGGGCATAACATTGCCCCCCACTCTACAAAGCATTGTCCTCAATGCTAACTTTTTCTTTTTCTTCTTCTTCATCTCCTTCTGCTTTCGCTACTTCTGCTGCTTCTTGTTTTTGTTTTTCTTCTTGCTCTTGCTCTTGGTCTTGTTCTTTCTCTTGTTCTTCTTTTATTTCTTTTTCTTTTTCTTGCTCTTGTTCTTTTTCTTTTTCTTTTTCTTGCTCTTGTTCTTGTTCTTGTTCTTTTTCTTTGTTTTGGCTACTTTTTGTTATGAAGAAGTTCCAAAACACTAATTTTGCAATAAATCACACAAATCAAGTCCAATTACTCTGAATTTTTTACTGTAACTTAACAAGGCCTAAGTTGCACTTTCTTAGAAAAATCTCCCCAAAACTAGCAGATTTGCAGCCTTGAGATTAAAATTGTTGGAAACCCTAATTTTGCAATAAATTGCTTAATTCTGCTTCAATTCCTCTGAAATCTGGACTGTAAATGCTTCAATATTGTTTTTGAAAACCCTTTAAAAATCAGATAAAAATTTGCCAAAATCTGAGAGATATGTGTTTAACAAAATGACCTTTAAAATTGAAAAAAATGCCTCGCCTTCATGGTGCCAAGATCATGCTCTGATACCACTTATAATGAAATAACTTGCACAAGAGAAGAATATAATAGGAATATGCTGCAAATACTTGATAATAATATGCCACTTTGAGGGGGATACCTCCAATATTTTTCAATAAGAACTAAATACTCAACATGATGATAATAACTAACCTATACCTCCTATATATACCATACTTATGCCTTGGAAACCACCTAGGCCGACTTAGATACTTTAGATACTTAAGTATAACTCCTAGGGTGACCTAAATACATATATATGATTATAATAATGATTATGTAACTTATTTAAGAGTTAAGGTAGCCACAAGCTGACTACTCATAACACAATACACACTATAGGGTTAGGGGCATAACATAAGGCTTAGTTTAAACTTTAAACCATAGAATTGAATACTCAGGCTGTTTGTGAACAGATTTTAGTTGTGATGCTTGCTTAATCTGAATCCAATTTTGTCCTCATTTTGTCTTGCAGTTGGCTCCTATTTATCTTGCTCTACCTACTTGATGTTGTTTGACAGCAATTTCCCAAAAATACAATCTTTTTGTGTGTGTTGTACTCTGGCCAAAAAGTCAGTTTTTCAAATAATTTGCTTCTAATTCACCCTTTGCATCTTGCAAAAGTATAATTTTGTTCATTGAATATAAGCTGCAATCTGGCTATGGAATAGACTCTAGAGATTGATTCTAACATATAATTTCAATTCAATGCAGGTAAAACACATCATGCATAGACACTGCCAGCCAGCATTGTATCAAACTTTCTGGAAGTGTTAGAAATCAACAAATTGCATTTGGACTTCAGTATCATCATTAGAATTTTTCATTTCAAGGATTAACCATAAAACAATAGTGGGCATCAAAATTTTGGATTTGAAATATTCTTATATTGGTGTTGTGAGTTCCAGTGGCATTACAAAGAAACATAAATTACTTTACTACAGTGCAGTTGGAATGGTCTACAACAGACAAGAAAGCTGCCATCTCATAGAAAAATCATGAGTTATCTTAATTCTGTATTTGCTTCAAGGGACATGCAATATGGCAGCGTCCCTGTCAGTGGAGGGGGCCTCAGGTTTTCTTCTATCTTTGAAGTCTGTTTGTCTCTTAATGCATATAAACGTTTAGTAAGCATTTTATCTTCTTTAAGAGGATTTATCTTTCTATATCTTAATTTCAATAGTGATTTTGACTTCCTCCCTTGCAGTAGGTTTATCTGTTGTTTCAAAAACTTTCTGTGAAGTCTAATCATATGTTTAGAGGACAAATATGAGATCATAAAAGTCACAGCAAAGAAATTTTGGCAAACATGTTCTATTTTGGTATTTTGTCATTCATATATTTCAAATGAGTATGTTAGTTTGTTGAACTGTTGTTATTTATGCAAAATTTTTAATCCTTAATGTAATTTTGCAGTCAAAATAGGAAGTTTAGCTATGGATATGCAAGCTCACCAGGGAAAAGATCTTCAATGGAAGATTTCTACGAGACACAGATTTGTGATGTTGATGGTCAAATAGTAGGCCTGTTTGGTGTCTTTGATGGTATGTTCTTATTTGCAAATAATATATTCTATATACAAAATGGCCATTTTAAGCCAGGAGAGAGGTTTGGGTGGCAGTTCTTGTCTCTTTCAAATAGAGTTTTTATATCATCATCATATGAAATTACTATATCTGTCAGTTTTTTAATCACTGACTATCACTGTGTATATGTCACTCATCTTATATGGTTTCTCTATTGTAAATTCTAGTTTACCAATCATCTGGAGCGGCATCCATTGAGTCAAAACTAGTAAAACTTGTACTGACAATATTTTTGCAACATAGACATCTTTACAAAATATAATCAGGACACATGGCATTGTCAATTTCTTAGCTATCTGCAACTTGTTTGCACTAGGTAAAGAGTGAATCATCCTAAAAGATGCACTGCATTATTTCTATCTGGTTAACTCCATTTGAAATTGTCGGCTTCATAGTTACCAAATGCAGTTTGTGCTCAAACAAAACATACTGTATTCATAATCTTAGTCTCTTGATAATATTGCTACACATCTGAATTTCCCTACCACCCGAGCCCTTGGGATATTCCTTAATATGTTGGCTGACAATCACATGAATAAGGTTTTGGTCTTTATGCTGACAGCATTCAATTATTTTGACAAGTAAGCCAAAGTGGTGGATTATCAAGGAGAGGAAGACTAATCAGGTCATTGGAGTTTTCTCTATCTAGGGCACCGTTTGGGTGGTGATGAGCACATGGTTATACTGAAAAGGGGGGAGGGGGGAGGCGCGTTGGGTGGCTGAATCAGTATAACAATATTCTTTTACCCTTTAAAACTTATTTAATCACTTAAAGCTTTAATCAAATTAGCACATATATGAAATCAAATAATACCAACACAATTTACATGGAAACCCTTGCGGGAGAAAACCACGGCAAAAAAGATATTGCTTTTATTAATCTTCTTTTTACAAATTTTGTAGGCAACAATCTGCTAGAGGCACCAACCTCAAAGAAACTCCAATTTCACCAATTTGTAGGCACCAACCTACTAGAGGCAACAACCCCTATAATATGAGGCACCTATTAAAATAATATATTATCTATTAATGGTCACTATCCTTTGTATCTATTTGTAACTCTTAGTTATCTGTTTGTAACTATTCGTAGTGTCTTAGTTATTTGTTTGTAACTATTAGTTATCTGTTTGTAACTATTCGTAGTGTCTTAGTTATTTGTTTGTAACTATTAGTTATCTGTTTGTAACTATTCGTAGTGTCTTAGTTATTTGTTTGTAACTATTCATAGTGTATAGTTAATTGTCTGTAGTGTTAGTTAACTATTGCTACTCCCTAATTTGTAGGGTTTGTAAATTCTATAAGAACAAGGCTCTTCTGTTAATAATAACTATTTGATTATTTACCAAATTTAAATGGTATCAGAGTGGATTTTATTCTGGGCGTCAATATTTTTCAGATTGTTTTTTATTAAAGCTATAATTTGAAATTATTTTGGGCGTTCTGCATTGGCCGTGGATTCGTCTTTCTCTCTCTTGTGAAAATGTTTTTTTTCTCCGGTCGCGTGTCTTCTGGACCGCATTTTTTTCTCGCTTCTTAGCCGCGATCTTCAGCTTCTTTGTAGTCGCGATTTCTCTGTCTGGGCACACGCATTTGTCGGATTGAGTTTTTTATTTTTTGGCAAAATTTCTGATTGAGGGTTGCCTTCAAATCTCGTGGTTTTGTATTATTCTTTGGCCGTGATTTGAATTTCTTGGCCGTGTTTATTCATTTCTGGGCATTGTTTGAGCGATTGACAAATCGTTTTTTGAGGCTTCTGCTCGTGTTTTTACACACAAGATTTTTCTTTGCTCTCTTGGCCGTGTTTCGTCTCCTTCTCATGGACGTGTTTTGTTTGACTCTCTAGGTGCGTGACCTCTGTATTTTGGATGCGTTTTTCTGGTTTGCTCTTTGCACAAGTTTCTGCAGAAAATTTCTAGTCATTTCATCTGTTCTGGGCGCAATTTTCAGCCTTTTTTTGGATGATTTTTAAAATTTTCAAAAAATTGGCTAGGGTTTTAAAAAT
The DNA here is from genome assembly GCA_007115665.2 of Sequoiadendron giganteum. NCBI lineage: Eukaryota > Viridiplantae > Streptophyta > Pinopsida > Cupressales > Cupressaceae > Sequoiadendron > Sequoiadendron giganteum. The sequence goes on from CM021107.1 coordinate 465,388,033, forward strand.
AAATCCTCAGATTCAAGTCAATTTTTTTTTTGATTCTAGATTCTTTTTGGGTTTTTTGAAAACTTTTCTGGGTAGGCGTTAGATTTTTTTGGGTGTCTCAAAATCTGTGCCTTGAAATTTGTGTTGATAGATTCGTCTTGATTTTGTGCCAAAAACTATCTTAGTTTTTTGAGTTCGTGTCTCGGATTCTATGCAATTAATTTTATTGTCTTCTCAAATTGTCTTGTTTTTATGCCTCGAAAAGCTTGTAAGATGGAGAGTTTGACCAATATCATGTTGGACAACAGTTAGAAGTTCAACGGTCGCAACTACAACACATGGAAGCAACGTATGATGACGATATTTGAGTATCGATGTCTTCACTAGATTGTTCTAGGCACCGAGACACGACCTTTCATCGTTGATAAGGATTAGGAGAGGTTTGATGAGCAGAATTGGGAAGCCATTATGCTCATAAAGTTATCAGTCACTGATGACTAGTTACCTTAGGTTCCTTCAGGTAAATTAGCGAAGGAGATTTGGGATCTTCTGAAAGATCTTTATGAGACTTCCGACAAAAGTCGTGCGTTCTTTCTGAAGAACATGTTGTTTTCCATCGTCATGGATGAGAATACACCTCTGTAAGCACACTTGACCAGGATCAAGGACATTCGAGATCAGCTCAAGGCTATTGGTTGGAAGATGGAGGAAGAAGATATGGTGATGATCACTCTGAAGAGTTTACCACATCCGTATGAGCACTTTATTGAGACACTCAACATTACAACGATTAATGTTGATTTGAAGTTTCCATATCTCTGCAACAAACTTCTGCAGCAGGATATTTGGAAACAACAATTTGGAACTAGTGCCACTTCATCCTCTTCAATGTAGGCATTCCCTGCAAAGACATTTAAGAAAAATAAGGGCAAGCCTTCGTTCTTTCAGCAGCACAATCAGGGGCAATCTTTAGATTCTTCGAAGTCAAAGAATATTCAGTGCAATTATTGTCACAAGTTTGGCCACATGAAGAAGGATTGCCAGAAACGCTTGGCCTCTAAACAAGGCAAGCAAGGAGAGTCTAGACTGAAAGCACATGTGGCGGAGCACACTGAGCAGAAGGAGTCTGCCTTCTTTGCATTCATGGAAAAGAGTCCTACAGATCTTGTAAACACATCTACTTGGTACATTGACTTTGGTGCTTCACGCCATTTCACACAGCGTCGGGATTGGTTCATTCAGTACACGTCTTTCAGAGATTCAATTATCTTTGGAGGAGGCGAAGAGTATACTGTTGTCGGCAAGGGCAATGTTCAGATTCAGTCTGGTGGGAGAAATTTGATATTTCTCGATGTATACTTTGTACTTGGCATGGAGTTGAACTTACTTTCTGTAAGTCAAATTATGGCTCACTCTCCTTAGTTGGACATTGTCTTCAGTATGCATACATGCAGTATTGTTGACAGAGAGACACGAACTACAGTCATTCAAGAACTTGAGGATCATGGTCTTTATAGACTTGTTGATTCTGGTGATTCTCAAGAGCACGCTATGGCAGCTAGGAGCACTTCTATCAACAGTCTCTGGCATCAGCGTTATGGGCACCTGAACATGCACTATCTCTCTTAGTTATTACGAGATGATCTCATTGGTGGTCTACCTACGATTCAAACTCAAACTCATGGAGTTTGCGAGGCTTGTTAGTCTAGAAAGCGTCATTGAACTCCTTTCTCCGATGGCGACTCATGGCGGCTTCTAGGGTTTTACAGTTGGTCCACGCGGATGTATGTGGTTCAATGCACACGCCTTCCGTTACTAGATCCAGGTATTTTTTGCTTTTTGTTGATGATTTCAACAAAAAGATGTGGGTGTATTTTTTGAAGCTTAAATCAAAGGTGTTTAGCATATTTCAACAGTTTAAGGCCTTGGTAGAAAAAGAGTCCGGTTCTTCTATTATTACTCTTAGGTCTGATAATGGGGGGGAATTTTGTTCCAAAGGTTTTTCCACATTCTGTGTTGCACATGGCGTAAAGCGCCAATTCACTACACCTTACACCGCTCAACAAAATGGTGTAGTCGAGCGTCACAATCACACTATTATTGAAATGGCACGTTCTATGTTGGAGCATAGACATGTTCCTAAGAAGTTCTGGGCTAAAGCAGTGTGTAACGCCCCGCCACACAACCCTAGAGGAAGTTGCAAACAACTACTTAAACAAACTATTTTTTTTTTGTACAAGTACAATTAACATGCAAGTTCACTACCTAATGCCCAACAACCTCTAAGGTTACGAGACAGAGGTTATATAGATCCTCAACAAAAAACATGAATCTAAACCATGCCATTTATTTACTTAAGAAATTAAACACATACATTCCAAATAAGGTAAATCACCTTAAAGCATAAGAGATAACTTTCAATTTCATTTATCCATAATTAAACAATACAATTACATCTCTCATTCCCCGAATGAGGCAAGTCCAATAAATATGGTTACAATTACAACTTTCCACCTCGATAACAATTGAGGGGTAATAAATCACAAGATCAACTGAAATAGATAAGTCATGAAATGAAACTAGATCATATGAGCTCTCCAACTAGAAGTCTCGTCCACACGATCAAGAAGAAAAACCCAACAGAGTAAGGTGCACGTTCCACCCAAACAAGTGGAACCCAAAGGTCCACCCCTCGTGCTAGGAGATAGTAATAAGGATTCCTAGCCAAGACTATCTACCTCAAGATACAAGCTAAAACATACCCGAATTGAAATAAATACAAATACATCACTTAACACAATGGTTACAATACTTCCAAAATTTCATAATCAATTACATCACTGATGCGAACATACAGTTGACTTAGGAGAAGTGTCATCACAATGTTACATGGGTTATCCTGGTGAGTCTTCCTAGGCCCCGACCCCTATCTCGGGTTATCCTAGTAACCTCTAATGACTTCCAGCCCCTCATGTAATCCAATGCGGAATCAGTTATCTTTCGTAGAGACAAGATAACGATCTTGCCATTCCAGGCCTTCTTGTCTCAACCCAAGTCTTAACAAGCCCTTGTGTCCATGAGCGAGGCATAATTATCTTATTAAGTGTTTGAGACTACGTGATACTCTAATCAGTTAATTACGTTATCACTGGATTAACTAACTTGCAATGAGTTATCTTGGCACCACTTTGTGTGCCGGCCCTCGTTGCAAGCCACTCCTCTAAGACAACACGTGGAACAACTCCACAACCCAAGGGTACACAAGTGCGACCTAAGGATATCAAATCCCTATCCATGACATACAGTCAACACATTCCTGTTCTTGCTAACTGGGTAACAAACTGGATACAGTTAGACGCACTACCCAAGGCAATCCAAAGGTTGACTAACATAGTACGACAACCCACATACTTGAAAACCGATCTGGAAGACTTATCATTCTCTATGACTCAATTTCCCCCAAACGATAACAAAAACAAATCACAATCAAGACGAGCAAGAAGGCGAGAATTAAATTCTACTTTAGATTCACTAAATCCATTTCCTCATTAACATTCAGTAATTTATCGCATTAAATAAACTGAATTAAAATACATCTTTTCAAATAAGGGAGAAATTAACACTAATTATTTAATTTCCTTACTTGCATTTAAATAATGAAAATTAATCAATTCATCATATAAATCAAAATTCATTGATATAAATAATCATTGCTTCCTCCTTTCCTTATATCTAATTTAAAGCGATTAACTAGTTTTAAAAAAAAACATATTATTTAAATCATAATCACTTCTCCTTTAAAATAATACTTTTAAAATCAAACAATGATTGACTAAAATTATCATGTTTTTAATTTGCTCAATTTGACTTAAATCATGCCATAAGAAAAAAACATAATTTATATATATATATATATGCAATTCATTTATATATATAACTATTTAATTATTTGAAACCAAATTATACCATATTATATTATTGTATAATATGATATCAACCATTAATACATATTATAATTAATATAATATATATTAATAATTAATATTATAATATAAAATAATATTAAATTATACAAACTAAAATAATAAAATAAACATCTCTTATTTTGTTATTTTTTTGTTTGAAAGGCAAAGATCGCTGGCTTTGGGCCGTGCGCCAACTTTAGGGTTGGGTCACAGCTGCCTCAGGCCGTGTGCTTAAGGATGGCCAAAAGGGTGCATTGCGGATTTGCAAGCGGCGGTGGTTTGGGCGCTAGGTGTTGGCCGGGTGTCAACCGAGCCACCATTGTGGTGGTGGCAGTGCCAAGCCACCGTAGGGGTGGCGGGGGGCGGCTGGCGCGACTCCCCACAATGCCTCCCATGGGGGCGGCTGTGGGTCACACCCCAACTGCCCAACAATAATAACTTTTTTTTTTGTTTAACAAAAATTTTTTGATATAAATTTTTTTATTGAACTTTTATGTTTTTTATAAAAACTTTCCCTACGGATTTCGAAATCCGTGCCCTTTCATGGGGACTTTTTGAACAAAAATTTGAACAACATAACATTAATATATATATATATATATATTTTTTTTTTCACAACTGAAATTGTAAACAAATTGAGAAAACCAAGCTGAAAACAACTAGTTACAGCCAAGAACCCTTTTTTTTCTTTTTGCTTTTGAAACAATTCATTTTAAAACAGAGGTTTTCTTCCAATTTTGAAACAAGAATTAAACTGGGTTTGTTTTGCAAATCAAGAGAAGATTTATATGTTTTTCAACATGAATTTTCAACAACAAAACATATGTAAATATAATTTCAAAACAACTAAATTTAAAAACATGAACCTGGTATTCTTGAGTTTGAGGAGATCCAGATGGTGCACAGGTTCCTGCCTTGATTCCAACTTCAACTCATCAATTTCCACAACTTCAATCCAAAACCCACAAACAACAAAAATTTCTTCTTCCTTTCTATTTTCAATTTTTCATACTTGTTAAAAAAACCTCATGAAGAAAATTCAAATAATAATTTTTTTTTTCAAAATATCCATGCAACCACCCTCATAAATTTTCAAAAACAGAATAACAAATATCTTTCTTATTTTTTTAATTTTTAATTTTATTTTATTTTATTTTTTTTTAATTTTCTTATTCATCTCTATACTTTTAATAGGGTATAATATTGTGGACTAACATCCACCGTGGTTTTCTCCCTTAACAGGGTTTTCACGTATAAAATCTTGGGGTTCTTTGTGTCTCTGATGTTGTGATTGTTTATGCTTAATGTTCTTACATCTAATCTAAGATTAAGTTGGATAAAGTTTAATAATTTTGAATAATCTATGACAACTGATTCACCCCCTCTCTCAGTTGTCTATCCTTTTTTTTCCAACAATTGGTATCAAAGCATGTTCCTCTAAAAAATTTTAATAGCTTGAGGTGATTTGAGATGACATCATACAAGAAGGATAGTCCTAGATTCGATGGTACAAATTACTCTTTGTGGAAGGCTAGAATGGAGTTTAATATGAAGGGAATTCCTACAGTAGACTGTTCATTGGGAAGAACTCTCAAACTTTATGTACAACTATACAATCAATACAGCTTGGGTGCAATTTTTGGGTTCATAATTCTAAAACACTTTGTATGCCACGTAAACAAAAAACAACAGTTTGAATCTTTCTTGCAAAAGTAAACAAAGCAAACAAGAATTTGAACTTGTAATCTTTTCAAATAGAAATTATGCACTAGCAGAGACAGTCAGATGTTGAGTTCAACAATGATATTGACCATTGAAACCATATCATTAGAAATCCCACCAGTACTCATGTTTCTATCAAGTAGGTTTTACAATGACCCCCAAAGTAGTTCCTCATTAGACATGAGTAACCATTGATTTTCACAGCAACATGGGTTACCACAAAAATGCAATTTCAACCTTTTGCCTTTTAATTCAATTTCCAACATTAAATCCATAAATTTAACAATGAATAACCTATCTAATTTAAACCTCATCAATTTAATTAATCAATAAAATTAATTTAATCCATGATTAAATAATTTATTAATTAAATTAAATTAATTAATAAAATAAATTACATTACTAACATAATATCAGATCAATTTTAATCCCCAATTTTAACTTCAGAAGCATTTATTTTCCTTTATAACAAATGATTAAATAATCAAAGAGAAGGAACAATATTCAAAGCAACACAACCCGACTAAGACCCGAGGACACACTATATCTAGAGTGATGACTTGACATTAAAAACCTAGCTACTATCTCCCAATTGAATGATGTTGGGCAATGGACATGTTCAAACCTGTGAAACCAGGTGGAGTCGATGTCCTGTACCTGTCAACCTGCGAACAAAGAGTATATCCACATGCATATATATGTCATAATTAAAACACACCGTGAAGAGGAAATCACGGAATCGCAGGGCACTCACAAGTGAGTGATGTGATACCGTCCCCTTCACCAATACAGTATTACTAACTGATGTCTCTAACATATTACTTTAATCAAAAGCATAAAACATTATTAATTCAAATAACCACTTATGCTAATTCAAAACATGCCATCATGATAACATCTGAATACAGTATCATCACATCAAGATACATCACCACATCACGATAAAATAGTGATCAAACGTAACCAAGTACAAAGTCAAAGTACAAACATAACTAAAGCGTAATAAAGGAGAACAACATTGTTCGCACAACAGAGCAAAACAGAGGGGTATTACATAGTGTATATTGTTGTTTATCTTCTGAACAGATCTCCTACTCATGTTGTGAAGAAGATGACTCCTAAAGAAGCCTGGTCTGGACATAAGCCGAACATTAGTCACTTGAAGGTTTTTGGCTCCACCGCTCATGTTAGAATTCCTGATGCTCAGCGCACTAAGTTGGATTCCAAGAGAGCTAGAAACTCATGTTTACATGTTATAGTGAGAACCATAAGGCATACAAACTGATAGATGCAAACACTGATTGTCTAATCTTTATTCGTGATGTTGTGGTTGATGAGAATTGTGGGCTCTTCTACTAGTCTTCTCCTGTTTGTTTTGAGGTTCAGCCTTAGAAAGATTCTGATTTGGGTGTTTATCTTCCACTTGGTCCACTTTATGGAAGCGATTCAGCAGAGGTGCAGGCACCTCAGCAGCCGCTTCCACCATCGACCCCTATTCAACAAGATTTGAATGTTCTTCCAGATATGTTAGTTCCAGTTGATCCAGTAGAGGTTTTTCCTCATGATTCCGATATTGGTTCATATACTCTTCAGCCTAAATGGTGGGCTTCGACGATTGGTGCTCTTCATGATGATGAGTTACTAGAGGGTAGATCTACTCGGAATAAGAGCAAACAACAAAATATAGTGAATTTTGCTCTTATGGCCAACCTTCATAGTATTTCGTAGCCTTAGACATATATAGAGGCTAACGGCACACCTGAGTGAGAACAGGCTATGACAGCTGAACATCATAGTCTCATGCAAAATCACGCTTGGGAGCTTTCAGATCTTTCGCATGGGAAGAAACCCATAGGCTGCAAATGGGTTTATAAGGTTAAGTATAAGGCTGATGGAACCTTTGATAAATACAAGGCTAGGTTGGTAGCCAAAGGGTTTTCACAACAAGAGGGCATTGACTATGAGGAGACTTTTTCTCCTATAACCAAGATGAGTACCATTCGGCTTGCCTTCTCGATAGCAGCTCAGTTTGGATGGAAAGTCCATTAAATGGACGTAAAGAGTGCCTTCCTCATTGGTAATTTGCAGGAAGAAGTTTACATGATGCAACCTCCTGGTTTCAAGGTTGCTGGTAAAGAATAACGAGTATGCAAACTGGTAAAAGCACTCTACGGCCTTAAGTAGGCACCACGGGCTTGGTACATGAAGATTGATCAGTACCTTATTGATCATGGCCTTCGGCGAAGTCATTCTGACGCTAATTTGTATGTCAATTGGACTGGTAATGATCTTGTTCCTAGTTGTCTATGTTGATGACTTAATCATTACTGATAGTTCAAATCATCTGATTGAGGAGATCAAACATAATCTCAGTCAATCATTTGACATGATAGATTTGGGACTCCTCCATTATTGCCTCGGTATAGAGGTTTGGTAGTCTACAGGCAGTACCTTCATTTCACAGTCGAAGTATGCCAAGAGCTTGTTGGACAAGTTCTAGATGACAGATTGCAAACCAACATCTACACCTATGGAGAGAGGGTTGAAGTTATTAGCTTAGTTGGATTCACCCGTGCAGAACGAATCAAAATTCAGGCAACTTGTGGGCAGCCTCATCTATCTCGTTGCCAGTAGACTTGACCTTAGCTTTGTAATGAGCTACATCTCTTGCTTCATGTTAGCCCCTAAAGCTGAACATTGGGTTGTAGCGAAGCATGTGCTGAGATATGTGAAAGACACTTTTGACCTTGGCATTTTATATGGGAGGTGCAAAGATCTAAAGTCGATTGGTTATATAGACTCAGATTGGGCAGGTTCTATTGATGACAAAAAATCTACTTCAGGGTATGTATTCAGCTTGGGTACAAGTGCAGTTACATGGACCAGCAAGAAGCAACAAGCAGTGGCTCTCTCCTCGACCGAAGCAGAATATCGAGTAGCTGTTAAAGCAGCTTGTGAGGTAGTTTGGCTTTGAAGGATGCTCTCGGACATGCAAATGTCTCAAGCAGGACCTTCCCCTTTATATTGCGACAATCAAGGGGTGTTGAAACTCGCCAAGAATCCAGTCTTCCATGAACAAACAAAGCATGTTGATTTTCATTGTCACTTCATCTGCTAGCTTGTCGAAGATGGATCCATAGCACTGTAGTATGTTTCGACAGAGGATCAGACTGTGGATATTCTCACTAAGTCTCTTTAGCCCGAATAAGTTCTTCAAATTTAGGGGGCTTCTTGGTGTAGTTGATAGATCAACCATTAAGGGAGGGTATTAAAATAATATATTACCTATTAATGGTCACTATCCTTTGTATCTATTTGTAACTTTTAGTTATATGTTCGTAACTATTCGTAGTGTCTTAGTTATCTATTTGTATCTATTTGTAGTGTTAGTTAACTACTGTTACTCCCCAAATTGTAGGGTTTGTAAATTCTATAAGAGCAAGGCTCTTCTGTTAATAATAACTATCTGATTATTTACCAAATTTACAAAACCTCACCAATATGAATAATTTTCTTCTCTAATCTGCTATAATGCTGATCATAAATCTGTCATAAAACTGATTACAATTTCCTCAAAAACTTATTATAAATCTTCCATAAACTTTCTATATCTGCATGAACTTGTCTTCTATATCTGCATGAACTTCTCTACTATCTTCATATGTATGTGTCTAATTGATATAACTTTTTATTTCCACACATTCACATCCCTTCCTCTCACATTACAATCATTATTTATATCATTACATGCCTTTGTCAAGAGAGGTGACCTTACCTAAAAGGGATGACTTCTCCACCAAATGAGACGTCTTTATGAAAGGATCGACCTCTTCATAAGGAAACTAATTTTATTTATCTTTAAGTGCTGCCTTCTTTTCACCAATTAATCGCTACTTATTCAAAATGGTAATTGCTGCCCATTAAAGAATCTTAATTGCAACATTTAATGAATAATTACCTTGGTAAAGAGAATCACACCCCTTCCAATTATAATCACTGTTTTTGTAAGCTGCATACCTTATTTGGTTGATACATTATTTATAAACTTCATTTAATTTTTATTTCCCAAGTGGGATGCCACTATAAGGGTGTTGGCTCCTTAATTTAAAAATATTTTTATTTCATTTTTAAATCACAATGGCCAATATTAATAAATATAATTTTAATTTAATTTCATTGCTTCCTTGTGGAGATAAACTTTTCCCTTGGAATATTGCGATTAGTGGCCTTTGGCCTTCATACGATTCGTCCATATGCCTTTGACATCAATGACAATATTGCCAACATTGGGATCTTACCTTGGCTGTTTGGATATTGGACCCTCCCAAAGTATACCTTTATTTGTGAAGAATAGTGCTTCGTTTTTTTTATTACTTAAGAGTGGTGCAGCTTTCAGCATTAATTTATTGTTTATCATTGTTTGTTTTTGATACACAAGAAGAGTATTATATTAACATTAATTAAAAAACTACAAGCGTCTGTTGCGTAGGGAACCCGAATTCAACCACCAAAAAATACAGAGAGCCACCATGCCAAAAAAGACCAACCACGAAAACCACCTTACAGGAAGACAACCGGCCCAGCCAACCCCACAACTACACCCGACCATCCACTAAACAAAGCAAAAAGGCCTCTTGAATGCCAACTACGCAAATAGGACACCACCTGCATTTCACCGGAGACGAAAGTAAAACCCTACATAGACTCAAACCAACCCAGAGCCATACTCACAAAAAACCACTGGCCTTTGCAAAGGCCTCAAAATCTTTAACCCAATCAACGTCACCAGCTGCCAGCAGCCCGAAGAATTTCTTTAAAAACTCCACTGCCGCCACCACTATCATCCAATGTCTCATGAGGACTGGACCACGCAAATCCAATTGGAAAGGGTATATCTTCACCGCCTCGTCTGAGCTCCGAAGAAGCTCCAAATCACAGGGCCTTGGAATACCTTTGCCCTCAACCACAACACGCATAACCTCGTCCACCCCCTCCACCAAATCTTTCCTAAATAGCTTCACTAGCAGCTCCTTCGCGTCAACTTTGGAGACTTGATTGTCCAGGAGGGAGGCCAGAAAACGCGAGGAAACGTGCAAATTATCCCTCCCATATGCCTTGTTTTCCAAATGCCCGACACCCAAAATCATCTTAGCAGCCACAACTATCAAACGATCATTGTTGGTCAAGATACGCTTCACCCTTTGGTCCGTGATTTCTTTGAAAGAAGCCTACCGTGCCCTTGACTGCAACGAAACCGGAGTGTCCGCGCCAAATCTCGCCAAACCATCCATCGAAACCTCAACAACAAATCTCGAGCGCTTCGCCATCACCACCCTTGCACTAACCTCACACAAATGAGAGGAAGCAAACAATCACTACCTGCGAACAAAAAGAAAAAAGAGAATTAACCATGTACTGGCCTTGAAGCAAGCCTTCATAAGTACTAGACACCATTCACCAAGTTGCTGTCACCCGAGACAAATGAGCCTCCTTTGAGCGTGCTAGATGTCCTTGCCGTAGGGATTAAATCCTTCAGGTGATTAGCGCTGCACTCAAAGCATGGGAAATGGAGCCAAAGCTGCCTCCAGCTAGCTCCGTACAACAACGACAAGACTGCCAATTCAAATGCTTGTCAGGGCGTACGACTAACACCAATCTCCTAATGTCCTCCATCCCACCACCGTGGCAACGACTGCTACATCCCCTCCACCAGTCTGGAGAAACACCCACCCTACCTCCCACTATTATTTATCATTGTTACAAAGTTGTTCAGTTCAGATTCACAAAGGTTCATAACATTTGGTATTTAGACCAAGAGCGAGCCTTAGATTGGGGAAAAGGATGAAATTTTCTTGATTGCACACAAAGTTTACCAATAATTATTTTGGATTATATTGAGAAATTTTTCTTCTGCACAAAGGTTTGATTCAGCCCCTAAATGTGAACTTTTACTGACCTTGTTTTTTGTGCCAAAATTATTGAACCAAGTTTTTTTCAAGTTGTACCATATATTGCAAGTCCCTGATTAATTTTTTCTACTATACCAAAGGCTGATTTGGCATTTTTCTAGATGTATTGGGCCAATCTTGCCTATGATATAAATTTTGTCAAGAAACATAAGGGAACTAGAGTTTTGAGAAGAAATAAGCTGGACTGAAATGTTGATGTTTCAGCGTCGGGCCTCTTACTTCCAGCAGCTGCACTAAATAACTGGAATAAATGAAATGATAGCCAAAGGCTATTTAATTTATTTTTGGTCCGATTTAAGTGAAGAAGCACTTCACTTTATTAAATGAATGATATTTATTATTTTGGCCGACTCATGTAATTTATTATTTCCAAAGGGTGGCCGACCTCCTTGAAGAGTCACCTTGTTTTGTATAAATACAAGGTGATGATCGATCATTTGATAATCAAGTTCACAAGTCATAATTCGCATTCCAAGAAGGAGCAGCAGATCATCTTGTAGCAGCAGCGCATCATCTTGCAGCAGCAGCACATCATCTTGTGGCTGCGAATCATTATCTTGCAGCAGCAGGTCGTCATTCTGTTGCAGCAGACCGACTTCAAGGAGAAGCATATTCATTGTATCTTTGCATCTAGGAGAGGTGCTATTATTCCTTGTATTAAATTCGGCCATGTGCTGGGCCTGAGTTGTAAGCAGATTTCTGCTCTTATTGCTACTATATATAAGAGATAAATTGCTGGGTTTTTCTCCCTTAGGTTGGAGGGTTTTCCCAGGGTATCTGTGGTGTTCATTGTCTCATGTGTTGCATTTTCTGAGTGCTTTCAGTTTGTATTATCTGATCATATAAAACTAACATGAAAAAGAGGAGGAAGATGGAGCAAAATATAAGATAAATTTTTTGAAGATCAAATTAGATTAATTCAAAAAAATTTGATGAGCACCAACAAGAAACTGAATAACTGAAAACCTGAAAAAAGGAATCTGGCAAAACACAGAGGAAATAAACAACTTGCAAAGCTTGAATGACACCTAGTCTTTAAAGAAGTTTGAAGTGTAAAACAAAAGGAAGAAGAATCAACATCCATCATGGAAGAGCTAGAAGCTTATAGAAGAGATTTGGAAAATAAACTTGAGAAAATATTAAGATTAAAGGATGTCACTCAATTCATGAAAACTGAGGAGGGGAAATTTGAACAAGAACTAAAGAATACCATGGAAGATTTAAAAACAATCAAAGAAGATCTAAAATGTATGGCTATCAAGATCTAATGCCAGTTGATGAGGTCAAGAGCTCAAAAGAAGATAGGAGAAGCGAACTATAGTCAACATGGAAAAGTCTAGTTGAAATATCCCATGTAAGAGGAAAAGAAGTTGGAAAGCATTGGAGTCTAGTTGCTATAAAAGATAGGCTAGGAAACAAGAGCAAAGTTCATGGATCTCAACTACAATGAAATTGCTTCTAGCAAAGACAAGGTATCAACCAAAGCTGAATAATATTGATACCCACATTATTATTGAATTCAAGAATCAAAACAGAAAAATATCTAATGTCATCCTTATTACCATGAAAGTCAACTAAGAAAGTAAAATGCATATTGACATTCAAACAATGGGAATTGCAACATAATGATATATTTGGATCAAGGAAGTAACTATACAAATAGAAATTATGAAAGGACAAGAGCTTCCTCAAATCAGTGTAAGTACAAAAATACATGGATTTGGTGAGGAAGAAGTTGTGTCATGCCCCACCAAAGACTATAGGCCGCTGACTTCGTCTGAGTTCAAAGGGTGAGAATAATTGCAGAAGTAAAGAAATTAAAGCGGCTTCCAAAAAGCTTGAGTAAATAATAATAGAGGTGGCACCAATGAAGGAGATGCTAGCTTAAAAGAATTTAATTAAGATTAAATTAGAAGCTTATGGCAGCGATTAGATTAGAAGTGGTGTGACTCCTTCCAATGTGAAAGGCTGTGACTCCCTCATATATGAGATGTAAAGGGAGGATCATTTCATTGTGAAGAGATCATCAACCAGCCAACAATCAATTGATCATTTACTCATCAATCCATCAAGAAATATCAATCAGCAAAGATCAATCAAGCAAATAGCAATAAATCTATCAATACATCAAGCAATCCATCTTGAATTTGAGGAAGTGTCTTGCAAATAGGGAGGACGAAAAACCTTCCAAGTTCACAAGAAATTAAGGACGAAAACCCTTGTTTCTCTTATCAAGGAGGATGAAAACCCTCCAAGGTGGACTAAGAGTTTTAAGGATGAAAACCCTTGAATAATCTTGGCAAGTTAAGGACGAAAACCCTAGATATTGCCACTGCTGAGTTAGGGATGAAAATCTCTGATTTAGCAGATTTGAAAGCATTTCAAAAGAATTCAAGATATGATTGATTTTCAGAATTATGCTATGATTATTGATCTGGATACTATAATAATTTCATAATTTTTGACAAAGCTATTATCATTTTGAGTAAGAATTATTGTTTTAAGGCAAAAATCAGGTATATCCTATTAAGGGGCATGACAAGTCATGCGACACCAAATTGTCTAGTGTTAAACCAATACAAGTCCTCTATGGATAGGGATGTACAGTCAAACATGGTGGCAGTCAATCATAATTTTGCGAAAAACCTAAATCTGGTTTCATTACATGCTTTGGGACAAAGCATTTGAAAGGGAGGGAATAATGTTATGTACTGACTATGATGGTAAGGGTGTGAGCAGTATGGATTAGGTTTGGGTGTAAATTAGAATTATGTTTGATTATTCTGATAAGTGGGCCAAAGACAGTGGAGTGAATTCAAAATGAATGGATCTATATTTATAAGAGGATATGGAGATGAATAATCACATCACTATGGTTCTTAGCTAGGACTCCATTTGGGATATTGCCTCAGACATTGGAAATTGGACACTCTCAGTGTGGTGTACATTTATTTGGGAAGTTGTGCATCCCTTCATTATTATTACTTGGAGCTGTGCTGCTTCAATATTTGTCATTGTTCTGAAGTTATGGAGTTCAGATTCACCAAGGTTCAGAACGAATATAGATTGTAATGTATTACTACTTAACTTGTTATTTTGCTGCACTCCTTTTTGATTCCTTGCCAAATTTTAGTTCTATAAAGCATTATTGAATTTCTTTCTGATCTTGTTTAATGTTCTACTGACCACAAATTTTACTAGATTCTGATCTTGTCAATTGTTATTTCTTTTTTTTTTGGTGGGGTGTGGGGTGATTGAAGTAGTGTTTCTTTCTGTTTTTTATGACGTTTTAGTGAAGTTTATAACCATATAGATCATCTGAATTTTGAATCGGTTGCTCTGTTGGCTGTTGAAATTCATACACAAGAAGAAGAAACAATTTGTGCAATTTACTTGAATGTTACTCTTTGCTTTTGATATTTTATCAAGTTATTCTGATTACTGGACATTGAACTGATATTTTATCAAGTTATTCTGATTATTGGAAATTGAATTCAGGCCACGGTGGTGCTCGAGCTGCAGAATTTGTGAAGCAAAATCTCTTCACCAATTTAATAAGCCACCCAAAATTTATCAGTGATACGAAACTGGCAATAGGTGCTTTGTATTAGCTAATGAAACGTTTTTTCCTCATGTTCCAAAGCTCTTTCTTCTTTTGTATAGATTATTAATTCTTTTTCTTTAACTGGGCAGCTGATTCTTACAAACAAACAGACAAAGAATTCCTTAATGCAGAAAACAATCAGCATAGAGATGCTGGCTCCACTGCATCAACAGCAGTTCTTGTTGGGGATCGATTACTAGTTGCCAATGTTGGAGATTCCCGAGCTGTCATATGCAGGGCTGGAAAAGGTGAATTGGACTTTTTACTTTATTCCTACATTTGTTCCCATCAGTAAAGAGAAACCTATAGTATAATTATATTTCTCTTTTTCATAGCCATTCTACAAGTGATTAGTGTTGAGCAGAGTGATCTTTTTTCTTTGTGTGCCACTATCTTGAATCCTTGATAATTTAAAGAATGGAATATTGTGCTGTACCTGCAGCACTTGTTTTTGTAGCTAAAATTGATAGCTAACTAGCCTTTGAATGTTTGAACTACTTCCCTATAGTGTTCTTTGCTCTTCCCAGATGAAAATTTCTTATAGAAGAATATAGAGCCAGGAAAACTAAAGAGGCTTCTGTGTTTTAGAATAAACAATTTTGAAACTTGCTATTTCTGCAGTTTACTCTGAAGCAGCTGCTTCTTTTTTCTCCTCTTAAGCATTTGATGCCTTGATAAATGTAAATCTTAGGGACAGCTTAGTTACACATTTTATCCAAACAAAGAAGGGGTTTTGTTCACCATATGGTGGGGATCATTGTTGTGATTTGGAACTAAAACTCTGAACTGCATAAAAAATAATGCACTCCTTGTAGGAAAGAGGTGTCTTGAACGTCTTAAATGAGTTCCTTTGGGAAATTCATCTGTTCAGTGCCCTTTTTTAAAGTCTTTTTAAAAGATATATTTTCATAGTCTAGAGATTGCTTCCGCATATAATTGAACAGTTTTAAATTCAGGGAAGCTAGCAAGCCCTTTTGCGAAACAAGATCAACAAATATTTAGCAGACTGTGCATTCTTTTTCTCTGGTAACATCTTGACATTAACAGCAATGTTGTTGAATTTGTTCCCAATAAGCTATAAAAGTTAAACCATCTGAAAACTTCAAACATAGAGCTGGAATCCTGTCCCCTGTTGATTGTCCCATCGTGTGCCTACACATGATGGTGAAATTACAAGGACACAAGCTTAAGGACCTGCATGCATCATAGATGTAATGACATGTAAGCTGATGTGGTTTAGTTGGTTAGGTCAGCAGTAACCCTGAAATGTCAGAAAGTTTGACTTAAGCTGTCTAGGGGAGAATGGATGAAGAATTTGAATTGATTTTTGACTGGCTTTAAGTTGCTGATGTCAACAAGACCACTTATTTGATTTTCAAAGCTAAATCTAAATGAAATTTTGTAGATGTTTATGCTAATTAATAATGTTAATAATGTCATAATGGAGCAGGTCATGTCAAATTTCTTGGTGTTCAGAATTCGATGTCTTGTCTGGTTTCTACCTTGACTTGGAGACTACCAAAAGAATCCCTTGAAAATGCCGTAATGCCTTTGTCATGTATTGAGGTCTATTCTGCCCTCAGCTGTCGTATAATCTTATTAGTTATTTGTATCTTGCTTATTTGAGAGCTTCACAACTAATTATCCTCTTGGAAGATGAGTTCAATGTATACCCCCTTGTAAACTTTAGTTCTTTAATATCAGTAAAGAATGAACTGATACATTTATGCACTTCCACAAATTTATAAATTCATGCTCAAAACTTAAGTGTCAGAATATTCGTTGCAAAAGGTTTTGAATCTTTTGATCAATTTCTGATGAACTTATGTTCTCCTGTGTAGGGATGAATTCTTCTTGAATTATGCTTATGTACATCTTTCCAAATTTAAATTCTCATTATAAAAACATGGCTGGCTGATAGAATTTCAATTTTGTTGTAAAACTGGCAGTTTAGCAAACATTTGCAGATGAAAATTACCAGAAAAATCTTAGGTTACCAAACAAAATATCAATGATTTCTCTTGCAGATTTTTGAACAATTAAACTTCTAGCACTTCTCATCAACATGCAGAATATTTACAATAGCATCACCAGAGAACATGGGCTGTCTGGAACAGTTGAACTGGCACATGCATCCTACGAATTACCCTAAAACAAATTCTGGCAAGGTTTGATAATTTGCTAAAGATTAAAGATTTAACTCATTATCTGAAAATACTAATTAATATGATAGGGAGATTTGATATGCAACCGACAGGTCTTTTCATAAAAATAACAGATGTACAGGCTCTCTACCTACCTATCCATTATCCAAGCCCTTTTCTTATTTTAATAATCAGTCAAATAATAAATTACAGATATTATGATGAGTGACACTTTTATATATTCAAATAGCTTGCACCTCTAGTTTGTTGACTTTTTGTTTTTCATATGGTCATTATGATCTTGTGCATGTTATCAAACTTGGACTGTTTTTTATTGGACCAGCTGTTGCTCTTTCAAGGGACCATAAACCAAATCAAACTGACGAAAGGCAGCGTATTGAAGATGCTGGAGGTTTTGTTATGTGGGCTGGTAAGGAGACTATAAATCAGTGCTAGTGCAAATTTCAAATATCATTCAAAGAGATGATTTTTTTTTTCTTCCAAGTAGAGATTGGAACAAAAACTAATATTGTAGTGAACAAATTAAATTTCATTTTGGTATAGGTACCTGGCGTGTGGGTGGGGTCCTTGCTGTTTCTCGTGCTTTTGGTGACAGACTGTTGAAGCAGTATGTGGTAGCTGAACCAGAGATTCAGGTATAGCTAATCCTTTCATGGACTAAATACAAGATTGATGGAAGACATAGCTATCCTTATATCTTGAAAGCTAAAAGACATTACTCTGTCTTAGTAGTAAGATTTGTAAACTAGTTTAAAGCTACCTTACTGCTCAAGAGTCAAAACATTTCTACTAGAAAATGGCAGGCTTTCTGTACTAGAAACTGCTCAATTACTGCCCACATTGTGTGTTTTGTTTGGACATTTCTCCATTCTTTTGGTATGAATTAACTACTTTTACCAAGCAAGCATTTTTCTGAACAAAGTGTCTTTGTTGCAACACTGTTGCTTTGAATACTCTTGATTTGCATGATATACAGTCATCTATAGCAGCATGTTTGCGTATTGCAGTACATTACTTTTCATGTTTGACCCTCCAATATTGATGATAGGAATTATTATGGACTTCCAAACCGCAAAATGCACAAAACTGTGTTAGTTATGAAATCCTCAAATACACATTGAATGTAAGAAGGCAAAGTCTCATTTGGTTTTATTTTGCCAAGCCAATGCTGAGGCTTACAGGTAGCTTTGATAATCCAAACTTGATCTGCCTCTTGAAATATTTGCATGTTAGTATCTGAGAGTTGACAATCCATCTGCATGTTTTATGAATCGAGTAATTTATGCATTGGTGATTTTCCATTAATGTAACAGTTTTCCAAATTTTTATGATGCTTGTATCTTTTGATATGAATGCAATATTCAAGATGATCCTTATTACCTTTTCTATGACATGATAGGCTGTAGACAGGATTTATACATGCATTAAAACAAAATTTCTCAATGTTTTTGGGTTCTCTCAGAACCCCGTTGCCTAACTAAGCTATTTTTTTGATTGGGGTTTACAGGAAGATATTGTTGATGACAATGTCGAGTTTCTCATTCTTGCAAGTGATGGATTGTGGGATGTTGTTTCTAACCAGGTTTATATTTATATTAATTGATTTCTGAAGGAAATATTTTAAAGTAATCAGTCACTTTGTACCCCTTTCTCTCCTCAGTCATATTTGATTATTAGTGGTTATCTTTACAGGATGCAGTTGCTATGATCCAGTCTACTGAGGATCCTGAATTAGCTGCTAAAAGGCTTACAGAGGAAGCCTATCGAAAAGGAAGTGCAGATAATATTACTTGTGTTGTGGTACGATTCCATTGTGGTTAGGTTAGTAGAGGTATCCGGATTTGACTCAACGCAAAAGTTGAAATTTACGTTGTAAAAGCATCATATGCAACAGTCTGTTTGTTGCTTTAAGTTTGGTGAGGGTGGCCGTTTCTCACATTTGATGACATTGCATGCACCTTATGTGCAAAATCCTTCCTTAGAAAATTAGTTTGCAAATGGAACAGGTGAAGGTAAATAGAATGCTCACTGCAGGATATATGAAGAGCATGCTTCTTATAGTATGTGAATTTTTTTCACTTAATAAACTATTTGTTCACCACTATTAGTTGTTCTACGATGTTGATAAGCAAGTTATGGATTCAACCACTTGAAGTGAATGTACGTGTTAAATTGACTACATATGCACTATTTGAACTAACTTGTCCGCTTGTTATGCTGTAAACCAAGATTGCCCGAGAAACTTTTGAAGACCGACTCTAGATTCTTTTGTGGATTCTAAGGGTCCTTAATGTTTTTTTTGACTTGATTAATCTCGGTCGAGGTTATGGGCTTTTTTCAGTTTGGTGTGAAATAAAAGCTTGGGTTACTTAAGATTTAAACATGGCTCCTATTCAAATGAATCCCTTTAAACCTGTGTTATATTTGTCACAACACAATCTGTGGTGAGAGGGAATGGAACCTGGCTCACACTCTTACAAGAGCCCTCCCATTACCTTCATACCGACCACACCCCCGTGAAGGAAGGGACCTTAATTTCACTGCATTCTTTTAATGTTCATTAAGCAGTCTTTTAAACCTCATCTCTGATTTTTCAAAGGATCTATGTCTAAAAGAGGGTAAAAACTTCGTTGTAGGGGATAGGTGACAATTTATAGCCTCTCCGGAAATGATAAGGACTGCAGCACATGCAGTGCAGAAATCGATGTTTGGTTTATAAATATTAGTTGCTAGTTGCTGAAAACTCTTTTAAGTTTCATATTTGATACAAGGATATATAGAATTTATTTGTATCCAATTAGTGTATCGTCCTATGTCATGCTTTGTTTTTATTCTTTAATGCACTAGTTGACCCTTCAATTTTATTTTCAGATGAATTCAATTGTTGGCTTTTTATTGACAGACATTAGCTTGTAAAAAGGGTGAGGAAAGTTTTGGTATTTTGATCACTGATATTTATTATTTCTATCATGATAACACATTTTGGCAAAACAAAAGGGGTAGGTACATTATTTCTATTGCGAACTGGCTGATATGAATGTTTTTATCATGTTACATTATTTCTGTACCGGAAAGCAACATCTTTGCCAATGCCTCTGCCATAACAATGCGGTTAAAATATGCTTTGACAATCTTATTTTCAAAACTGAGGGCGTATTTTGCTGTGCGATGATGCTCATTTAGTTGGAAATTAGTTCAAGGGGCACCTCCTTGTTGATTTTCTAGAGATGCAGTTTTTTCTATGCATTTACTAAAACCCGTCTGGATATTACTAATTAAAAAAAAAAAAAAAACTTTAATTATTAATTATGACTATTATTTTTGTTACTCCTTACATTAATTATTAAAAAAAAAACCACTTATTAATTATTACTATAATTTCTTTTATTCACATCAATTAGCCAAATATATTAACTTTTATAATTAATTATGACTATTATTTTACACTTCTTAAATTAATTAGCCAATTTTTTTATTATTATTAATTATTACTATTATTTTTGTTATTCACAATTAATTACCCAAATAAATTAACTTTTATTATTAATTATGACTATTATTTTTGTTACTTCTTACATTAACTAGTCAAAAAAGACTTTTTATTATTAATTATTACTATTATTTTTTTTGTTCACGTCAATTAGTCAAATAAATTCTTTTATAATTAATTATGACTATTGTTTTTGCTAATTATGACTATTATTTTTGCATCTTAAATTAATTAGCCAAAAAAAACTTTTATTATTAATTATTACGATTATTTTTGTTATTCACAATTAATTAGCCAAAAAATTAACCTTTTATTGTTCATTATGACTATTATTTTGTTAACAATTTTGTTCATTGATGCTAACCTATTATTAAGGTAAACACATAATAGAAAGAGACACCACCATTTTTATTCCATTAACTAATAGAGAATGATACAAGTGATTTACTTTAGTAGTAAATAAATAAAAGATCATTGTGTATTATAATGTCACTCACAGATTGTTAGAATTGTGAAAAATATGAGCCACAAGATCAAACAATGAACAAAGACACCTTTCACATGAGATTTGCAAACAATGTGTAATATTTTTCAACAAAAAAAGCTATAAATGGACTTCAAGAATCTTGAAGGAAAACAAGCGTCTTGAGGTTCTAGTCAAAGACATGATAATACAATGAGGGTTGAGTAATAAATAAGAGCAATCCTAAATGATAAAGAGATTAGACCATAACAAGTGTCAACATCTTATGCAATGAGACAAAATGATTTAATAATAATTCACTTTAGTTAACATAGAAAACACTTAGTTAATTGAATAAAGAACTCCTAAGCTTAGCTTAAGTGCATAAGAATAAATTAGACTAATAATCAATTAAATATTATCTCTTTTAAGATGAACTTAGGCAGTAGCTAAAAAACCCTAAAAAGAATGCATGATGGGTTCCAACAAACAAGGCTCGATGAGGTACCCATGTACAAAAAAAAGATCTCAAAACTGGAGAAAAAAAGAAAACCAAATGGGAAAAACTTTGCTCCAAAAAAGAGAAAGACAAATGAAGGACTGAGAAAGTCTTCAAATTAAGGTGTGAAGGATTGAAAAGCCTCTAACCAAAATAATGTCATGGGGTAGCGGTTTCAACTAACCACAAGCAATCCGCAATACCGCAATCCACTCATAGCAACGACCGCGGGGTTGTGCTGCAATCCTCGCATTATCGCACTCCATCCATTGCTCTGTCGCGGGGTAACAGTTCTCGCCATATCGCACGCTGACAAATACCTTGCCATGGGCCAGCAGTTCAATTCTTGCATTACCACGAGCCTCTAGATGTTCCACCACAGGGTAGCGGTAAGAGCTGAAATGAGTTTTCCCCACGCTACCACGAGCCTCCAGATGTCCCACCGCGGGGTAGTGGTAAGAGTTGACTTGAATACAATGTTCGCTTGTGGGAGTGCGGTAAAGACACCTCTTGAACCAAAATACAAAAAATTGAAAGAAAATATGTAGAAAAAAAAATTACAAATCTTTTTGGGTGATGAGGATTGCCCATATGCCCGGGATGCTCCTACATTAAACACCCCAAGTAAAGAAATGTTCCATGAATGAACAACTCGCAAATTTTTTGGTGCATTCGAGATAGAAATCCCAAACTTCACCAGGTCTGTTGCACTGACCCATGAAGCTTCATCAGCTACACAGTCCTTCCATTTGACAAATACTCCCAATACTCTTTCTCCCTAGTCTTCTTTGCAATGCGTGAAGCAACGATCTGATCCACCTCTTCCATTTTATTCTCAGGCAACTGAAGTGACCAATCCGAAGCATCTTGTGAATGTGAGGAACCAACGCCTTCCTCTTCATGATACTCATACAGATCTGCAACATTGAATATTGGGGAAATATCAACTCCATTGGGAAGCTCAATCTCATATGCATTTGATGAAACATTCCTTAAGATCCTGCAGGGACCTATCTTCTTCCACTTCAATTTATTATATGTTCCCCATGGGAATCTTTCGTTTCTCAAATGTGCCATTACTAGATCACCAACCTAGAATTCTTGTACTCTTTAGTGTGCATTAACATTCTCCTTATACTTCTTGGCACTTCTCTCCAAACTCTCTCTCACCTCCTTATGCAACTCCTGAATATACGTAGCAAAATATTTTGCAACAACACTCCTCCTCAAGTTTGCATTGTCTCTCAATTCATCTACTCCCCTTGGGCTATATCTATACACAATCTGAAATGGAATCTTTCTTGTACATCTATTAATGGAATTATTGTAAGCAAACTCTGCATGTGGCAACACCAAATCCCATTGACTAGGCTTATCACCTACCAGACATCTTAAAAGATTACCTAAACTCCTATTCACCACTTCAGTCTGACCACCAGTCTACGGATGGTAGGCTTGAACAAAACCCCAACTGTGTTCCCATTTTCCTCAACAAAGTACACCATAAATGACCAACAAACTTAGTGTCCCTATCTGAGACAATACTCTTTTACAAACCATGCAACCAAACTACCTCTTTGAAAAACAAATTGGCTATATGTGAAGCATCACTAGACTTCTGACAAGGAATTAAATGAACCATTTTTGAAAACCTATCCACCACAACATAAATAGGATCATTACCTCTTTGTGTACGTGGCAATCCCAAAACAAAATCCATGCTAATGCATTCCCATGGCCTTTTTGGTATAGGTAGTGGTTGATATAATCCTTTATTCTGCCTTACTCCTTTTGCATGTTGACAAATTCTACAACCCTACACTATCTTCTTCACATCTGCACTCATTCCTGACCAATAATAGCTCCCTGTCAACTGTGCCAATGTCATATCCACTCCAAAATGTCCACTCAGACCTACAGTATGATTTTCTCTCAACAAATTCTCCCTCATGGAACCTCGAGGTATACACAACCTCTTCCCTTAGAACAACAAGTTATCCTAAATAAAATACTCCAACCATGGAGTTTTGTCTACCCCCATCAGGTTCTTACAAGCTTCCCTGAAATTAGCATCCTTTTCATACAATTCTCCCATAGAATCAAACCCAACACTCACCCTCATTTCATTCAACAAAAAAACATCTCCTACTTAAGGCATTAGCAACCCTATTTGATTTCCCACTTCTATGCTTCAAAACAAATGAATAACTTTGAAGAAACTCAACCCATTTCACATGTCTTTGATTCAACTTACCTTGGCTATGGATGAACTACAAAGCCTGATGATCAATGTACAAGAAAAACTCCTTGGGTAGCAAATAATGCCTCCATCTCTTAAGCGCCTATACAATTGCATAAAATTCCTGTTCATACACAAAAGATTTCCTTTTAGCCTCATTGAGCTTTTAACTGAAATATGCTATGGGTTTGCCCTCTTGACTCAAAATACCTCCTATCGTTGTCCCACTTGCATCACAATCAACCTGAAACATTCTTCCAAAATTTGAAAGTGCTAATGTAGGCTGCTTTGTCACCTTTGCCTTCAAAATATTAAAACTCTTTTCTGCTGCTGCTATCCATAGAAACTCTCTTCTAGTACCCTTTATTGTAACAAAAAATGAAAAAATATCCTTTCCCTAGATATTGATGTTGAAAATCTATATTCCAAAAATTAAAATTTTATCCTTTATAGAAAAAAGTTATGTTGTACGACACAAACGTTACTTTCTAAAAATGTTGTTTTTCTATTTAAAACTAGTTATTAAAGGATATGCTGAAATATTCATGATTTATTTTGAATTAAAAAATAAATAAATTAGAATCTACACACAAATTGTCACAAATCACTAGTTCACATCATCTTCAAATTCTTAACAATTTAGTTGTTATAGGTCTCAGAAGATGGAGATTTAGTTAAAAATATTGACGTAAATGTCCATATTGAGCAAAATGTGAGACATGGTATTGTGATTTCACCCTAACCTTTGCAAAACTAATTGAATATGCTGTTGTAAGTGTGGAATAAGTAATGAATAAGTAATAGTAAACAATACTTCTTAATAAGACATTATATTAAGAGAATTAATAAACATTAATCTAATTAAAACAATAAAACTCTTGAAAGCGTCATATTGCTCTCTATCTCCAAAGATTTAATAAATCACACGGCTATTAGATTTAGTAAGCATTGTGACTGTTAAAATGTCAATCTAGAGAAAGAGATGCTGCTAAATGCAGTAAATACAATCCTATATGATGATGGTTAAATGATATTTGATGCTATTGTAATCTAAATTGACATGAAACTTGATAAAAGAAGCTACAGTAAACTATGATGCAGCTAAATAATTCTATGCTAAAATGCTATGATTAATTGCTGAATATGATAATTGCTAAATGATAATTGTTTGATTGCTATTCCTGCAGAGTAAGTTTGCTCAAAGTTTAGATCTTTTTCATGTAGAAAGGGGTTGTATTTATAGATTCCTGGCAGCATATTTGTGAAGGAGTAGCACAACAAAGGTTTGGATTCAATCTTGAGGATTCAATGGTGAAGGATGAAGGAGTTTGAGCTGACTATGAAGATTGTTCCTCCCCACAAAAACACTTGACCAAATAGGAAAAATCCATGGAAGAAGATGAAGGAGTTGCCTGCAAATTTGTCTCCAATTTGTCTCCAAATTTGCCCATGAAGGTTAAGATGAATTAAATTAGATATTTCATATCTAATTTGGCAGGTGGATATGATTAGCTGTAGAATATATTTTTCAATTGAACATTTAGATTTATTCAATTTAGGAAAAGAGGATATTTAATTTAATAAAACCAAACTATAGAAGTCTGTGTTTATTAAATAAAAATGAAAAAAATATGATAATTAATAAAATAATTTAATAATGATAATTGAATAAAAACAAAGTATTAAATTTTGTTTAATTAATTAAGAATGAATAATATAATAAAGATAGACAAATTAAAAGTGAACTATATAAATAAATATTTCTATTTATTTAATAGTAGAAGAATTAAAGGTTAATTAATCAAATAAATTGTATTTAATTAATTAGATTATCTAGACCATTTTTAGGTGTATACATTTTGCCTCTCTTTGAAGTGATGTGTTTACGTGTTGCTTCAAAAGAAATTTTGCTGCTAGGAAATTTTTCAGATATGCCCTGGATGCTGATTTTGCTATGATGATGGATATCTGCCCCTTCGAGAGATAAATTGATTTTTTTTTGGATTTTTTTTCTTATTTTCTATGATTTTTTGATGATTTTATGAAGGTTTGATGATGAAATAATTTATCTCCGGACAAATATTTTTGAAAATGCCCCTGTGATGAAGTATGAATTAATCTTCTAGTAAATAAAATAAATAAATCCCACCCAAAATCCCATTTAATCACTCTATAAAAAATTAAAAAGGTGTGGATTAGATTCATTTGTGCAATTGAAGTTTTCAAATTTGAGAGAGAGAGAGAGTGATTTTGAGCTATTTGGAGCAAAATGCCAATCCCCTACCACACTCATCGTTTCAAGCACATGCATCGACACAATCACCCAGCCACCTATGGACCTCCGGTACATACCCATGAACCTGCTTGTTTTTCGCGTTTTTCAAATTTCGTGCATGTAATTTAGTTTTCAAAATTTTGAATTCTTTTAGCACATAGATAACCTGTAGTAGCGCATAGATTTAATGTTATAGCACGTTCAATGTTTTAGCACGCCGGTTAGTTGTTTTAGCGCGTTGATAGGATAAAATAGTGCATTAGTAGTTTTAGCACCTAGGTCAGATTTTGCAGCACATAGACAGGCTAAAGTAGCGCATGGAATGTTATAGCACATAGGGCAGATTTTGTAGCGTGTCTGTTAGATGTAATGACACATTGAATCTTTTAGTGCTTTGTCTGCCTGAAGTGGCACGTTGATTCATTTTAATGGCGCATCAAAACTCTATTTTGGCGCATCTAAGTCAGAATGATGTATTTTGTCAAATTTGTTCTTGATTTTGTTGATTGTCGATCGTGTCAGCTGTTGGTTTGATATGATTGATGATCTCAGTATAGTAGATGATGTTTAACCTCATGATAGGCGAGGTTGATGATTGATTGGCGATAATTAACCTCATGATAGGCGAGGAATAATTATAGGTTGATCGATATACCTCATGATAGGCAAAGTTGATTTGATTAATTGACCTCATGATAGGTGAGGTGCAATTTTTTTAGATTGACGATTGAACTCATGATAGGCGAGGTTGATTGATGGTTGCTCACGATATTTGTTCAAAGTCTCACCAGAGCTATTTATATTTGATAGGTTGATTGATGTTTGATGAATTGACATAGATTATTGACTTTCAACATTTCATGATGATAGGAGGCATTGACGAAACTCCAGGTTTGTGAGCAGTTTCCTAGGATTTTTGATTTGATACCGCAACTAGTGTAGCCTGAGACAATAGTGATTACACATTGTGGTTTGTCCTGTCTCTTATCTATGCCCCATATTAGGATTAATCGGGGTCTCCTGATAGCCCTAACAAAGAGGTGGCATAATGAGCATAATACCTTCCACCTTCCTACTGGCGAGATGACCGTCACTCCTGAGGATGTATGGCGGATTTTGAGGATTCCTGTGGTTGGTGACCTTGTGCTATATGATTCTATAGAGCAGGGTGGGACTGATACTCTCCACATAGTATTTCAGGATGATCATATTTGTGGATACAAGATTCCATGGCGTGAGATGGTGGATGCCTATGCTACCCTGCCTTCAGTACTTGCTAGTTTTATTGGAGGGTTCCTTTGTCCTGATCGTAGGTCAAAGGGAATTTCTATTGGTTGGGGTCGTACATTGGAGAGTATTATTGTGCATGGTACCAGATATGCATGGGGCATGTGTATGCTTGCCCATCTTTATCACGATTTACATTCAGATGTCTACCTCTGAGGTTGTAGTCTGTCTATAGGGGT
The DNA here is from genome assembly GCA_007115665.2 of Sequoiadendron giganteum. Lineage (NCBI taxonomy): Eukaryota > Viridiplantae > Streptophyta > Pinopsida > Cupressales > Cupressaceae > Sequoiadendron > Sequoiadendron giganteum. Next base: position 465,415,869 of record CM021107.1, read on the forward strand.
TACTTATTACAAGTGTGGGCGTGGGACCATATAGCTGTTACATGTCTAGTGATGATGAGACAACGACTAGCCATGAGGCCATATGTGCACATTTACGTAGGTCATCTTACTCAGCCTAGATTTGGTAAGTTAGAGCATTGGAGGAGAGTGTTGGACAATATCGAGGCTGTCACATGGCAACCTTATCTAGAATATGAGAACTAGGATGATGATGATATTCAGATGCCTTATCTCTCTCAGTCGTTGCTACTAATTCTTCGACTCATTGGGTGTTAGAGATATTTTTATTTAGGAGGGTGCTTAGGCAGTATGGTATTGTTTAGGGCATGCGCCAAGGTGCTGCCCATTATGGCCGTCGTCAGATAGATTCTGTAGATTGGGGACCCTGTCTCTCATATGATGTCATTTAGGAGTACTAGGCTCTAAAATGTTTAGTCTGGGATATTCATCTAGATATTACTGAGGCACCTGTCACAACTAATTATGTAGAGTATCTGGTTCTACATCCCTTTTCATGGATTACTATTCCTGATGAGCCAGTGCCCTTACCTTTGGAGGAGGAGGGTAGTGATGACGAGGAGGGTGATGATGATGGCGGGGATGATGGTAGAGGTGGTGATGACAAAGGTGGTGGTGATGATGATGGTGGGGATGATGGCAGAGGTGGTGATGAAAGAGGTGGTGGTGATGATGATGATGAGGGAGATGATGATAGCGATGGTGATGATGGAGGTGATGATGGTGGAGCCATATATGTATGAGAGTTTATGGTTCCTCGTAAGAGGTGATCACTGGTAGCTCCTTCTGAGCAACGTGTGTGTATTGGGGTACCATCACAACATCAGTAGACTCAGATTGCAAGTTTACAGGCGCTTGTATATACCATACAAGGGTAGTTGGTACAAGCTCAGGGTTTGTTGGTTCAAACATAGACTCAAATGCAGAAATAGGCCTAGGCTCATGCATAGACTCTTGCACAGGTATAGGGATAGTTGGTAGCTGTGCAGGCACAAATTGCCTCATTGACAACAGAGCGAGATGCAACTAGAAAGGTTGCAGAGCAGGTATAAAATACTGTAGAGAGGTTACAATGATTAGCAGATGGTACCATTGAAGTCGATTATATGAGGGAGGTTCTCTGTGTGGGCTGAGAGGTGGAGTTCTATAGAGGCCGATACCATGATGTAGTCCCCTATGAGCTGAGAGTTAGTTACACACAGTCTCGATTAGGCATGACCCATTCTAGGACTGTTAGTGTAGGTGTGACTCAGCCTCCTCGGAGAGATCGAAGAGACTCTGGTACGTCTGGTGGTAGAGGGACTGGTCTAAAGATGCCTACACCATCTGCAGGTAGCACCACATAGCTGCATGATGAGATTTTATGATGTTTGAGACATGATGTATAATCCAATTTTTGATTCACAACCATTTTTGATGTTGTATATCTTTATATTTCAGACATCATTGTATACTTGACATCATGATTTTTAAGATCTATATGATATGTGGCGGATTGATCGATCTATATATGTTCTATATGGTTTTATGATGGATGCATTTAATTTCCCTGTTCTAAATGCCATGTGATGAACTATATGATACTGCTATGGATGCATTTAATGATCATGTGATTACATGAATAATTATGATGTATGGATGCATGATGTATGTAGTTATATACATGGATTAACAAATGTATGATGATGAGTATATCTAAATTATATGATAATGTAAGCTATTTATGATTATGGATGTGATGTTTCCATGATAAATGAGTAATGCAGATATATGATATAAGAAATGGATAAATGGGTGATGATAATACTAATGGTTCTTTTAATTTATGCTTTATGATATGATAAATGGATGAATGAAAATATGCAATTACATAGAGATTTGGTTTTTGATAGTTTTTCTCATGCAATTTTATGATATGATGATTTGAAAAATATGATATGATGTAAAATATAGGATGAAATGTATGAATGATGAAATGCTATAATAATGTTCTCTAATGTATGCATTGGAAATGATTATGTGACTATATGATAATGATGATGTTTTTGTTAATGTCAAGTATACTCAATCTGTTAATAAGGAAAGTTAACATCTTTTATGAATTGGTTACCCATCTTTGGAACAAAATACTTTGCAGATGCATAACTATCCTAGATGAAATCTAATGTAATCATGCAAAAGTACATATGCAAATTTTTTCACCTTAACAGTCTTTTTATCATGCTTTTTATCATCATTGAACCTTTAGCATCGATGGTATGAGTTAGACCATGATGACCTGAGTACTACTTTCATGATTTTTGATATTACAAGTGAACACAAGCATCTAGTTATAATCAAACTGAGATGACCTGAGCATTTCTTGTGTAAATAGACAAGAATTGAATCATTATACTATGCAAATTCAGAATGTCATCAGTGATACTTTGTAGAGCACATCTTGCGACAATTTACATAATAAATAATCAATTCACATACAACAGACAAAGAAAATACCATTCTCCTTCCTAGCTTCTCTAGTTCAATACATCATTTAGTTGCTCCAAAGAAATGATAACAATAATCAAAGTACAACATGTTGAACATTCAAGCATATAGTGATAAAATCATAATTCAAAAGAATATCACCCCCCTAAAGTTCGTCTTGATTTGATTCTGATTTCAACTGTTTGAAATGAATGGTTGATTTCTTGAAATGTTTTTATGTTCGATGTATGTTCAACGTTGTGTTTCACGTTGATCATTGTGTTTACTGTGTTGTAATATTGTTGTTTTCCTATTTGTTTAAGCTCATTTTTATTG